>VZTN01011489.1:95985-451778 GCA_013400515.1 Erpornis zantholeuca
GGAAAAATCTTTAGCATGCAAATGAGCGCTCTCTGTTCCAGCCTTGGTTAATTGGATCGTGTTTGTGTGTAAACACGGCTTGGCTGAGCAACAGCCCCCCCATCGCCCCCATCGCCGCCCGGTGCTCCCCCCGGTGCAGGAGGGCGATGGATGCTCAGTTTCGGTGGCAGCGGAGGAGCCGCTCGGGCTGGCGGCAGCGGCTCGGGGACAGGAGCCTGCGGCTGTGGAGCCGGGGTAGGGAGCGATTTGCGCCTGGGGAAGGAGACCGACGGAAGGAGAGTTGCTTCCCATGCCGCCAGCCCGGGGGAGGTGGGCACCCCGCGGGGGTGTCACCGCCCCATCCCACCCCCAGAGGCAGGGGAGCGAGGGCAGGAGCGTGGGAATCCGCCGGAATTCACCCCGCAACTTTACAACCTGCTTGATTCCCACCCAAAAGATCAAAAACAGTAAAGGAGGATTTGGGAAGGGGGGTGCGTTTTGGAAAGCTGTGTCTTCCACGCGGCTGTGTGCGTGGTCCCTGGGCTGTCTGTCACCTGTGGAGGACGCTGAGCTGCAGCCAGACCCCGGCTTCGCCTCTGTGGTGCTCATCCCCTCCCAACGCCGGTGTCAAATCCCATCTGTGTCACGCCGCCGTGGTCCCCACGCCAGCTTTTGTGAGGGTACGGCTTGGGGATGCTTGGGAAAAAAAAAGAAAAAAGGGATAAAAAAACCCCAAACCCACGCAGCCAGTCCATCTGTTGATTAAATGAAGGATAAAACTTTTGGAGAGAGTAGTGCTTCTCCACGGGCAGCTGGTTTTTTGCTCAGCCAGACATTATTGCTGAACATCCCCCACCATACGCTGGGTTTCACCCTATTCCCCGAGCAGGGACGCCGTGTCTGTGGTGTCTGTGCTCCTGCTTGTCCTTCCCTCTTCTTTTCCTGGGCTCGCATGTGATGTTGGGCTCCTCCGCTGTCCTCCCTTCCCCTTTTCTCTTCCCCTCGCTCTCTGCTTGTACTAATATTCCTTCGGGGAGAAAGCTGTGTTTGCATTTGCCTTTGCTGTGCCGCACAAAAGAAACCCACTGCGTCCTCCGTGTGGGTTTCTGGCTGAACAAATGTGAACTCTCCCTGGTACAGCAGGGCAGCGGCGGGGCCGGGCACGGCAGCGATTTGGGAGCTGCTCCCGGCCTCCCGCATCCCTCCCCGCTCCCACGGATGCGCTCCCTCCTCGCGGGTCAAATGGCAGCTCGCTAGCGGGGCTGGAGAAGTTTGCGTGCGGGATCCAGCCGGGATTTGTTGCCTTCTCCCCCCTCTCCTTCCTTCTTCAGCCATGATTTTAATGCGGGTTAATGCACTTTTTAATAGCGCTCGCGTTGGGAAGCCACAGCGGCTCTGCTGCCTGAGCTCGGCTGATTTGTCTGCTGCCTGTTCCAGCAGGATCGTGCATCTGGTACCTGCTTATTCATGCCGGCTTCGGAGGCGCAGAGAGTGCCTGGCAGAGCGGTTTTTTTCCGCTGTTTTCTCCCACAGGATGAGCCGAGAGCATTTCTGCGGAGTCGCCGCTCTCCGTGCGCGGCCAAGGCGCCGCGGGCAGCACCGAGGCTCTTCCCGCTGGGGTGAAAGGATCCCTGGCGGGGTTTGATGTGCAGGGCTCCCCCAGCCACATGGTGCTGTGCGAGAGGAAAGGCCTGGCTGTAGGTGCTGAAGCTGATTTTTGCAGCACATGCTGTGTTTGCCTCCCCTCGAGCAGCTGCTGTGGTGTGTCCAGAGGTGGTGGAACACTGTCGGTGACAGAGGTGGCCCTAAGGCTGCGGGGATGGGCACGCACGGGGCAGCCCTGCCTCGCTCAGGAGGAGCTGGTGGGGCAAAAGTCACTTCAAGGGGCAACTAAAATCATTTGACTCTGCCCTTCAGGAGTTTCAGGAGCTCCTTTTTGTGGGCAAGGGCAGGCAGGGCTGTGTTTTCTTGCCAAAGTAGCTTGAGAGGTTTGCCATAATTAAATTCCCCCAGGGGCAGCAGGGCTGGAAGGATCACCTCTGCTGAAAGCCCCAGTTGGGATCTGTGGTCTGGATACTACTTCGAAAAAAAACAAACCTCCTTATCCCAGGCCTCTCCAAAGGGACATTTTCCATCACGGGATTTGTACACCTGTGCCCTTGGGTTTGTACTTCGTGGGCATCCTGGTGATATCCTGGCACCCTGCTGCTCCTGCAGCCTGCACAGGCTGGAGCCTGGGCTCCCAATGGAGCTTGCAGGAGGAGGGAGCTGCTTTGTGCTCCTGTTTGGGGCCCTGCTGCACCTGGACACCCCAGGCATGGCCCAGCCCACGAGGGAGGAGGATCTGTCCCACAGCTGGCTGCTCCAGGGGACCTGGGCACAACAAATTGCCTTCTCCAGAGCATCTTCTGCCTTTCCCCCTTGCAAGTGGTGTGAAACAGCCTGTGCTGGCTCTTTCTGAGACTTCATAGGTCAGTGCCCCAAGGTTTTTCCCTGGTACTGCTCACTCTTCACCCCCTCAAAGCTGTCAGCACCATGGCTTTGGTGGAAGAGAGAGAAAGTCCCAGCACAGTTTGCCTCCTGTGGAGATGGGATGCGTGGTGCCCCTCGGTGGGAAGGAATTGCTGCTGCCATGAAACTGCTTCTGCCTGGGGAATAACTCACCCTTCCCTCCCCTGCTCCAGTGCCAGCCAAACTGGGGGAGGCTGGAAGCGACTGGGGAAGGTGTCTCAGCTGTGGGAGGTGGGGCTGTGGGGAGGAACACCACTGAAGATGCACCTACAGCCACCTCCTCCTCTCACTGGCCTGTGCTGGATGGATTTGGCAGCATCTTAAATTTACCTTGGATGGGGAAGATTTCTGCCTGTCTGGGGCTCTCCTTCCAAAGGCATGTTTGCTTTCCCTCAGGGTGATGAATACCGAGTTCTCTGGGTGTTGCAGGGTATGTTTTTCTCCTTCACAGTTCACTTGGTTCCTCCCTGGAAGCAAATGCTTTACAGTCTTCTGTCAGAGGGGTCCCTTATCAGCAGCAGTGGCTCAACTTCCCACTGGCTCAGCAGCAGCCCCCAGGTGGAGAAGGGTGAAATTATGCTGATGAGAGAAACCAGGCCAATTCCACCCACCCACACTGGTTAGGACCAAGAGATGAGGATTTTCACATCATGGGGGTGGTTAGTGGGTGATGGGGAGGAAAAATACAAGGTTTGGGGTGCTGGGAGTGTGTGTGCAAGAGCTGGGGCACTTGGGGGGTTCCTGTGCCTGACAGCCACGAGTCTGTTAATGAAGAGCCTGGAAATCTGTGGCTGTGGTCCTTCTTCTAGGCTAATTCTCCTGCCACGTGGAGAGCAGGGCAGCTTTGCAAGGGAAGTGTGTTGGGCTGTTCCCTAAACCAGCAGGTGAGTGTCAGCTCTGGGAGCAGTTTGGGAAGTGCGAGGAGCAGAATATCCAGTGAGCTTTAGAAATGGTGGCGAGGAAGAGCTCCTGCAGCCCGAGGAGCTGCACCTCAGGGTGTTCTGTGGTTCTGTGAACTGAAAATGGCTGAGTGGAAGACAGAGGTGGTTTGGAAAGGAGCTCCATGAGGTGCTGCTGGTGGAGAGGCACAGGTTTGGCAGGGGCCATGCGCTCACAGCTGGGCTGCAAGGGAAGGAAACCGAAATAAGCCTCGAGTTAGAGCTGGTGGTGTCCAGTCTGTGCTGCCCCAGAGGAATGGTGAGGGATTGCCTCCTCCAGCGCCTGCTTTAACACAATTTAGGTTTCCCATCTCCCATCTGCACCTCCGGCAGTGAGAGCTGCGTGACGACCACTGATGACTTTGCTCAAATCAGCTTTTTTTACAAGGTTTCAGCTCTCAGAAAAGCACGTGAGGGAGGAGCTGGGGTTTTGCTGAGGTGCCCTGTGCCAGAGGGAAGGGAGCAGGGCAGATGTTCCTCCTCAGAGCTAAAGCTGCATCCCCCACCAGCCTCCCCCTTCCAAGGTTAAGCAGAGGTGCCCAGGCACTTTATGCACAGCACATCTCGGGCTGATGTCGATTATTTCTGTGCTTTCCTGTTGGTTTAGGGGACACCAACTGGAGCCAGAACGTGCCCAGAAATCCCTGACAGGTTCCCAGCACCGCGTGTCACCAGCTCCCAGCCGCTCTGTAGCCGGACTGCAAATGTTAGGATAAAAAAGCTCCGTGCTCTTCTTTCTTTTGTAGCTGTAAATAAAGGGGGGAGAGGCCAATGTGCCCCTTAGGTTGTGAGTTGGCTGAGGATCAAGGGCTTTGAATAAACTGTTTTCTTCCTGTGAGCAGGCTGTGATGGAGAGTGTGGCTGCTCCAAACCTCTGATTTAATGATCGGCTTTGCAAGTTTGTACAGCGCTCTCAGCTCCTCAGCACGCTGGGTGCAGGGGGCTTTATGGAAATGCTGCTGGAGAATTGGCTTTACATCACTTCCAGAATCCTTCCAGTAGGATTAAACAGCTTCTAGTTATTTATTTATTAATTTTAAAGCAAATTTATACCAACAATTGCTGAAGGCCCTAATTTATCTTGTGTTCAGGGGCAATACAAGCCTTTCCTTTGGCTTCATTGAGAGCTACCTCTGGCCAGAGAGAGCGACAGAGCCACAGCCACCGTGTACAAGCTTATTTTATAAATCAATAGGTAGTGAAACAAATTGGTTGTAAATCAGTCTCTTATTTGCTGAGATTTAAGGCGTTTGGTGGAGCTGTGAGTTTTCGAGGAGGTCTGCCCTGCCTTTGGGGCTGGCACATGGCCCAGCTCTTGCAGGCAATGTGGGAACCCAGTATTAATTTCAAACACGCCAGGAGATGTGCAGGATTTCTTGGCTGGGAAGAAATAAAGTTTAAAACCTGTGCTCATCCTTCCAGGCAGAGGTTGAGCAGCAGGATCCTGGTGCTGCTCAGAACTTTCCATTCCAGCACTTCACTGCACCTCGGGGCACGTCTGAACTCCAGACTGCTGCAAGGGGGACGAGCAAAGTATCCATTTCTGAATTTGCCTTGTGGTAGGATAGAGAAAATGCTGGGATTTGGTGTTGGAAGCGGTGGCCTAACAGATGTCCTGGTTCAATATGCCCTTTGAGTGTCGCCGAGCCTGTTTATTCATTGCCTCGCTGGCAAGACCCACACTCAAGTGTTTGCCTTTCCCTGGTGGCAGCAGCAGCCTCCAAAGTGGAGCAGAAGGAGCTGGAGGTCACTTGGCTGCTACTTGGCTCTTTCTTTTACTGAGTTGCATTAAACAGCTTAAAATCTAAATGTGCTTTTAGTGCCTGTGAGCGATGGGCTCTGGGCGTCCTGCCTCGGGTAGTGTCACATGCTGGAGAAGTGGGAGGTGGAACGCTCGCATTGTTAAATTCAGATGCTAACTTGGGGATAAGATCTTGTCTTAATGTGTTCATTCAACGCCCCCACTCGCAACAAAAGCTACAGCAGCTTTTGGTCTGCTGCATTTGGGGTGGAGCAGGATGTAATTGGTTTTTGAGGGCTTTGCCATAACTGCTGCTCATTAACCATTGATGCAGGCACGGTCAGACTTTCAACTCGCATAATAGATGCTGTCTTTTGTTTCCAATTACTTTGCATTGGGTGGAATTGCCGCGCAGGTTTCGCGTGCTGTGTGGTCATGTGGTGGCTAATTCACCTCCTAAGGGCTGCTGGATTTATGTTCTGGGCTCTGGGGCTGTCGTTCTCGATATGACACGAGGCAAAGGCAGCGGTGAAACCCCCGCCTGGCTGGGCCGGCTCTGGGCGGATGCGGCAGCGCCTAAAGCTGAATGTTTCAGGAGCCTTCGGGGTGAGCAACGCCAACGTTGTGGGAGGGGAAATAGAAATGGAGAAAATGTTCGATAATGTGGTTTTTCCGAGGAGCTCTGCCCAGCAGGACATGTGCTGCAGGCGAGAGGAGCCCTGCTAATTACAGGTGAAAAATACACCGATGGTGAAAGGGATGAACTTCCTCAAACTTCCTCATGGATGAGGGGTTGGTCTTTGTGCTGTTGATGCCTTAAATGGTTCCCTAGAAACAGAGGCCAGGCAGGAATAAAAGAATCAAGGAGGGATTGATTGGAAAGGCCTTCAGAGGTACACTCTGGGCTCCAGAGGCTCCTGCCTCAGTGCATCCCAACATGGACAAGGACAGCTCCCGAGTTCTTCCCACTTGGATCTCAGCATCAATTCCCCAAGCAGAAGCCAGGCAAGGATGGAATTTGCCCAAGCTTGCCCCCCTGTCGCCAAGATTGTGGTTTGCAGTTGTTGGGCCTAGGAGGGTCTGGGTGTCCTTGGAGAGCTGGAGAGGCTTTGTTGTGTGTGTGTGAGCATGAGAGAACAGCACTGAACGAGCTCCAGGGAACTGCAGAGTGACACTGGGCAGGGCAGGGCTGGAAAAATATAAAAGTTAAAACCTCAGGTATCACTGTGGGTCCAGTATAAGCAGGGAGTGAGTGGGAGAAGCCACAGGCTTTGGAGTCCTACCTTGCATTTTGGGCAGGTTACCATTAACATAATATCACCTAACTCTTTAAAAGATCAGAAAGGACGGGCCTGAATCCCTCTCAGGTGCCTGTTGTCCTGTCCCCCTCCCACCCCTGGCGTAAATGAGTATTCAAGCAGTCTGCTGCCAGTCAGTGAATGTCAATATTGGATAAGTGTTTCCTTTATATCACTGCAATTTAGCATAAGCTGCTTGGAAACAAATGTCTTCCATAAGCATGAGGTGTTTCAGTAAGTACACAGTCAACATTACTATGAGGATTAAATAAATGTCAGCCCCACTTGTATGCTCAGCAGCGAGTTAAGACAGCCGAACTTGCATAATGGCCAGCGCGGCAGGAACAGCAGCAGGGATTTTGAGAGCCTGGAAAAAGTGGGATGGAAGGAGCTGCTGTGGATGGATCCAAAGCCCCTGGATCAAAAGGAGATGTGGAGGCAGATGCAGAAGCTCCTTAGAGCTGGTGAAATTGCTCCCTGTGAGGGTGGTGAGGCTCTGGCACAGAGCAGCTGTGGCTGCCCCATCCCTGGAAGTGTCCAAGGCCAGGTTGGAGGGGACCCTGAACAACCTGGGATGGTGAATGTCACCCTGCCCATGGCAGGGGGTGGAATGAGATGCATTTTAAGGTCCCTTCCAACCCAAACCATTCTGATTCTCCGGGATGGAGTGCAGAGAGATATGTGGAGCTTCCTTCCAGATACCAGGGCTGCTCTTTGCTTGGCACTGGCTGCAAACCAAAGATGAGAACGTGGTTTGGCCAGTGTTGGCTGGATTTGGTGTTGGCTGGATTTGGTGACGCTGCTGGCTCAGGAGGAGCAGCTCCCTCCTGCAGATCTGCCCAGGTGACCATTGCTGGGATGGATCTGCCTCTGCCTTTTCCAGTGCAAACTGCTTGGCTGCAGCTGGTGAGGCCAAGGATGAGGCTCAGCTGTCACTGCCTTGTGAGCAGCTCAAGGCTTCCCAAAGCGATGCAGCCCACGAGGAAAGGGTGACACTGGTCCGTGCTGCCGGGGCTTTGGGGCTGGAGGAGCTCATCACCTCTGGCTGCTCTGCCTTCAGGTGCTGGGGGAGAGTTTCTCTCTGCCCAACAGGAAAAGGCCTCTGGCTTCTGTGCAGGGATTTAAACCCAGCCAGCACACGGAGATGTTGCTGAGGCAGCCGAGACTTGAATCTTTCCCTCAAGCTGTGTCTGCAGGAGAACTCTGCTCTTCACCACTCCTCACTTTGCATCTTCACCTGTCACCCTGAGATGTCACCTGGCGCTGTCTCGGTCAGCCCATGACAAGTTCTGCCAGTGAGGAGAAGAAGCCAGGGAGCGTGGTGGGGCTGAGCTGGCTGTGTTTGCATTCCCGACGATGCAAAACTGCTGCTCTCCCCCCAGCTGGCAAGGCGCTGACTGTAGCCACTTGTTCCCAGCTGCACAAAAATAACTGGAGACAAAATCGTTATCACTCAGATGAGCCTTATCAGCTCCTCTGATGTCTGCGGCTGCCTCCGCCCTGCGAGCACTCGTTACCCGCAGAGCGTGGGTTGGATGCCCGGCCCTGGCTGCTCCGGGTGCCCTGAGCCGAGCATCCCAGCCGTGTGCCAGCACCGCAGGCTTCCCGAGCATCTCTCCTGGCTAGGCTGCGCAATTCCAGCGCCGGAGGAACAGCTTGAGGACACGGGGGGTGACTCCATAAGCCGGGCTGAGAAGGAGAGCGCCCGGCGTGCGCGGGGGAAGGAATGCCCGAGTGTTGTGGCTCCAAACCAGGTCACCTGGCGGAGGAGCCGCAGGTTTTATCCTCGCTGTTCCCGTTCCGCCTGGCGGTGGCAGCAGCCGCGCTCGCATGGAGCCGAGCGCTCCGCTCCCACCTGCCGGTTCGCGCTCCTTCGGAAAGGTCCAAGGTGACCCTCTTGGGCTCCAGCTCTGCGGGCACCGCGCCCCAGGCTCGGGGGTCGGCGGCTGAGGCCATGCCCTCGGAATGGAGAGGCTGTGTGAGTGCTGGGGCGGGGGAGAGGAGCTGGGGGCCCTCTGAAGTTCCCGCCCCAGTGCGTGGCTGGACACATGTCCAGGAGGAGCTCGAGGTGGCCCTGCCCGGGAGCAGCACATCGTGTGTGAGTGCCGCGGGCTCGCTCGGCCAGCAGGAAGGGTCAGGGTGTGGGACGGGGACGTGGGGCTGCGTGTGACCCGACCTTGTGCCCCCCGCAGCCATAAATGTGCACAAAGGGTTCATCACCTCCGTGGACAGCCCCAGCCCTCCCCGCGTGGGCTGTGGGATAACCTGCAGCGGGGAGGGCACGGCTGCCATTCCTGGTCAGCGGCGCTGCGCTGTTCCCTGCGCTCTCCCATGAGCTAATCCCCGGAGTGTGATTCAACACTCGCCTCTTTCCCTTCTGGCTGTGTCTTTAATAAGCCAGGAGTGACGGGGCCACCCCCCACCCTCCACAAGTGCTGGAGAAACAGAACCAACAGATGCTAAAATTAGGCACAGCTGTTTGCAGCGTTTTGTCCTCCCGATCACAGAGTCTGACACTGTCTGTGCTTATTCCTCATCTTGTCCAGACACTGAAAAGGTTTAAGATATCAAAGCTTGGAGTGGCTGTAAATTAACTCCTTCTGTCTAAGATGAAGTTTGACTTACTGATGGTAGATTTCTTGTGATTGCCTTTATTTTCCTGTCTAATAATGGGAATTGCCAGGTAACAAGACAGGGATCTTCTCTCTGTACCTGGGAGACAACACTGCTGGTCTGGCCTGCTCAGGAGCTTCCTCACCAGGGACTGGGGGAACATCTTCAATCCTGCTGTCCCTCAGCTTTTCTCTGCCTAAACCCCATTCCAAGTGCAGCTTGACCAACCTTTGCAGCCCAGTTCAGTCTCTGTGTGCCTAAAGTTGTCCCAGTCCAGTTGTCCCAGACCAGATCCTGGCCACGGTGATTCCAGCCCCACATCCCAGCCATGCTCATCTGCTCTCACTTTGGTGAGGGGGAGGATTTTCTGGGCATTTTTGGTGTGTGCAGGCTCTGTGTTCATGGTTTGGGTGTTGAGGTGGGTGTCACTCCACGGCTGCTCTTCCCCTCCCTGCAGGCTGTGTTTGGCCTGGCAGTGGCTGTAGGGAACATTTTGGGAGGTGGTGGCTGCCTCTGTCACCTGCCACCCCTGGGAAAGCACCTGTTCCCCTCCGCTGGGGTGGCAGAGCAGGGGCTCAGTGGCACCAAGGAGGAGCTGTAACCCTGGAAAGGGCAGCAGGAGGGATTTCAGGGCAGAGCTGTGATGTCTTTCCTGTCAAAGCCGGAGCAGTGTGAATGTCCCTCCTGAGGGATCTGCGCTGGCTGTGCCGGGGTCTGCACGGGGTTGTGAGTCTGAGGGCTCTCTGCGTCTCTCCTGCGCCAGCAGCGCCTGCTGAAGATTCCTCTTGCTCTGGTCACGCTTAAAATGATAATGTTGGTTTAAGATAGACACTTGTGATAAACTGGGGAACACGGTGCCCTTTGAAATGCTCAAAGCTCTCTCTCATCCTATGGGCTGGCTGGAAAGGCCAGAGCGTTCTAGGGCGTTGGGGTTGCCACATTTCCGTGCTGACCTGCTCCTGGGGGTGCCGTGCTTTGAAAGGGCTGTCCCCTCTCACCCTCCTGCTCTTCTGACTGCGACAAGGTGGTGTCTGCTGCACCTGGGCAGTGTCTCTGCTCAGCCTCCTGTGGTCCCCCCACGTCACCTCTTTCACTCTTCCTGTGGTGGGAGCAAACCAGGAGGGGCAGGGCTGACCAGGGAGGGCTTGTTTTCCCTGGGAAGAGTGAAACCTCTCAAGGAAAAGGAACACGTGCAGCTGCCAGGGGGCTGGCGTCCCTTGAGGATGTCTTTGCAGGGGTGGTTGTAGCAAACCTTTCATCCAGAACTGTGATTTTTTTTTTTTTTTTTCCTGCAGCAGGGAGGTTTCTCCCCGTGGCTTGGCTTTCTCCCAAGGATAGACAGAAATCTGTGTAGTGCTCTTAACCCCCGCGAGTTTCTGCTGACTCGAGCAGATCGGAGTTGTTGTCCCAGTGGGAGCATCTTGTTCAAAATCAGGAAGAAAAGTTGAACTTTTGAAACTTGTAGAGCAGGAAACATCCAAGAGTTAGGGGTTGGAGACTTGGAAGTACACTTGGCAGAATACCATGATATCTGAGATTTTAACATGGAGTTTAGGAAGGGATTTTTGCACAAAGGATGGTGAATATCCCCGTGGTGGATGAAGGGGAAGCTGTTGTAAAAAAACCATTTGTCTGCTGATTGCTGGTTCTTTTCTAGGGCTTGGAAATGGGTTTCAGGTCTCTTCTTGCCTTTGGCCTGGCCAGTGAGGCACCGTGGTGGCTCTCTGAACGTGCCAATTTGTCACAGTGTATTGAATTCTAAACCAGTGTTAATCTGATCTGTGTGTCTGTAAAGCATCTTGTGTGGGGTTTGATAAAATTAGGTTTTATTGTCTAACACAGTTGATTTCTCTTGGTCTGGTTGCGTGCTTTTATTGCCTGTTCTGCCGTGCACCACGAGGCCATCGTGTGCCAGCATCTGCCTCACTTGCTCGGCTCTGAAAGCACCTTAAAGTCAGCCCCTAATTATTGGGAGTGTGGAACCACTCTGAGGGTGCCAATGATATCAGCCTGGCACTGGTGCATTGAGCAGGTAAAGGAAGGACCTAAGAGGCAATCGAAGAGATTGATGGGCAGTAATGGGGATAATTGTAATTTTTGTCCTGTGTTTTTAATAAAGTGATTGACGACAGGCACAGCTGGAGCCCCCGTGCGGAGACCAAGAGATGCAGTTCAATTACAGAGGCTTCTTCACTTAATGAGGGCAGGTAATAAAAACGAGGCATAATGAGCAAGGTATTATAGCACTGCTATGCTTAGAGTGCTCTCGCCGAGGGCTGAGCAGGCAGAGCCTGGGAGTGCTTGGGATGATCTCAGTGCAGGAAAGGCTTTCCTCACCAGGGGAAGATGAGGAGTGGGGACTTGGGAAAGATGTTGGGTGATCCCACTGGGAGGAAGGGCTTTCCTCACCAGGGAAAGATGAGGAGTGGGGACTTGGGAAGGATGTTGGGTGGCCAAGTGCTAACCCAGGACTGAAGGAGCAGGTGGAACACCAGACGTGGTCGTTGCCCCCATGCTTTTGGTTGTATTTGTGAGGTTTGGGGCAGCTCTGCTCAAGGTTTTAATCACTTCATGTGACCTTGGGGGAGCTCATGTGACCCTCGTTGTTACACAGGTGAAGTGGCAAGAGGGTCAGACTTTGTGATGTGAGGGAAAAGCCATGGAAATTTAGCAGCCTGGAGGGAGGATGTGCAGGGAATTGGAGGATGGGCTTGGCCAGGGCTGCAGCAGGCTCATGTCTCACCTCGGTTTGGAGCCTTGGCAGGGAGGCTGCAGCAGCTGGATTGGGACCTTTGTGGGGGTGGAGGTGGGGAGAGGATTAGTGTCTGCAGAGCACTTGGGTGTCTGCCGCTGCTAAATGTGGTTAAACTTGAACGACTTCTAATCTAATAATGAAAGGAAGAGAAATAAGTGTTCTCAGTGATGCATGCCCCTCACGGTAAGTACTAATTGAAAACAGATATTTACTTTAAAATGAAAATGTAATACGATAATGGTGGGTTGAGAATTTCGCACACGTAGGAGGGAGAGATGAGCATGCAGAGCCTCCCATCTGCTCTGCCCGGGCTCGGTGTGACCCTGGCAGCAGGAATCTCCCACACCGCGGGGCTGCTGCGCCTGGGAGCTGGCACAGAGGCCCTGGGGCTTGTGCTGGAGCACAGCTCAGCCTTAGTCAGCTAAAATCAGGTGCATTGGGGGTCCCTTGAGCTGACCTTGGTCTGCAGAGGACCTTCCAAGCTGGGCTTCTGTCGTTCCTCCCAGACCTTCAGAGCTTTCCCGGCCAGGTCTCCGTGGGAAGGAGAGGTGGGGCAGGCTGGGGCAGCATCGCCTCCCTTGTCACTGAGATGGAGGCAGTGCTGGTGACCTTCTTCCTGATGGTCTCTGCTGCTTGAGGCCCCCCTTGCTGCCCTGAGCTGGCTGTCCTGACCCATTTCCCTGCCTTGGTGGGTGGGCCTGGCTAATGCTGCCTTTTGGGGGCTGCTGGAGGAGCCCTGGGGACACCTTTGCTCCCTCAGGCCCATGGGTGCTGATCCCCTGGGGGAGACCCTTGGCCCTGAGTGCTGAGACTACAGCACCTCTTGGTGTCTGTCTGTCCACCCTCCTCTCCTGTCCCCCGAGCCAGTTCCAAACCCACTGCAGCTCCAGAGCCAGAGTCAGGATGCTTTTCCAAGTGTTTGTAGCAAAGCTCAGCGCAGCGTGACTGGTGGCCATTAAAGGATCCTCCCCAACAAGAGCTCCCTCAGCGCTGGAATCTTCTGAGGGAAGTATCCTGGCCCTAATCCCTTTGTGCAGAGCTCCTGCTTGTTTCTTCCTATGGGTGCATTTGTATAATTTGCATTTTGCACTCTGATCGTATGCATAGAATTCAAATCGAAATGGGGCTTGAATACATTTGCATGCTAATGAGGCAGTGGCTTTATTTATTTATTTGGAGCCCTCTCGAGCAGGCAGCCATGTGCTGGGGAGCAGCTCATGCAGCTCTCCTGCTGACAGAGCTCCGTGGCAGCACGAGGAGCCTTGGTTTTTGTCCCAAAACAAAACCTTTTGCCCCCACTGTGCATAAGCAGATGAGGCTGGTGGGCTCTGCTCCGGCAGCAGCCTTGGCTCAGCCCTTCTCAACCTGTGTGGAAATCAAGTTTCAGCCCCCTGAACCACCCAGAGATGCCTCTTTGGGTCATGCTGGTGTCAGCTTGGTGTGGGTGAACCATTTCTGTGTTAGAGCTGGGTGCAGCCAGCACTTGGTGGTCACTGCAGAGGTCCATGGCAGGATAATCAGAGCATGTCCCCCTTCTCTCCTTGACTTTGGGGTGCTGCCCAGAGCTCCCTGTGCTCCTTCTCTCTGCCATGGGGCTGTTGTTGCTGCTGTCCTGCAGCACCTGCCCGTGGGATGTTGTGCAGGGCCTTGGGCTGGGCTGCCCATCACTCCCGAGCTTCCCCTCGGTGCTGCCCTGCTCCACTCACACTCTGCTCCCTCAACACGAGCCTCTTGCAAAGCAGTAGCGAAGAAAGGCTGGAAATGTGGAGAAGGAGAAGCCAAGGGCTGGAAGAAAACCAGTTCCAAACCTGGGCAGCACTACCGGGGAGGAGAAGGACCCCGGAGCCCTGGGGCTACACTGACTTGCGGCTCCGTGTGCCTCTGTGCCGTCACACCCAGAGCACAGCTCCGTGCTCAGCCCTGCCGTGCCAGCTCTCCCTCCCGGGTGACTCCTGCTGCAGCTGAGCTCCTTGCTGGCACAGGGAGCACTGGCCAGGCCAGGGCTCCTGAAATGGCAGCAGGAATTGGGTCACACCGAGCTGCCCCAGGAGAGGGAGTTTCTCTCAGAGCAGTCTGGCTTTCAGTTATTATTTTACAGAGGATGTTAGAGGTTGATAAGGGAGCTGTTCTGACTGCCAGTGGGGCTTATTTGGGGCTTATTGTGTGCTCCAGTTTGTATTTTAATATAGTCAAAGGTGACTTACAACTTTAATATTAATTTTAAAACTGATTGCTCGAGTTGTTTTTTTTATCTATGTTAAACCCGATTAATCTCAGCCTTCCTTGATCCTGTTGGTAGCTTTTCTCTCCCTGGCTGGAGCCACACGTGGTCTGTGTTGCACCAACAAAAGCTGAGGAGGAAGATGTTTTTGTGGCGATAACTAATTGTCGCGGGGCTGCTTTTCTTCCAGAGAAATCTCGGCTCTATGAGCTTGACAATGGCATCCGTGGGAGCTCTTGCTTTTGTCCAGGGCTCTCTCCCTGAGCGTGTGGAGCAGGGTTTGCTGCACAGCACCTGCCTTTGTGCTTCCCTCAGACACCTCCTCCTTGCTGTTGTGTCTCTCCCTGCTTTTCCAGGCGCCCCAAACTCTGTCTCCTCCTGTGCTGCTCTGTGCTGCTGGCACTGCAATTCCTCTCACGCTCGCTCTGCTGCCCTGGGATGTTCCCTGCCCGAGGTGACAACATTCCCTGGGTTGGGAAGGTGGCCTTGGGGCAGGGGGGGTGTGTGGGCTGGACTTGGATCCTTCTCCTGCTTCAGGCTCCTCGAGCACCTTTGGGCAAGGCTGGAGGAGCCAACAGCAGCCAGAGGCTGGTGATGTTCTGCCTCTAGGCACCTAATTCGTGGTGGTTTGGGCGTTTGCTTGATGGTTTGAGTAGATGTCACTCCTTTCAAGGTGGCCACTTGGGTACCCAAAACTGAGCTGCTCTCGGCAAAATTCAGCATTAGGCTGGGCTGCCCAAAGGGGAGGCTGGATTTTCTAGGGAATCCCTGAATCCCAGAATGGTTTGATTTGGAAGAGACCTTAAAGCCCATCCAGTTCCACTCCCTGCCACAGGCAGGGACACCTTCCACTATCTCAGGTTGCTCCAAGCCCTGTCCAGCCTGGCCCTGAACACTTCCAGGGATGGGGCATCCCAAATGATGTGGTTTAAGTGAATCCCCATGACTTGACTGTTGGACTTGATGACCTTAAAGATCTTTCCAGCCTCAATGATTCCATGATTCTATGACATCTCCAGGGCCCTCAGTGACCAGTTGTGCTGCTGTAGATGCTCTGGATCTCAGACCATCCTTGCTGGTGCTGCCAGTCTGTGGAGCATCAGTGGGTGGTTGTTCTTTGTAGTTGGAAGAAAAGGCTTGGAGTCATGGCCCTGGACACCTGTGGTCATAAACCTCCAGTCCTGAGCAATGTCTAGGCCATCTTGGTACCAGTGGCACCAGTGAAATCACCCCAGTACTGGGTTTACAGTATTCCCTCTACCTCTGGCAAGAATTGCTGGAATCAAATGCTCTGCAAGCAGCCTTGAGTTTTTTCCTGGTTTATGTGTGGGAAAGCACTTCACTGATGGTCCATGTTCTCCAAAATACCTCCCAAATGCTGCCTGTAGCTTTTCCCCTGCCAGCCTGACAAAGAAGTGCTTTTCAGAGCTTGTTATTCCACGCACAGTGCTGTAAATAAACACGCTGTATTGGTGGGCTGGAATTGGAATGAGCTCTGTGTATCTGACAGTGCCAGGTGGGGGGAACTGAGGCACGGGAGGCTCGAGTGACATCCATGAGAGCTGGTATGACAACCTGGGGGAAATCAGGAGGCTTTGTTTGGTAGAGCTGCCCCTGGTCTGTCTGTTCTCCACACGTTTCAGCCTGAGGTGGGGAACCACCAGGTACTGTGTTGGCTCAGGAACCAAACGAGATAAGACAGTGATAAGCCTGAAGAGCCACTAAAGACAAGACTTGACTCTGTGCGAGCGAATGCCGAGCAGCAGCCACATAAATCCCATTTGTTTTACATTTCAGAGCTTAATGAGACAGAAATCGCATGGCAATTGTCACATGTGAAGGCAGAGATTGCTGGTTTGCATTTAACTAAAGCAAGCACCGTATGTGGCACCGGCAGTGCTGGGATCCTCACTCCTCCTCCCGTGGGGAATGCTCCTGCAAACTGCTGCTGCCCCCGAGCTCAGCACCAATCCTGGCTGGGAATAACCTCCCTGGCAGCCACATCATGTTGTCCTGGAGGGCCCCAGCCTTCTCCAAAGTGCTCAAACATCACTTTCTTTGTGTAGAGAATGGTTTGGGTTGGAAAGGTAATCAAGTCCAGGAACCGAATTCTCTGTGGGTACCAGGATGTGGGTGTTGCAAACCTTCTTCTGGAATGGTCTGGAGGAAGTTTAATAAGACTGAGGGCAGGTGCTGCAACCCCCAGGATCAGTGCAGGCTGGGAATGGAGGCATGGAGAGCAGCTCTGGGAGAAGCACTTGGGACATGACCCAGCCCAGAACCCTCCTGTGCTGGGCTGAGCCCTCAGCGTGGGCAGCAGGGAGGGGAGGATTCTGCCCCTCTGCCCCCTCAGGTGAGACCCCACCTGCAGAGCTGCCTCCAGCTCGGGGGTCCCAGCACAGGGAGGACCTGGAGCTGCTGGAACCAGTGCAGAGGAGGCACCAGGGATCAGAGGGATGGAGCAGCTCTGCTGGGAGGAAAGGCTGGGAGAGCTGGGGGTGTTCACTTGGAGAAGAGAAGCTTCAGGGTGATCTCACTGTGGCCTTCCAGAGCCTGAAGGGAGTTGACAAGAAAGATGGGGAGAGAATGGGGACAAGGGCCTGAAGTGACAGGACAGGGGAAATGGCCTTAAGCTGAAGGAGGGTAAGTTTAGATATTAGGAAAAAATTGTTCCCTGTGAGGGTGGTGAGGCCCTGGAATGGATTTCCCAGAGCTGCCCCAGCCCTGGGAGTGTCCGAGATCAGGATGGGGCTTGGAGCAACCTGGAGGGTTGGAAGGTGGATGTGGAAGGTGTCCCTGGCCATGGCAGGGGTGCAATGGGATGATCCCTAAGGTCCCTTCCAGCCCAAACCATCGCAGCATTCTGTGTCCCTTGTTCTCTGAGGGGTGGAAACCCTTCTGGGAATCATCTCCAAGCTGTGTTAACCATCAGCTTTCCCCGCTCTGTCAGTGCAGGCCTGTAGCTCTTTCAGATGAGTTGAACAATAGAAGGATATTAGTGCCAAAAATGCATTAACTCGGGTAACTTCCTTCGTCTCTGATAATTTGTGCCTTCGCTTTCCAGATAATGTTCATAAATTGCTAAAGCAGTACTTTAATATTAACATAAGCTGCAGTCTCTGTGACAACTCTTACAGAATGGGCTGTTTGGAGCTCTGAAATTGAATTTTTTTTCTTTTTGCCCTTGTCTGTCTGAACTGAAAAACTGAAGAGGAAATGCTGTACTGGGTTAACCAAAAACAAGACCAAAAACATTTGTTTCAGGTCATATAAAACATTTCGTTTGATACGATATGTTCTTTGTTCAGACTTCAGAAACCTTTTTTTAAAGTAAATTAACTTCAGAAATGTCTTGGGGGGGAAAAAAGTCTAAATGTTTCATGTAGAGGAGAAAATAAACCACTTTCACTTTTGACACCCACTCCTCCCCTTTCAGGCCAAATGGGTTTGATGGGAATTCATGAACAGCTTTGCTTGACCCACATCTCTGATGGAATTATTGTGCCAAAGATGCAGGGGGAAGAGTTAATGAGTCATTTTTTAATGGGTATCTCGGTAGGTGAGAGAAGGACTGAAATTATCCATTTGAAGGAATAATAGGACCCTGGTTAGGTGACTAAATCCTGCTCTTAATCATCCTGGGGGCGGTGAAGAGGGGAAATTGGGGGTTGGATCATCTTCATTAGATAAGTTGGGGGTGAACAGTACTTTGTAACTGTCCCAGAGCTTTGGAGGGGGTTAGGCTGGGTATTGGGGAAAGGTTCTTCCCCCAGAGGGTGTCAGGCACTGAACAGGGAATGGTCCGAGCCCTGAGGGGGAGCCTGGACCTGCCAGAGCTCCAGGAGTGTTTGGGCAGCACTGCCAGGGATGCCCAGGGTGAGGTTGTTGGGGTGTCTGGGCAGGGACAGGAGCTGGACTGGATGATCCTGGTGGTTCCTTCCAAGAGAGGGAACCAAACCTAGCTGACAATCCCTGGTGTTGAACCTGAGTCTGGAACCAAACCCAGCTGACAGTCCCTGGTGTTAAACCTGAGTCTGGAACGAAACCGAGCTGACAGTCCCTGGTGTTGAACCTGAGTCTGGAACCAAACCCAGCTGACAGTCCCTGGTGTTGATCCTGGGACTGGAACCAAACCCAGCTGACAGTCCCTGGTGTTGAGCCTGGGGCTGGTGTGATCCACATCCCGAGGGGATATGCCAAGTTCCCAAACACCTGCTGTGGACTGTGCTTCACCATCAGTTCCTTCAGAGTGTTGAGTGTTTCCTGGTGAATCCTCACCAGGTGATCAGGACCCTCTCGGTGCCAAGGGAAACTCTCCTTCTCAACCTCCCTACTCCTTCGTCGTAAAGCACTTGGAGAAAATCCCGCTGGGATCTGTTGTTGTGGTGTGTAAAACGTGAAGTGAGCAGAGGCTTGGTAGGGAAACCATTCCAAGGTAGGACCTTTGGAATGGTCCAGGCTTTCTGCTGAACAAGTGCTGTTTTTCTGGGCACATCCATTTGGATGCATCTCCCCCAGGTTTGCACGTGGAGTGCTGGGAAGGCTGAGATCTGTTTTAGTGCAGTAATTGAGCAATCGCATTGTTCTGGACATAGCAACTAATGATTTTTTTCTGTATGATAATGCATCTTCATTACTCTGGGGAAATCATTTGCTCCTGTGAAGACAGCCCTCTCATTCCTGGGTTAAGGGGGGAAGAGACTAATGGCTTAATTAAAAGGTTGGAGAGAAAAATCTGTCTTAACCCTTTTTTTGTGTGTTTGAAGCGCGCTGTGGGTAGAGAGATGCACGTGCAGGCATGGCACAGAGAGTGTTTGGGACCAGTGCATCAAAGCAGGGCCACCAATTCCAGGAGTTCCATCCATCACCTGTATCTCCCACAAGCCATCTGCCCCTGGATTAGGCCAGCGAGGGCCTGAGCTGTGTTTGGTTGTGGCCAGGGCTGAGATTTATTCCGTGGGAAAGGGGAGCGTTATTTAAATGTGCACATTTTGCAGGATGTGAGAGCAGCTCCCCATAATCTACAGCCCTGGTGTCCGCTGGGAACGCTCCATTAGCATCTTTCATTCCTGGAGTTGGAGGCTTTGCAGCTCCTTTTAGTGGTGATAATCCAGCAAAGGCCCCGTGTTGTTCACACTGCAATATTTATGGAGCCAGCCTTCCTTTGAATTTCCATGCTGGCTTTGGCCAAAGGCAGAGATAGAACACAAACAGTGCCTTCAGTAGCACACTAGTCCAGGATTTTCCCTTGCAGGGGTGTAGGGCTTTCCAGAGGCCTGTTTGGAGCTGATTTGCTATCCTTTTGGGAAAGGAGTAGGAAGGGTTGAGTGTGTCTGACAGTGATTGTGCTCTCCCAGCCCCCATCCAAGGGAAACTGTGGTGCAAAGCCCTTTCCTGGAGACAGGTGAACAACCATAATCAGAGGCAACAGGACCAGTGGGTGAACTGCTGGGATCTTCATGGTGCAGGCGACCTGTATCCTCCCCTCCAGGCCTTTGAATGGACGAGTGGCAGTACCAGACATCTCTCTGTGTATCCCACAATCATCAAGCTTGGAAAAGACCTTCAAGATCACCTACTCCAACCACCATAACCATCCCTAAGCCATATCCCCAAGTGCCACACGCAGAGCACTTCCAGGGGTGGTGATTTCACCTTCCTGGGCAGCTTCTTCCAACACCTACTGAGCAAAGCCATCCTGCAAGGGAGCAGTGCTCTCCTTGTGGCTGCTTTGGGTGAGCCCTTCTCAGGTGGCTCATGCCTTAGAGTGATTTTGTGTTGGGATGTGGATGCCAATAGTTTCCTTATCCATGAGGTTGGATGGAGCCTGTGGTCAGGTCCCATTGGAGATGGATTTCCCAATGTTGTTCTCATCGCTGCTGCTTGCAGTGCCTTTCCCTTTCCCTTTCCCTTTCCCTTTCCCTTTCCCTTTCCCTTTCCCTGCAGCGTTCCCTGTGCACTGTGTTCTCCCAAAGGGGAGCACTCCCTCCTGTGCCAGGGGGAGCACCATGGGCACAGCCAAATGGTGCTCCTGGGGTTGGTGCTTTGGCTCACAGAAGGAGTGGAGCCCCTGCCTCACACGCCTCTCTCTGCAGCTCTGATTCCCCAGCTCCTCTCTCTTCATTTGACACAATTAAATATTAAAGCCAGTAAACACTTTAGTTCGTCTGCACAGCACTGTCTGCCCAATAATCCTCCTGCAGGGCTGTCAGACTCTGCCAGTTGCTTCCCTGGGTGCTGGCAGCCTTTAGCCTCTCTGCCAGCATCACTCCGAGGAAAACCCTGCTCTCCAAACCTCCCTTCCCACCTCCCTCTGCAGCTCCTCGTGCCTTGGGGTTACCTCAGATATCCCAAGGCAGCCTTGGCCTGCCTGAGTCTTTTCAAGGGGCCCAGAAGGAGCTGTTTGTTCTTCTAAAGATGTTTTGCAGGTATTGACTGGGGAATAAAGGGGGAGTTTAGGTGACAGCTGCTTAGAAACCTGTAAACACAAGTCAGAGCTGTTGCTGTCTGTGAAGTGCAGAGCAGGTTCTTCTTTCCCTGGAGCTCCAGGACAGTGCTCCTGCAGGTTGTGTGGGTCTGCAGCACCCCAGAAATACTTCCCTGAAGGTGGGATTTTGCTGCTTCCAAAACATTGGAGTTAAAGCTTTATCTTTTCCCCTTAGAATTGCGGTGTGGAGTCTCCCCTCAGCCCCTGCCCCAATACTGAGGACACCCTTGGGGCAACTTAAACCCTTTCTGTATTTTTATGCAGCCGAGGAGATTTTGCTGACGAGTGAAGGGGAATTGCTGCAGCTCTCCCAGCCTCATTCAAGCAGAGCTGGTTTGGGGTGGATTTTTTGTTGCTGTTGTGTTCTTGCCTTTCAGGGCCTTGACATTCAGCGGAGTCCATTTCCAAGAGGGATGGGACGGCAGGATTTTACTGTGGTTTCAAAAGACATTTTAAGTGCTTGAACTGCTGCCATCACTGAGTTACATGCTTGAATCTGGCCTTGACTGTGCAAGGTTGAATTTCTTGCTCTGATTTTCAAGGCAGTCGGCATTAGCAGCTCGTCCTCTGCCAGACAGATCGCTGGGAGCAGCTAATGGGGTTTTTCTTTTCATTCTCTCTGCAGTGATGTGCGTTCCCAGACCTTGGCACCTGAGCTGGTCACTGGGAACATCAGCAGATATCAGAGAGGAGTCTCTGACTTGCTGCCGGGCTGAGAAAATCAGCGTATGCAGAGTTTCGCCCCAGCACAAAATTCAGTTTGGAATTTTTTCTGGTCTCCATTAAAACTTATTACCCACTGGGATTGCTATTGACCAGGCTTCCTCGCCAGTCTGTATTTCCTTCCTGGATCAATAATCTCGGTATTGATTTCAAAGTAAGTTGGTATCTTGGAAGTGCAGCGCTGCCGGCTCCAGGCAGCTCGGGCTCTGCTGCTCGGGGAGATCCCCACTGCATCCTCCAGGCTCAGTCTGTGTGCTGCCCTCCCAGCACCAGGACCTGGGGTCTGCATCTCAGACCCCTCCAGAGAGGGAGCTGCAGCTGAAGGGAACAGCCTGGATTTGTTGTCTCAGAAGTGAAACTCTGCTGTCCTGGGGTGTGACCCCAGCTCCCAGGGATCTCCCTCGTGTCCTTGGGGCTGGCTCCCAGCCCTCTGCTGTCAAAGGGTGCTGGGTGCAGACTGCAGGGACAGGGAGGGAAAACTGCTCCTTGGGGCTGCCAAAAGTCTTTCATTGCATCTTACAGCTCCCCAGGGGGAGGCTTTTGGAAACCTGAGACCTCAGTGCCACCTTCTCCTGAGTCTTTCTGTAATACCCCTCTGTCCGAGCCACCCTCGGTGATTTCTTTTTCCCCCAGGGCAGAAGCTGCTCCTCTCCATGGAATTGTCCTCAGCTGCCTCTGGATCTCGGAGCTGTTGAATTGACCAGCAGCCCCTTTGCACATTTGTCCCCCAGCCCAAGGAGACCTGCTGGAACTCCAGCTAATAAAGCACAACTCTCTCCAGGCTTGATGAACTCATCCCCGTGATGGCTTTTGTCCTGCATCAGGTGCTTCATAAGAAGCTTTGTTATCCTGTCCCACAGCAGATCCTGCAGGCTTAGCTGGCTTGGAGCAGCAGAGGCATCAGGCAGGAGGATCCCTTATGAAATCTGTTGGGAGTAATGGACCACAGCTGACTCTGTTTCCTGAATCGATGCGGAGCTGCTGGTTCTAGAGAGCTGCCAAGCACACAAGTGTGAGGTTAGCAATGGAAAAGTGCTTCCATGGGGAAGCTGGGAAAGCTCTTGGTAGTTTCACATCCCTGCTTTCCACCCAAGAGGCTTCTGTCTCTCTGTCTCGGACAAAGTGTCTGCTCCTGTTCTCTCCCTTGTTCCTACCAGATCCTGGGAAGGTTTAATGCAGTTCACGCTCGCAGAGCACTTGGGTAAAGCATTCTTGAAAAGTGCAAAATATTTATTAGTATTTGCATAGCAGCCCCTGACCTGCTGTGAAGAAGCAGCCCTTCAGCTCTTCTGAGTAAATATACCTTCATTAAATAAAACTCTGCCTGCACTGCACTGCACCGCTCTGTCTCACCTTCATCTGCTTTTTCATGTGTAAAAAGTCTTAGGAGTATTTGACTTTAATGAATTTTGAGCATGCAAAGTGCCTGCCTGGCCCAACAGTGCAGCTCTTGACCCTGGTGACAGGAATGAACAGCATCCAGGGGCTGCTGAGGAATCCTTTCCTTAAGGAGCACAGTTTGGGTGTTGCCTCACGGCTGAAACCTGCACAAGTGCAGGGGTGTGGGGGTACAGCACTCGTTTCCAGCTTGGTTTGCTGGGAAGGTGCCCGGATTGGGGCTGGGCAAGGCTCCTTGTGCTGCTCCTGGGGCATCACACCCACCCTTCAAACCTCCTTCAGAGCTGCTGCTGCAAAGCTGCCGGGGTTGCAAATGGGCTGCCAAGGCTTTAGATGCTCTCGGTGGCCCATAAAATCTTCTTGAGCTTTACATGACGTTAAAGCTTGAAGAGGCACTATTTAAAGCAGAGTGTTTTCACAAGTGCTTGAGGTTGGCTTAATGCTGCTCTTGTTGCAGTTAAGCCCAGTTCAAACAAACTTCGTTCAGCACTGAGCACGCTCTGGAAATATTCCCCTCTCTCCCTGCCCCCCAGAGGAAGGCAGGCAGATATTTGGATTAGAAGAGTCTCTGTGCAACTCAGAGGTCCCAGGCATTTCCAGGCTGACTGGAAGTGGGGAGGACAGAAGGCAGTGGCCATGATCTGCCAGCTTTCCAGCCTTGGCAGGAATGTTAAATCAGCTGCCAGGTAGTACTGGGAGTTAAGGGGGAATTTCTGCTTTACAATTCATTGAGCAGCTTACAGGTTCAGGTGGGAAGCTGCTTTCTCTTCAGCATCTTTCTTGAAAAAAAAAGTTGCACAGCTCAACAGATTTCCTTGATAAATTCCTGAAGTGTATCCTCACCCTTCCCTCGTGTCAGCTGACAAATGACTGTTTTGCCTGGCATTCTTTATTGACTTATTTGTTTTTAATACAATGCAGAGGGCAAAGAACCCAGGCAGCACGAGCCTCTTGCATGTAGCTTTGGGGGCTCGTTTTTCATCTGGGAACTACTGAGGTGCTTTTTTTTTTGTGTGTGTGGTTCCTAATTTTCATCCAAGGCTTCGTTGCAGATTATAAAACACAATGTTCAGAAGAGAACTCCACTTGTTTCCTCAGCGGTCACCTCTCGGTCCCCAGTGCCACACTTTCAGACACTGACTGTGCACCTGTTTGTCTTTGCTTCCCTCTGTCCCAGTGCTTTATGCCAGACTGGGAGTGTGCTGGTAGCTGTTGTACTTGGAGAGCCTTGTGAAGCTTCCCCAAACCCCAGGAATATGTGAGGGATAGAGAATAAACACCAGATGCTGCAGTGCCACCGAATAAAGCTGAAAAAGCATAATCCACCCATATGTGCCAGATTCATCCCATCTATGCTTTGTTCCCTGTGCAGCCTGCTGGTCTTGGAGAATCCTAAAATCCCTGACTGGTTTGGGTTGGAAAGGACCTCAAAGCTCCTCTCATTCCTGCCCCGGGCAGGGGCACCTTCCAGCAGCCCAGGTCCTTCCAAGTCTCGAGGGCTCTGCAGCAAGTTCTTGGTGCTGTGAAGGATTTGTGCTCCTGCTGGCTTTCCCCTTAATCTGACAGAGATGGGATTTGCCAAAATCCATGAGTTGAAGTTCAGCTGGCTTGCAGTGGGATTAGAGCTCCTGAAGAGGCGAGGAGTTTCGGACGTGGCTGTTGCTGGAGCTGCCAGGCTGGGCTGCTCGAGTAGTTTGGATCTGGGTCTGTTTTCTTGTTAGTTGTGGTGTCTTTGTAGTGGACCCCCTTTAAGAGAAGATCACTTTGTTTTCTTGTCTGGAGCACAAGCCACTGTCATCATCTGCCACCAGTTTGCGACAGGTGAAGAAGAATTAAACACCAGGAGGATTATAAGAAGAAAAAATGTAATTACCTAGGGAGAAATCCACAAGGATTCTGCCAAATATCCTGTCTTATGAGGACTTTTGGGGCTTCTTAGCTGTCTGGAAGCTTTGGGATCTGCTAAGAGAAAAGTAGCCTTAAGTCTGCAGCACAGCGGGGGAGAAGGTTGCTGGGCTGGAGGTGATGCTGGGATCCTTCTGGATTCAGGGATGAAGTTCAGACCCCCACATTTGGGGCAGGGTGGGTGGCTGTGGTGCAGCCTTGGGTGGGTTCCTACACCAGTGAAATGCTGCCGAGCTGAGGGGTGTGCATGGCCTGCCCAACCCTAACCCAGTCTGTGGCACTGGAGACAAATCCAATGGACAATAAAACACCTCCTGGGCTAAGGAGGAGTCAGGCTGGGCCTTTGTGTGTGGCTGGTGGCCCCACAGGCTCTGGTGGCCACAATGGAGGGGTGCAGAATAGGTGTGCAAAGCAGGATCAGCCATTCTGGACAGAGAAACCCCCAAAAAGTGCCTTTTCCTCTGTGGGAAAGGTGGTGGAGGTGAGAGAAGGTGGTGGCCCAACCTTCTCCAAGGTCACCCTCCTGAGGTGCCTCCTCCACCAGCCAGGGGTGTCCCAGGCCCTTCCCGTGCGTTCTGCCCAGCTGTGGGTGGCGCTGGGTTCCCAGCTCCCTCCCACTGCTCCCTCCCCCCTGTCCCAGCACCATATGTCATTAAAATGCTCAGACATGTGGAAAGGGCCTTGACAGAGATGCAAGGAGACAGGGGAGAGGCGGCGAGCAGAGACTTTGTCAGATGGAATGATTGTGACATTAGCCACGGTAACCTGGGGAGAGAGATACAGCCAGGGGAGGGGGGAGCAGGACCTGGAGTGACAGGGCACGAGGAGAGGCAGGGGGAACTGGAGCAATTTCCAGCTGCAAATGGAGTGGAAAGCAGCGGTGGGGTTGGAGGACTCGAGCATTGTCTTCATGGCAGTGCAGGGCAGGCAGTGACCCTGCCTTGCCATCAGTTAGGGCATGTTTCAGTCTGAGACCAGCAGCAGGAGGGTTTTTTCCCCCTTCCTCCACCCTTTGCCATGCCAGGAGCTTGTTTGGGAACCTTTTGTCACTGAGTGTCCTCCCACGAGCCTGTGGGAAAGATGTCAGCCAGTTCCAGCCTCCACCTGTGCCAGGTGAAGGTGGAAAACGAACCCTGGGAGCATCTGGGGGTTGGAGAAAGGCGTCTGGGAAGGTGCAAGGCTCCTCTGCTTCCTGCTGTTTGCATGGAACCTCCCTGAAAACCCAAGACAGCGCTGTTTTGCTGGTTGTTTATCATGTTTTGAAGGTATTTTTCCCCTGCAGAGAACACCTCTGCAATTGCTTTGTGATGCTGTAAAGAAAACAAACGAGGGGAAGCCTTCCCTGCTCCCATTGATGGGAGGAATCCAAGCATCCATGCAGGTGGCAAGCGTGGATGCACGGCCCTGAGTATTTGATATTCCGGGCAGGAGGCTGGTGGGGAAAACCCAGCAAAGAATTCCTCCTATCCTTAGTGCAAATACGCCTGTGGTTCAGCAAAATCAAACAAATCAAACACTCAGAGATGGGAGGGGAGAAAAAAGCAATTCCCAAACTCTGTGCAACCTTCAAGAAGAACACAGCTCCTGTTGTTTGAAGAGCCTGGGCCAGGGAGTGCCGGGAGCAATCCCATCCGGGCAGGCAGGGAGCAGAGGAGCTGTCTCCAGGGAATGGAAGGGATTCCACTGGAGGGAACGCTGCTGCACAGCCCTCCTCACCATCCCCGTGCCCTGAGCTTGGGGAGAAAGCCATTTTTACTGATTTATGAACAGCTGGAGGCCACGAGTCTCCAGCCAGGAACGGCGAGTTCCAGCCATGCCTCGGTGCCCGGCGTGGAGGGACTGGGAGGCTGCTCACACTGGGGAGCTTCCTTTTGAAATCACCCACCTGGAGAACACTCTGCTGTCCTCTGAGGAGGCTGAATTTCAGTGTGTCTGAAGATGGGGCATCCCCACTGCTTCCCTCATGGTGTGGGAGCCTCCTGCCTTCATTTTCCCAAGTTCTTGCTGTGTTCCTGGAGGGATGTGGTGATCTGCCTTCAGGTGTGAGGACAGATGTTTGCTCCTGGGCAGCAGCTGCTCTCAGGGAGGCTCAGCGAAGTTGGTTTATTTGGTTTCCTCTGGGACCTGGACACAGAATCATGGAATATCCTGAGTGGGAAGGGACCCACCAGGATCACCCAGTCCAACTCCTGGCCCTGCCCAGATACCCCAACAACCCCACCCTGTCCCTGAGAGTGTTGTCCAAACACTCCTGCAGCTCTGGCACCTTTGGGGTCATGCCCATTCCCTGTGGAATTTCTTCCAACTTAATGTTTACCAGAACTTTATATTCTCCCTGATTTCTGGCCTGGTGGCTGATTTCTGGGTGTGTTTCTCCTCTCCCCAGCCTCCCAGCACGGAGGTGTTTCCTCCCATGAGTCACTCCCCAGACAGGTTGTTATTCCTCTCCAAGTGGCCCATCCAACACAAACTTTGTACTCTTAAGTGCCAAGGGAAGCGTTCCTGGGGGAGCTCAATTTGTTTAACACTGTAATTCACTGTTAGAAATCTCTCTCTTTTGTCACAGACAGTCACTGGATGCGTCAGCCTTTGATCTCAGTGGCTGATCTTCTGCGTGGAAGAAATCTCAGTAACACTTTAAATTATGTGTCTGAGATACCCATTACCAACGTGTTGCGCTCAGATTTAGGGAGAGTGTTGAGCAGCAGATAAATAGGACACGAGGAACCTTTTAAAAGACTTTTATTATACCACTATTTTTCTCCACGAGATGCTCTTAAGAACTGGGAAGCTGCATTTCCTCTCCTGCCATTTTAAAAAATTCTCCACAAGCCTGGGCTTATGGTACTCTGCCTAATTTGATAGATGTTGATAAATGGCATGTCTTATAACGAGTGGCTTTGGGGCTAAGTGTGCTTCGTGGTTGGATTCGAGTTTGCTTCTTGCTCTGCAATTAATTCCTTAGCTGACCTTGAGCATATTGCTTCAAAGCTGTCTCATTTTACTGTCTTATCTCCAAATGAAGTCCCTCTGTTTGGAGAGGGAAGCCTAAATGAAATCTCTCCTGGCAGCTGGGAGCTCACCTGGCTGTGTGCAGCGGGTTGCAGACCAGGGTTGCATTTCACCCTCGGGTGACACGTTGCGCTCTGTTGTGTTACATTGGAGTTAAATCCAGCATTTTGCTCTCATCTGTCAGGCTTCTGCACTAAGGAGATTCACCTTGTTGCTTTTACACAGCTTCAGGTCCCTCTGCTTCACTTAATGGGATTGTCTGTCCAGGAGACACGCTTGGGGAAAATTTAAAGATGTGCTTTCCGCCTCCTGTGTTCTCGCTGTTGCCTGCCGAGGAAAATCTGCCGGAGCAAATCTCACAGGGTGCACAGGGAATGCTCAGGAATGCACAGTGAGACTTTGAAATTTCCTCTGCAAGTGTCCACCCAAGTGCCAACTGCATTTTAAGCTCAAGCTTTAGGCTGAGAGGTTTGAACTCCTCTGCTTTGTGTGCATAAGCTGGGAGAGAGGTGGGCACCGCGATTATGGAATCAGGGAATCACTCAGCATTATGAAGCAATAAAGCTGTGTGAGGTATGAAATGAGGAGCCCTAGAGCTGGGAAGGGCTGTGGCCAATTTGGCAAAGGCTCAGCACTCCGGCTGAGGAAGGGAAGGTTTTGATCAGATGTAAGGAAGGAATCTTTTACTCTGTGAGGGTGGTGAGGCCCTGGCAGAGGTTGCCCAGAGAGGTTGTGGATTCCTGATCCCTGGAAGTGTCCAAGGCCAGGCTGGATAGGGCTTAGAGCACCCTGGGCTAGGGAAAGGTGTCCCTGCCCATGGCAGGGGATCAAACTGGATGGGCTTTTAATGTCCCTTCCAAGACAAAGCACCTGGGGGTTCTGTGAGTCTGTGCACTTGGAGCAGTTCGAGGACTTGCTTTGGGTTTGGCAGCAGCTGCCTCTCCCCAGTGCCCCAGACTTGGAGCTTTAGGGTCTGGTTCCCACCCATGACCAGAGCCAGCCCAGAGCAGCAGCCAGGGCTGTGGAACAGCTGCTGCTCCCAGGCCCTTCCTGCTGCATCCCCACCTCCAGCACCCACTCCTTCCCCAGGGCACTTGAAGCCATTTAATAACCCACAGCAACAAAAGGCACCGGGCTCTGCTCCTTGACAAATCCGATGGCGTGACAGGAGAACGGCAGCACTCTCCAGAGCTGAGAGCCAGGAGCTGCTGCTAACAGCGTAATTTCCAAGCTGGTGTTCTCTTTTGAAATCCTGTGAATGGGATAGGAAGTGTCAAATTTGGAGCTTTTAGCTGCTTGACCTCCAGCTTTGATTTTTGAACAGGCTGTGCTCGTGTTTGTTAGTAGCCAGCTGCAAAGGAGAGAGATTCAAGGGAGCATTGCCTGCACCACTGATCCCTCCCAAAGGAATTTTGGGTCCCAGTGATGCTGCTGTTGTTGTTTCACAGGTGACAAAGGCACCTCAGCACAGTATGGTAAATCTCCAAAGGAAGGCTCTTTCATTAAACACAAACACGTGCTCTGAGATGCACTTCTGATCAGAGGAAGGGACTGAGCTTCCGGAGGCACAGACACGGAGAAAGGGATAAAAAGATTCTCCTTAGGTGGGCGTTAGGAGCAAAGACACATCGACTGCTGGAGGGCTGGCTCCCACCCCCCGGCCTGGGGCCTCTGCTTTTCCATCCTTGCCTCATGGATGGAGTTTTCCCCTCTTGCAGCACGAGCTCAGCAAAGCTTGTTTCCCTTTGAAGTGCTCCAAGAGCTTCAGGAGGAAAAAAAAAACCCGCAGTAGGTGCAAGAATCTCTTCCAGTGGATCATTATTTGGTGTGTCTGGGAATACTTCAAGGGGGATGCAAAGCAGAGCTGGCTGTGGGCAGAACACCTGTGGGCAGGGCTGCTCTTCAAAGTTCATCATGGACCCATTGCTGTTGCAGGCAGCTGACACAGGGAATGGCTCTGGAGCTGGGGATGCATCCAAGACACTGAACTTTTTTCAGTGCAGTTGCTGTGTCACCGTTGAGTCCAAAGGATGACAGAACACAGCATGGACTGTATTGATGGAAAGCCATTTATTAACAAAAATCCTCCATTTTTATAGCCCAGATGGCTAAAGGCATGGCACACAGGGCACAGGCATTGCTCCCAACATGAACACCTCTCTCACACCATTGCTCAGTGACACAGAAACTTGTTAGGACAACAAGGCTGACAAACACTTCCAGTGAGGTAGAGGGTGCCCAAAACACCTCAAGTTTTTACAACTTTCTTCAGCTTCCCATGCTGTGGCTGTGAGAAGGTAATACTTCTTCAACTCTCACAGCTTCTGCTCTGGCTGTGGTAAAATTCCACAATCAGGGCAGAAAGCTGAGAAATTTCCCTTTTCAGGGTCCGCACTGCTGTGCTGTGACAAGAAGTGCTGTGCAGAGCAGGTTAGCAGAGAGCCCTTCCTAATGAAACACAGAACCTTTCACCCTTAGCCAAAGCTCCTGTAAATGGCAAACTTGGATTAAACTGGGAGCAGGAGTTCAGAGCCCAGCTCCTCGTGGTGCAAGACACTCGGGGAATTTTGCTCCAGCTGAATTGAAAAATCTGTGGCTAAGAAAGCAAGGGTTGTGGGCCAAGGGGGCAAGTGTAATGAAACCGAGGGTGACCATGTTCCCCAAATGAAACCCAGAGCATTTGGTTTGCAGAGAACTCCCCGGGCACGGGTACTCCGTTATTCTCATTAAATAAAGCAGTCATGCTGTATCGGGAGGAACTGCAGAGATGGAGCCCCCGGGAGGGGGGAGCAGGGGGGAGGAGATCAGAATGAGTTTGTCAGCGCAAAGCTCGCGCCGAGCACGGCGAAGAGACAGGGAGAAGCAGATCACACGGGGAGGATGAGACTGAGCCACAGCCAAGGTGTCAGAGCAGGTTTGTCGCTGCCAGAGCCAACTGGAAGTGAAAGCGTCAGAGGGAGGCAGAGGCAGATCGAGCCTGTCAGGGAGGCTTAGCTCCTCTGAGGGCTGAGAAGGCTCCCAGCCCCCTGGGTCGGGCAGGAGAGCAGGGACAGGCAGGTGCCTCGGGAGTGCCAGGCTGGGGGAGAGCACCTGCAGCACCTCCCACTGATGCCAGGAGGATTTTTTTGCTTTTCCTTTCACACCCCTCTCACACACTCTTTTATAGTTTGATGTATTCTCAGTGCTTTTAGCCCCACACTTGTACCTCCCCAAGGCTGAGAACTCAGCTCAGCCCCACGGCACCGTTAAACCAGGAGAGCAAACATCCTGGGAGCCCCAGACACCAAGGGCCTCTCCAGAACACATTTGGGAACCTCAGCCAGGCCCAGCCAGGGGGAAGGTTCCTCACAACGAGGGCTTCACTCCAGCCTCTCCCTGGGGGATCTTTGATAAATATGTTAATTTTGCAAGGCCTAGAATTGTGTGTATTTCAGTGTGTGAGGTGTGGTGTGAGGTGCATTTCAGGGTATTCCACCTGGACCAAGTGCTGCACCCAAAGATCCTGAAATAAATCCCAAGGCAAAAACCCCTTTTCCCCATAAACTGTGTTTTGGTTTTAATTTGAAGACCAGGGAAGGGCAACACCACCCCTGGCTGGTGTCCGAGGGGACAGTGAGGGTTGTGCCCTCCAGAGAGCCTGAGGTCTGCTGGGGGAGCTCCCCACGGACACTCAGACCTTGTCTCAAGCTCAGTAGGAGCTGGGGGTAGGTTGGTGGCACGTGAGGGACTGGTGGCTCTCTCCATGTGGAGTTTGGGTGGCAGAGGGGCAGAGCTGTGCCCCACCATGGTGTTTGCCTCCCTCCCTGCATCCCCTGCCAGCAAATTCCCTTTTAACATTCCTGCCAGCTCCCTTCCCCGTGACAGCCAGGGGATGCTGCTGTGCTTTATTGCCACCACATTAATGAAAAGGCCATTGGAGCTCAGGCTCCTTTGGTGACTTGGAGATGGATTTCCTCTTAAGGCAAGTAAAATGAGCCATCCTCAGCCCACGTGGAGATAAGGAATGGTGAAGGATGGTTGGAACTGGAGCATATTTTGCTGGGTGGAGGCCATCCTTCTGCCTGACGAGTTGTTTAAAATCCTGCAGATGGTCCCTTCTTGTCAGGCAGAGCTATGGATGGGGCAGGTGGGGCTTTTTGAGAGTCACTGAATCATTGGAAGGGACCTTAAAGCTCATCCAGTGCCACCCCTGCCATAGCAGGGACACCTCCCACTGTCCCAGGCTGCTCCCAGCCCCAATGTCCAGCCTGGCCTTGGGCACTGCCAGGGATCCAGGGGCAGCCACAGCTGCTCTGGGCACCCTGTGCCAGGGCCTGCCCACCCTCATGGGGAACAATTCCTTCCCAATCTCCCACCCAGCCCTGCCCTCTGGCACTGGGAAGCCATTCCCTGTGTCCTGTCCCTCCATGCCTTGTCCCCAGTCCCTCTCCAGCTCTCCTGGAGCTCCTTTAGGCCCTGCAAGGAGCTTTGAGCTCTCCCTGGAGCCTTCTCCAGGGCACTGAGGACCTCACTAAAGGTGGGGGGTCCAGAAAGCCTCCTTGGATGTCCTAGCTCCTGGAAGCTGTGCCCAGGGCTGTCCTCTGCAGGCAGAGCTGCTCAGCTGCTCCCAGTGAGAGAGCTCTGGGAGCTGAGGAGGGCTGGGAGCAGTGGGAGGGAGGGCAGGCTGCTGCTCCCCTTCCCAGGGCACTGCCAGGGGTGCAGGGAGATGCCAGCACATCCCAGTGTGGTGCTGGGAGCACTGGGCTGCTGCCACCCACACCTGCTCCAGAGCCCCAGCAGTGACCACACATCCTGATTAAAGCTTTTGTGCCTCTTCCCACCTGGCCTTCAGTGCTGCAGCAGCTCTCCCAGCAGAGTTCATGGTAGGTTTTCCTCTCTGACTTTTCCAATCTTCATTTCTTTGTCTGCTGGCTCTTCCAACGCTCCTGAGGCATCACAGACCACTGAGCACATCATGCTCGATGGGGATCTCCAGGTGAAGCTTTCCAGGGAAGCAGAAGAGAAGCAGCAGGTTCCTGTGAGTGGCACCTCCCTCCTTGCCTGTAATCCCACCACGAGCAGCTCCCAGAGCTGCAGGGCACTGATGCTGAGGCACAGGAAGGGGCAGCCAAGGGAGACTCCATACAATTCCACATTCCCCAGGTTCCAGTATGAGCTGGCACATTGCCCAGAGCAGATGTGGCTGCCCTGGATCCCTGGCAGTGCCCAAGGAGGTGTCCCTGGATGAGCTTTAAGGGCTCTCCCAACCCAAACCCTTCTGTGGTTCTCTGATAGTTTGGGATCACAGAGCACTTGGGTACAGGGCAGAGGCTCTGGAAAGACTCAATGTGGTGCTGAGTCCACCAGGGTTTGGCTCCCCTACAGAATTTGATGCATGTTGTTCATTTTTGCACATTCCTACTGCAGAAAAGCTGGGTTTAAAAAATAAGGAGGGGGAAAGTTTTCTATCTGCTTTAAATTAAAATAAATCCAGAGCAGAGGAGGCCTTTTGTAAGGTCTGCTGAGTTAATGGATTCATAATGACTTTTAAAGCTTCACTTGGGTAAGAAATACTGTTCATTTCATAATTGCATATAAATATACTTTCTCATAATCCAGGACAGCATAGCAAAAGGAAATCTACTGGCTTAATTATAAATCTTTTTATTAGCTGGAACCCTGCTGGAATAAAAAAAAAAGCACCACATATTGTTTTTATCTAGGAGGAAAAGCATGGGGAAAGGGGGGAGGGCAATGTCTTGGGAATGAGTTATGAGGAATTAAACAGGAAAGAAAACAACTGTGAGTGCTGGGGGCAGCAGTGCAGGTACTGAGGGCTCCTGTGAGCATTTTTCCAATCGATCCTTGGGCATGGAGCATCCCCACCCCAGCCTCCCTGGGAGCCTGGAGCCAGCACAGCAGATCAATTCTATATCCAGGCAGTGGCTTTCCCAACATGTATTTTTTTATCTCTGTGACCTCCCGTGATCCGAGCTGAAGCAGATTTGTCTCTCCTTAGCTCCTGTCCACCTTGCTGGCACAGGCAGATTTCTCTTTTGGAGCTGGATCCCGAGGGCTGGAGCAGGAGGCTGAGGGGGAGGGAGGTGCTTTGTGCACCCAGGGATGCACAGCAGCCTCCAGGGACAGGCTGGGAGGTGCCACACGTGCTGGGCATGGATGGGCTGGGGGCACAGGGATGCTGGGGGTGGCTGGGACTCTTGGAGTCCAGGGAAGCCTGAGAGCTTCTCCTGCCCCTCTGGGAGTCCTTTTGACCCCAGAGCTCTTCAAATAATGGCTTGGCCTGCAACCTAAGCTTGTGGGAGAAGCTCCCTTCACTTTTGAGAGGACTTGAATGCACCAGAGAAATGAAAAGATTTTTGTTTGGTGTAGCACAGAGAGTTTAGCTGTAGGTTTGGGTTTTGCTCTATGTATTATACAGAGGCAACATGGAGGTTTTGGGGTGTTGGCTTCTCCTTCTCCTTCTTCTCCTTCTTCTTCTTCTTCTCCTTCTTCTTTCTTGTTCTTTCTTCTCCTTCTCTTCCTTTCTTCTCTGACACAAGTTCCTGTGGTTTGTTGGTTGGTGGAGGGAATTTAGGGTGGAAGGGACATGTCAGTGCAATTGATATTCACTGGTGTTGGGAACAAAATAAGATATGTAGAACTTGCTAACTGGCTGATAGTAGATATAAAAGCTTCTGGTGGCCATTGCACTCTGCCCTTGTGTTCCTGGAGGCCACAGCACAGCCTGTGCCTCCGAGGCTTTGATAGGAAAAAATAAACAAACCTTGAAATAGCACAAAGAAGCTTCATTTCATCTTTTGGGGACATGGGACACTGAAATAAGGAAGGAAGCTGAGCCAGAGGGCATCAGGGTCTCCAGCACCCTGACAAGTCCTTTCCCTAGGCAATAGGAATGCTAGGCATGACTGGGACCAGGTGCTCACTGCAGAGTGCTGGGGATGGCTGGGACCAGCTCCTTCTCTCAGCAGCACTGGGGCTGAGTGCAGATCCTTGGGCATTTACTGGAGCAGAGCTTTGGGATCGGACCCAGCTTTGGGATCCTCACTGCAGCAGCTCCTGGGAGCTGGGGTGGGAGGCACTGAAGGATCAGACTGCTGTGCCCAGCCCAGCCCAGCCCAGCCTAGCCCAGCCCAGCCCAGCCCATCCAGGCTGAACTCGGCACTCAAGTGTTGCTTTTACAAACAAAAAAGGAAACTAATTAAGCGCTTAAAGGTTGAGCATCCCATTTGCACCTGATGGAGACAAATGAGGCTGCCTCGTGCCCAGGAAAGCTGGCACTGCTCTCCTGCTCCCAGGTGGCTGTTTTTTGCAGTTCTGGGCTGCTGCAAACCCTGGCAGTGCCAGGCACCTGCTGCCTCCTCTGTCTGCAGAGCCAGGGTGGCTGTGCCGGTCCTGGCACCCACCTGCTCGGGGAGTGTGGGGAGAGAGGTCCCTGAGCAGCACTGGGGTGATGAGGGAGCTGGGGGGGCTCAGCCTGGAGAAAAGGAGCCTCAGGGGAAACCTCATCCCTCTCCACATCTCCCGGCCAGGAGGGGACAGCCAGGCCAGGCTCTGCTCTGAACTAAGGACAGGATGAGAGGACATCATTTCAAAGTGCTCCAGGGAGGTCTAGGTTGGACACCAAGAGGAATTTCTTTGGAGAAAGGGTGATCAGCCACTGGCATGGGCTGCCCAGAGAGGTGGGGAAGGGACTGTCCCTGGAGGTGTTTAACAAAGCCTGTGGGTGGCAGTGCCATGGCTGACACACGGTGCTGGGTGGTGCTGGGTGGTGCTGGGTGGTGCTGGGTGGTGCTGGGTCACAGGTTGGGCTCACTGAGCTCTTCTCCAGCCCTAGCGGTTCTCTGCTCTCTGTAAATCCTCCCCACCACGCCCTGACACCTTGCTGTGTCAACTTCCATCTTCACAGCCAAAGCCAAGTTCCAGAGCCTCCTACTGCTACTCCTTGCCTTGCTCCCCTCCTGAATTTGGGTGTTGGTGTCCTCTGAGTTGTGTCTGAGATTAAACACAACTGTAAAGTGGGAAATCTGAGGGGCTATGAGCAATTTCAGCTGAAACAATATGTCATATTCTCTGTCTCTCTGGATACAACCCAGTTCTTTGAGAGAATTTAAAGTACCAGCATGGCTGGGCAAATAATTGCCCTGTTTATTTTGCCTTGTGTGTTGAGAAATCTGATGTTAATTTGTTCCTTTTTAGAGGAATCCGGGAATGTTTTATCCAAGCTGAAGTGTCAGCAGTTTTGGCCAGATCTTCCCTGGGTCTTGTATGTACTGAGGGAGGTGGGAGGGAAGGAGAAAGCCAGAGCCAAACCAAAGAATTGAAGAAAAGCAGAGCAGGGCAGGGCAGTCATATGCTTTTGGATTTCCTTTTCATGTCCTGAAAAGGAAATAGGGAGGAAAAAAAAAATATAATCTCTTTTCCCACCCTTCCCTCCAGACCATGGAATTAAATCTATAACCATTAGCGAAACATTTTGACCCAGACATCTTTTTTCTCTCCCCTCCTTCTCTGCATTCAAAAGCCTCCAAAGTGTCAGCATGTTTCCATGCAGGCGAGATGTGCATTGCATCTAAACAACATCGTGTCAGTGTGGTGGAGAAAATTCCCACTGAGGGCCCTGCAGGTCAAAGCAAGCTAATGTATGATGCCCTCCCTTGCACTACTGAGCGTGAGTTGTGCTGATAAGACTCCGTTCTCTCTGTCTATTAAATCTTCTCTCCTATATAAGCAGCCCAGGCAGGGAGTTATTTACTTATTTTTCTGGCCTTCCTCCCCCCTTAAATTGTCATCCTCAAGCAGGGGGGGACCTGCTCAGCCACGGGATGTGGTGGTAGCCATCCTAGTTGGTTTGATTTTATTTTTATTCCGTGTTTCCCCACTCTGGCACAGGTAACTTGTGTCTGGTTGCTCTGTGTGCTGCTGTGACTTATCTCGGGGGTCTGTCCTCAGGCAGGGCTGAGCTTCTCCTCCTGTCCCTGCTGTCATGGGTGTGAGGTGAGCGCTGGATCCCCCCCGGCTCCTTTGGAAGGTGGCTGTGGGAAGCAGCTGGTATTTCACCGCTGTCTGAAGCTTTTGACGTGCAGGATTTTTTGGGAAGGCTTGGGAATCCTTCCCCTTTAGCTCGGCGCTCTCCATTTCACTCTCGCCCTGCGCTGCCAGGGCACTGACAGTCGCTGCTCCTCATTGCTGCTGCTCAGCGCAGGCATTTCGGTGCCCTTTCCTTATTTTCCGAGTCTTTTTTTATCCCAGCCTTGGGGGTACCTGGGCTAATGACGGATGCCCTCTCCGTGGATGGCAGTGGAACGCTTCCAGCTCGCCCCAGCCCGTTGCACGGGGCTGGCTCATTAACCACGGCTGCGCCAGCTCGCTCAGCAAGGAGGGACAGAGGTCAAGCTGTGAAAGCTGCTCGAGTGGGGCTTTTTTAGGCAACTGTTGGAGCCTCTTAGAGGAGAGGCCTTGGGGACTCATTATGTGCTGCCAGTGTTGCAGGGAGTAAGCTGGCTGTGGATCTGTTGTTCCGTGTAAACAGGTACACAGGTCGGGCACCGAGGGTCTCCTGTGCCTGCTGCAGGAGCAGGAGGATTGGTGGTCACGGGGAACTTGCAGGGTTTTGGGTGGGAGGCTAAAAAAGGTTAAAAGGAGGAAAGGTTAAAAGAAGGGAAATAAGAGATTCTTCTGTATTGAGGGCCTGCTGTTCCCTGGGCAAAGAAGGAGCTGACGATGCAGGTGAGGAGCTTCGAGTGCTCGCACTGTGGGGATGAGGACGTGTCTGCAGGAGTGATGGAGGGAGCTTGTGCCATGGAGAGAGAGCAAGAGAAACAAGGGAAGACAGGCAGATAGACACCTTTAATCTTTTATATTAACTGAGTCTTTTTGCCTGTGGATTTGGGGAAGGCAGCTGGCTCCCTTAGAGCCAGGCTGGCAAATGAAAAAAGGGATGACGGGAGATCTCTGATGCTGAGAGTGGATAATGCTCGGAGGGGACAGCGTCGGGGAGGGGATGAGCAGTGATTGTGGGGGGGGGGAAATCACCAACATCTGCTCTCACACTCAGCCTTCACACTGATCCCTCCTCAAATCTGACAATCCTCTCCCCCTAATCCCTAAATCCCAGCGATCCGTGCAGCCCGCCCGGATACTCCATCCCTGCAGTGTGCCTGCCCCAGCTCCCGGGCTGAGGGAGCAGCTGCTGGGCAGGATGGAACCCAAATGAGACACTGCCCTTGTTGGCAGACACTGATGACTTTCCCCACCTGGCTGGGAGAGGCAGAGACAGGAATGAATCAAACAAGTGTCAGCTGCTGTGAGGAACAGCTCCCAGTGGGGTTCAGTTGGGTTTGGGGTAGGGAGTAGTGAGCCCACAAATCCAACCTGCTGGCTGTGTTCCTGTGCTCCCCCTCTGGGAACCACAAAACATATTAGTCAAAGTCCAGGAAAAACCTGGGAGTGCTGCTGTGACTCCCCCCTGCCCTCTGAGCACCTCAAATGTGTGTTCAGGCCCAGGAGGACAAAGACATCTTGGCAGGAGGCTCAGCCGAGAGCAGCTGAGTCAGGGGAAATCTGAGTCAGATTTGAGGACAGGAGTTGTGTGGGATTACCTCATCCCTGCCAGTGTTTCATGCAGTTGGGAAGGGAAGAAAATGAGGAACAGCTCCCTGGGACAGTGGGGTTCAGCTGGTTTGAGAGTAGGGAGCAATCAACCCAGAGCCTGCTGACTGTGTTCCTCTGGGCTCCACAAAATTTATCATTTAAAATACAAGGACACCTCTCCCCTGTGGGGCTGGTGTGGTCCAAGCTCTCTGCTGGGGCTTCCCTGTGCAGCTCCTCAGGCCTAGGCCCAGACCTGCACCGCTCCAGCTTTGCCTTCTCAGTAATGATGTGGTGGTTGCTGCTGTGCCTCTTTCAGAGGGCAGTGCTGTTCCTCCTCTGGCAAATGTCAGTCCCTCCAAACCCAAACTCTGCGTGGACACCGAGGGTTTGCAGGCAGCCTTTGTCCTTCTGCCCAGGGACATCCCAGGGCGATGCTGAGGGCTTGGATTCACATCCTGCATCAGGCTGAACAGGAATGCAGGTTTCTGCATAAGAGAAGGACATTCCCTGGAGGAAAGAGGCTTATCCGTGGTTGCTGCAGGGCTGGTTCCATCCCAAATGTTATTCCAAGTTCCGTCCATTGTGTTATTTTAAGGTTTTGAGCATTTTTGTTTTCCAAAGCTCACATGCCAGGCTGTGGCTTCTTTAGGGTCCTTCAGACAGCACCTGGGAGCCCCCAAACAAACCACAGGCTCAGGGATCCCACATAAACATCCCAGTCCCTCTTCTTTAGGAACTGAGAGGTCCTTTGGGAGGAGGGAAGAAGCTCAGCTGTCTTTGGATTGAAACCTGTTGGCATGGAAGAAGTGCTGAGCTGCCACCGTCATGTCTTTAGCACCCTGTCAGCGCTGCAGCCTCGTGCCCAGCCACAGGGGCCATTAGGGAATGGCTCAGCAGCTATTTTTACACTCCAAGCCAGCTCTCTTGGGTGGGATTTTTTTCCCTAAGATTTCTCTCCCCCTCCGTCCTCCCAAAATTAGCTGAATTTGCTGTGCTTGACACAGAAGAAGTGATTGGACAAATACAGTGCAGAGAGGCCTCTTAAACCTTTCCTGACTCCTGGGAGCATCGCCCTGTGCTGAAGAAAAACCTCTGAGCTGTCTCTGGGAGGGAAGCTGTTGTTTGTGGCCGTGGCTCGTGGGCGTGTTTGTGGTGTTTGGGGCTGGCAGTGGTGCTGCTCTCGGGGAAGCAGGGGGATGGAGCCTGTCTTGTCCCCTCTAAAGGTGTGATCTTCCTCCAGGGAGAACCTCTGTGTGCTCTGGTGTAGAAAGGAGCCAGCCCTGCTTCTCACGGCCCCTCCAAGAACAATCAAAGTCCATTGATTGAGTGATCAGGAATCAGAAGGCTTTATTATTAATATCAAGAAAACAGAACAAATCTTTCTCCCTCCAGCAGGTTCAGCTGCAGGGAACATCTCTGTGTGTGTTTCTGTGTCTCTCAAGGAATTCACAACAAGACAGAGGAAGACATTTCATTGGTCAAGGCAACCACCTTATCATCAACAATATCTTATTTACATTCTTCATCAAAGCTCTCTCCTGGGAAACTACAAAAAGTTCCCTTAGAAAATGGATTTCAGGACAGCTTAACAAAAGCTTGCATTTGTCCAGCCTTTCTCTGAGATTCCTCAAAACCCCACTACAAAGTCACCACCACACTCTGGGAGTTCTGCTGAGCCTGTCCAGCGTGACATGTGCTCCAGAGCTGCCTTGGCTCTCCAGAGGGAGCAGAGCAGGGTTTGCTTTTTGGGGCCACATCCTCACCAGCTGCTGGGGTTGTTCTTCATGCACAGTGGGATTTATTGCTGTGGGAAGAGCTGGGAAAAGCCTCCCCCCGAGCTGGTGGTCAGCACAGGACATCCTGCACCACAGGTGTCCTGTGGATCCCTCCCTGACAGGGATGTGCCACTAATTACTGTGATTAGTGCTGCCCCGCTGCCCAGGTCAGCTCTCAGTTGTAGTTCCAGGCACAGGGCACTTTAGTGGGAGTGATTTAAAGGACACTCAAAGGCTGCAGGCAGTTGGATGGAATGGGGAGGGAGGGATAAAATACAGTGCATGTGTTGCAACCTGTGCAGAGGCACAAATTGGCATCGCAATAATGATGCTCCTTCGGTCCCTTCCCTTTCCTGGGAGGGAACAGAGGAACACAAGAGCCTTTAGGCCTGAGGCTCACCATGCTCAGCTGCCTCTTGGGGTCCTGTGCCATGCCCCCAGCCCATGGAGAGCCAGGCAGTGAGAGCAGAAACAGCTCAGGAATAGCAAAATCCCTGGCTGGATTCCCAGCCTTGGAGCCAAAGGTAAGACCTCTCGAGGTGGGTGGCAGGAGCTCAGCAGCAAAGCTCACATAAAAATTGGTGTTTGCCTCTGGAATTTGGTACCTCACAGGCCCAAATTGTTGGCCAGGACTGAGGTGGCAGCATCAGAGCCTGGGCTGTGGGTGCCAAAGTGGTGAGTGACCAGCTCTGCCCGGGCTGAGCTGGCTGGGAATGCTCCCGTGGCACCCTGCCTGCTGCTCAGGGCTGCCTGTGGGACAGGTGAGCATCCATCCAAGGCAGGGCAAAGCCCTCATGGACCCCAGAACCTTCCGTCAATTCGGCTGCCTGGTTTAAACAAACCTGGTTTGGAGATGTTCCCTCATCTCTCCTCCCCTGCTCTGGCTCCGCAGAGGCCACAGGTTCTGCCAAGTCTGGGCAAATCTGAGTCAGTTTGGGTGCAGGACTCGTGTGCAGTGGGGTTGTCACCCCTGGAGTGTCTCTCAGTTGAAAAGGGTACAAGAAGTATATTTTCTTCTCTCCTCCTTGCCAATAAAATTAAGGCTCCTTTTGGCTCTCTTACGGATAATTCAGCTGAAGCCTTCCTTTTTGTTTAGGTAACCTTCTCTTATATTAAACATATACCCAGCAAGCCAGATTCATTACTTATTAATTTACAAAGTGGTAAATTTCAAAGCTGTCATAATGCTGAAGTCATGTTCGCTTTAGTTATTCTGCATAATTAATTACAAAGTAATAATTTGTACATCATGGTATTTTCATTCCAACATGAAAGTGAAAGACTCGGAGCTGTAACAGCCTCAGGCACCAGAGAGGGGCGAAGGAGGTTTCCAGACGTGCCTGGCTGAGGAGAATATCAACTCAGCCTTGCTGGCCACAACCTTCTGGGGAGGTTCTTCCTCCTCCTCGTTGTAATGACCTCTCCCCTGTGCCTGGAGGAGCTCCCTGAGGACACTTGAGTTCTTCAGCTGGAGGAGATGAGGGCAGAGCCTGAGGGGCAGCTCCAAACTCTGCTCCCTGGGCCAGGAGCCAGGGAACAGCTGGAGCTGTGAGCAGGGAGGTTTAGGTTTAGGAAATCATATTCATTTCAGGAAAATATTCTTCCCCCCGAGGGTGCTGGGCACTGCCCAGGCTCCCCAGGGAATGGGCACAGCCCTGAGGCTGCCAGAGCTCCAGGAGTGTTTGGGCAGCACTGCCAGGGATGCCCAGGGTGGGGTTGTTGTGGTTGGCCTGGAGGATCCTGGTGGTCCCTCCAGCTCAGGATGTTCTGTGGCTCTCAGGAGAGGTCACAGGGCAGGAAGGAAGGTTTCTGTTTCCCAAACCTCGTGTCACACAGCTGGTTTGCACAGCCTGGTGCTGAGTCAGTGTCACAAAGAGCTCCCTGCTCCTCTCCTCGCGGTGATGTTGAGCTGAACCTGCTCAGGGGTGCTCCAGCACCTGCAGTGATGCTGCACCTCTGAGACCTTCTACAGACAGCAAAGGAGAGCAGAATGAGGGCTGGAGGGGTGAACAGAGTGCAGAGCACCCTCATTCTGTGCAGGATGTTGAAAAATAAACATTGGCTTGGGAGGGAAGAAACGCTGGTGTTGGGGGAGCTCCACAGGAAACAATCCACAAGATTGCATTGATTTGTTCTTTTTGATGGTGGTTTTTATAAACAAAAGGAGCAGTGGATTGTGTCTGGAGCTCCTGAAGAGCTGAGACAACGGACACAGGCTACAAACACATCTGCAGGGATGGAGCAGCAGCTTCTCCCCTCTGTACAAACCCCTCTGAAGTGAGGTTTGTGCTCAGTGCTCCTCTCCGCCCCCGCTGAGGGTGCTCTGAGCCTGCCTTTCTGCCCATCTTGCTGTGGAGGGGGCTGATCTCCTTTCCCAACTTCTCATCAATGGAATTAAAAACTTCTCATTGACAGCTGAGAGGACTGGACTCACCCGACCTGTGGAGCTCAGCTTTGGGTAAAACTTCAAGAGATTCCAGCAAAACTCCCCGTGAGCTCAGTGGCATTGATTTCCCTCCAGACATAATGAGCCTTAGCAGCTCTGTCAGCTGCACATCTTTGATCTCTGTTTTACTACGAGATTCCTTCCCTCTCCAAAAAGCTCTGGTTTCTAGTTCCCCGTGAGTTGATTCCTCTCGTTCTTAGGTTTCCCTGAGAAAAGGACTCTGGCTCTTGCCTTGGGTGTTTGTGCCTGGCCCTTGAGGAGAGTTCTGTTGTTGGTCCCTGATCCAGCTTCTCCTTGGAGATCTTGGACCTCTTGGATGTCCCCAAGGTGATGCCACCTCAACAGATTTGCCCAGGAGGCTCTGGAGGCTCTTCAGGCCATGGTGAAGGGAGGAGGTGCAAAGGAGGAACTGTACCACGAGTGCAGTGAAAATCCCTGACCTTGGCTGTGCACCACAGGTGAGGTTTGAAGGTGCAAGTGTGTCTTGGTTTGAAATCCAGGTGTCTGCTAAGGAAGGCAGGAGCCTCCCCTGGAATGGAAGATGCAACCTCATCCCCTCCCAATTATTACAATTCTGAAATCAAGGAGCTTTCAGGCAGAGATATGGGGAATAGGAATAACAGTTCTTTATTAATTTATATATATACACATATACATATAAAACAAGGCAGAAAAGCACTGGTTTAAACTGGCAGAGTCAGACAGGAGCTGACACCCTGACAGTCAGGGCAGCAGGGGCAGCCCCAGGAGATGGTGGCTGCATCCTCCTGGAGTGATGGATGTGGTTCTGCTGGAGCAGAGATCCTGGAGGAAGGTCTGCTCTTCCTCAGAAGGTCCAGGGGTGGCTCTGGAGCTCCTGTCCTCTGGGAATGCAGTGGGAAAGGCTCCTGTGGTGTTGGGAATCTCAGATTATATCCAGGATGGAATGCTTGGTTCCTCCCTCTGGGTGGAGCATCTCCCACTGGATGGTGAGTTCTGAGATAAGGCACTGGGCCATGGACAGGAGATAGCCCAGAGTTATCTGTGAGCCATGGGCAAGCACTGCTGGCCATGGACAGGAGATAGCCCAGAGTTATCTGTGAGCCATGGGCAAGCACTGCTGGCCATGGGCAGGAGATAGCCCAGAGTTATCTGTGAGCCATGGGCAAGCACTGCTGGCCATGGGCAGGAGATAGCCCAGAGTTATCTGTGAGCCATGGGCAAGCACTGCTGGCCATGGGCAGGAGATAGCCCAGAGTTATCTGTGAGCCATGGGCAAGCACTGCTGGCCATGGGCAGGAGATAGCCCAGAGTTATCTGTGAGCCATGGGCAAGCACTGCTGGCCATGGGCAGGAGATAGCCCAGAGTTATCTGTGAGCCATGGGCAAGCACTGCTGGCCATGGGCAGGAGATAGCCCAGAGTTATCTGTGAGCCATGGGCAAGCACTGCTGGCCATGGGCAGGAGATAGCCCAGAGTTATCTGTGAGCCATGGGCAAGCACTGCTGGCCATGGGCAGGAGATAGCCCAGAGTTATCTGTGAGCCATGGGCAAGCACTGCTGGCCATGGACAGGAGATAGCCCAGAGTTATCTGTGAGCCATGGGCAAGCACTGTTGGCCATGGGCAGGAGATAGCCCAGAGTTATCTGTGAGCCATGGGCAAGCACTGCTGGCCATGGGCAGGAGATAGCCCAGAGTTATCTGTGAGCCATGGGCAAGCACTGCTGGCCATGGGCAGGAGATAGCCCAGAGTTATCTGTGAGCCATGGGCAAGCACTGCTGGCCATGGGCAGGAGATAGCCCAGAGGGAGCAGGCAGGGAGCACTGCCCCTCCTGGCTCCAGCAGCTCATGAAAATGGTGATAGAACACAGATTTTTGGTCACGTTTGACTTTGCAGCCAAGGACAAAGTGAAGAATCCCTCGTGAATGCTCAAGGACAGCATGTGCTAGCTTTTAATGGCCTGGCCAGGGGTGACAAATGGATCCCTTTGGATCTGGGGCCTTCAGAGAGCTGGCAGGGTTCACCCTGATGTCACAGAGGACCATGGGTCACTGGTGTTTTACTGCCTGTGTCCACCCTGGCCCTGGTGGGAGCCTCCTGAGCAGCACGAAGGAAAGGGTAAGGCCATCAATCTCCCACGGCCACATCCCTGCTCCCGAGCTGGAACTGGCTCCGCTGGGAGTGTCACTTACCAATCCTACTGCAGGAAAACACCTCCTGTGACAAGTCTAATTCATTAATTGTGGTTGATGATGTCACATGCAATTGGAACAGTGAGGGGTGAAGGCAACAGGGAGCACTGGGAGGATTTCCCAACTTCCCTGCTCTTCACATCCTTCAGCACAGCCAGTCCTGACATCCCATTAGCAGGGAAACACACCCAGACCCATCCAGCAAAGCCTTTGCCACCCTCTGGAATCGGGGCTGCCATTTGGATGGAGTCTGCCTGTGTTGATTTCCTGGGAAAACAAAAAAAACCACAAGATATTGAAAGCAAACAGCTTTCAAAAATTGAGTGGTGTAACAGTAAACTTGTAATTTGGGAATGGTTGTTACATTCACCACTGCAAAGATCAATCTATAGCCTTTGTGAGCTGGTGATTTTGCCCAGTCTTGAGAACTTATTTTAATCACTTGACGCTAATCTCATTTCCAAGCCTGAAAATGGTCCCAAACATTGAAATTATATGTTAATATAGCGAGATTGACAAAAGGAAGCTGCTTGTATCGACTTGGAATTAATGAAGCAATTCAGCGATGAACAATATCGCTGGCAGGAGGTGTTAAGGAGAATTGTTGCAGTTGTTAAATTTTGGCACTGAGAGGTCTCATTGCTCTGAGGAGACAGTCGGATCACAGCGAAATGAAAATTACCTGGGAACTTCAGAGGGTTTAGTTATTCTGAGTCATTTCACAATGAGTGCAGCAGAGAAGAGGGAAACGCTGGTGGGGGCAGTCCTGGTTATCCACAAGTGCTTTGCTGCTGAGGGAAGAGTCCCTTCTGCACCTCTGTGACATGGTGGGAACAGCACATTCCTCGCCCAGGCTGGGCTGTGCCCCACTCCAGGCTCCGAGGATGAGCTCGCTCTCACTCCATGTCACAGCAATGACAGCTCTGGGGCAGAAGGCTCCCAACCATTTGGAGCTGTGAATTTGCAGGTCCTGAGAAAGAATCATAGAATGTCCTGAGCTGGGAGGGTCCCACAGGGATCATTGATCCAGCTCCTGGCCCTGCCCAGAGCCCCCAACAACCTCACCCTGGGCATCCCTGGCAGTGCTGCCCAAAGGCTCCTGGAGCTCTGGCAGCCTCGGGGCTGTGCCCATTCCCTGGGGAGCCTGGGCAGTGCCCAGCACCCTCTGGTGGGCCTGATGTCCAACCTAAACCTCCCCTGACACAGCTCCAGCCATTCTGGGCCCTGTCCCAGGGAGCAGAGGTTGGAGCTTGGGAAAAGCTGCAGCCCCTGCCGAGTTCTGCCCTCATCTCCTCTGCTCCAGCTGAACAAACCAAGGGCCCTCAGCTCTTCTTCCTATGGCTCTATTCCTCTCCAGGCCCTTCCCCACCCCCATGTCCCTCCTTTGGATGCTCTTTAACAGTTTCCCATCTTGCATTGAGGTGCCCAAAGCTGCCCCAGCCCAGAGCAGAGCAGAGCCATCACCCCCTCCTCACCAGGCCGTGGGTGCTGTGGATGCCCACAGGACCCTCCTGGCAAGCCCCAGGTGTGTGTTCCCAGCTGGCTGTGGCTCAGGCCTGTCCCTCTGCACAGTTCTGCAGGGCTCTGGAAAGCTTTGCTTTGCTGTGGGTTCCCCTCTGTGGGACCCCAGTTAACCCCAGTTTGTCTGGGGCTCCTTGCAGCAGCCTGGCCTCCAGCTCTGGCTTTGTGCGTGGAGCTGCCGACAGCATCGAAGCGTTTCACCTTCCCCAGAGCTCAATTTGTGCTGCTTGGTGGTGTCAGCAGAGTGAGGGCTTGGAGGAGCCTGAACCAGGCTTTGATTCCTTGACCGGTGATCCAGCCCAGCCAGGAGACACAGAGCGTAAAGCTTCACGTCGGGAGGAAAGGAAGACTTGTTAAGAAATAGAGTTTCTGTTCTTTGGCATAAAACTCTCCAGTAATTCTACAGAAAGATGCCAGGATGTGTTGCTGCTGTTAACATCTCCAGGCTTTGAACTCGTACATGCAATACTTGAGAGACCAATTTGAAGCAACTGAATTCAAGGCACAGCAAAAACGCTTTAGAAGCTGCTCCCTGACAGTGATAAACATGTGAAACAGGGAGGGAGGTGCCCGCTGGATTTTGAAGTAGCTGCTGGTGAATCTGTTCCTCCAAGGGAGCCGGAGTTGAAAGTTGGAGCATGTTTACCAATTATTGACTCGCTGATTGATGGCTTAGGAAGATGAACGAGACATGAAAAGATCAAGTTTCCCTCCAGATGAGGGAGATTCTGCCAGGGCGGGGCAGGACCATCACAGGCAGCCCAGGTCCTCCCTTTCCGTGGCTGGAAATCACATCTGGTTTGGGAATGTGCCTTTCCTCAGCACAGGGATTGATGTCCTTGGAGAGCTTCTTGCTCACCAGTCTTCAGCTTCAAACAGATTTCGTGTTCCCTGGTGTTAATCCATGTGTGGAGGCTTTCCTGGGCTGCAGCAAGGTGCCTGTGCTGCTTCCAGGTGTGCCTGTGGTTTTAGGGATAGAGGAGATTGTCAAAATTCTCTTTTTTTCTTTATCCCTTCTTTCCTTTGCAGGAGGAGGGGCCAGGGCTGCCTCTGTATCCCACTGGTAGATTTCCTGGAGCTCTCTTAGTGACAAACCTTTGTTGAGGTAAAATACAGAGTACTTTGAAATTTCAGCTTTTTCTGGTTTGGTACCTGGCTGAGGGTCCCGGAGGGCTGGGGGGTCTGTTCTGGTTGGATATTAAATACAGGTGCTTTATATTCACCAAAGTGAAGTTTCCTGTTGATCTGTCAGGAGTATACTGCAAACAAAATGTTTGTTTTTAAGTCTCAAAGTGACTAAAAAAGGTAGATAACTTTTTCTCCTTGCAATAAAGAATGCTGGGGGTTGAAAATACTTTCATTTCAGGAGCTGAAGGTGTTCTCTGAATGTAGCTCAGATTTGCACAACTACTTCAAGCCCCTTCTCTGCCTTTCTTTTCTTGTCAACCCCCCCTCGAAAACCTGAACTCTTTGAAATTGTCAACTTGGGGAAGCACTGCTTTGAATTTTGGGCTGGAGAAAATTCCAAATCTCCCTGTGGAAGTGTCTGTCAGGATCTTGGTACTCCCCTTTATCACCTGTGGCTCCCAAATGTCTCCTCATTCCCTTGGCTCGAGGCAGCACAACCACATTTTAAGGAGGGAAGAGAATTTCTCTGAGGTCGTGGAGTGAATCCATGGCTCAGGTGGGACCCCAGTCCAGAGCAGCTGTGTCCAAGCCTTGCCTTTGAACCCTAAGCCCATTCCTCTGCCCCGAGAATTAAACTAATTTGGGATCAGAGCTGCAGTGTGGGATTCAGGTGGAGTGTAAGGAGTGGCTTTTGCTGGAAGGTTTGAGATGGAATTGGAGCCTTCAGCTGGGACTTTTTCCCAGGTGCTGTCTGTGGCCAGGGGCAGCATCTCTGCTCCTGGCAGAATGGATGCTCTGTGTTTGGCATCCCCAAACCCGTCAGGAGGAGTTCTGGGTGTCCCCAGGGTGCAAGGTGCCATGAAATGCAGCTCCACGCCGTGGCAGGAGCTCCCCCATGGGCGTGTGGGGAGGGATGGCTTGTGCTGTGTCATTCCAGTGATCCCCAATGTCCCAGATCCTGCAGTGCCCTGGGAACAGCACACTCCTGATTAATTCCAGCCACCTCAGCACATCAGAGCCTGCAAAGAGAGGGAAAATATCCCCTTAAAGCCAGTCCTGGGTGCACAAAAACAGCCTCAGCTTGCTGGGATCGGGCACAGCCGTGCAGAAATCGCTCACCCCATCTGCCAGGGAAATCTGGTGCCTCCTGGATGGATCTGCTCCGACAGATTTCTGCCAAATGCCTGGCAGAGGATCTCGCTGGCTGCCTGCAGTTCAGTCCTGGCCCTCTTAGTCCCTGGGTTGGTTCGGTGTTGCCTGAGTTGGGACCCTCCTGGCTGGCAGGGCTGCTGCCAAGGGGTGCAGGAGTGCCCTGGCAGAGCTCCCAAGGACCAGCATCTCCAGGGAACCATCAGCTGGCCTGGGCTCGAATCCCACCAGCATTTCTGGTGGCACTGAGCAGGCTTGGTGTGCAAGTGCAGAATGATGGGATGGCCGAGGGTTAGATTGGGAATCACGGGGAATGTCCTCGCTGAAAGGGTGGACAAGGTCTGGAAAAGGCTGCCCAGGGAAGTGGTGGAAAATGTTCAAAAAATGTGCAGATGTGGCCCTTGGGGACATGGTTTAGTGGTGGCCTTGGCAGTGCTGGGGCAATGGTTGGATTTGGTGATCTTGGAGGGCTTTTCCAGCCTTTATGTTGGATCTGTTGCATTCCTGTTTGAGGATCCCAGAGAGTCCCTTCTGGTTGGGTACTAAATCCTGGTGGTCTGTATTCACCAAAGTGCAGTTCCTGTGGAGCTGTCAGGAGTATACTGCAAACAAATCTCAAAGTGACTAAAAATGGGATGGTCCTGTTGCTCCTCACCAGGGCTGGCTGTAGTCTGGGAAGCTGCTGAGGAGGAATTTTGAGGAGAGATGTTGTATCTCACACCCAGCAGCACATGTGAAATGGCCTTAAATTTATTTCCATAGAACCACAGAAAGGTTTGGGTTAAAAAAGACCATAAAAACATCTCGTTCCACCCCCTTGCCATGGACACTCTCCACTAGAGGAAATTTTTCTGTGTAGGTTTTCCTTTGTGCTAAAAAATCAGTGCTGCTGGGGAAAAGGAAGAAGAAGCAGAGCACAGGGGCTGACAGTGAGGATTGGAGACAGACATGGGTGAGCAGTGAGAGTCCAAGGTGAGGACAGGCAGGGGGAAAAGATGTTTCTGTTTCCAGGGCCTGCTTGAAATGAATGGAACAGGGAGGGGGGAAACACATTGTTCTTCTTCCCTGTGGGAGTTTGAGTGTTTAATAGCAGCGAGGCACTGCAGTCCTCCTGCCACAGCCCTGAGTGCTGGTGTTCTCAGGCACCTCCGTGTGTGTTTGGGAGCAGCATGTGGAGTGCTGAGCGTGGAACCCCAGGCTGGTTTGGGTGGGGAGGGACATTAGAGCTCATCTCATCTCCTCCTGTCGTTGTTGTACCTCATGGGCAGGCAGAAGGCGACACAAACTCCACACTCAGGAGCTTGGAGAGGCAGGAATGAAGTTTTTATTTCGGCGCACGCTTTAGGTTTTTCATTGCAGAGAGGATCTACACTATTGGTTAAAATGAAAGACACCCCCTGATAGAATAGGTTGAAATAAGGAAAAACACCAGAGCAAAATCTCATAGGAAAACAAAGAGAAACAGGCAATACCAGGTGGTGCTTGTCAGGCTGTTTTCCTCTCTCGACCTCGAGTGCTGCGTGAGAAGAAATTTTCTCCACATCATCCCACCCTGCACCTTCCCCTAGCACAGGCTGCTCTGAGCCCACAGGGACCATTTCCAGAGCAGTCTCTATTTTGTGCTGGGCTCCAAACTCTCCTTTTCTTGCTCAGAAATCAGTCCTGAGCGATGTTCTGTCCCCCCCAGGCAGCCCCAGCCAGTCTGAGCACTCATGGTGCTTTTTCTCCCCTCTTACTGCAACACTCAGCACTCCAATTCTCTAAGCCTTTTTTGTTGCCTTTACTTTTACCACAAAGACACAAAAGTGAGCCTAAAGGCAAGAGGCAGTGGATGGGAGATGAAGATTTTAGGAGTCCTGGGGACAGAGCAGAGCAGTTTATCCTCCCTGTCTTGATAGTCCAGGATTTTGCTGCCTCTCTGACAAGAGGAAGTCCAGCTTGTCACTGCTTTCCCTCTGAAGATTCTGGGGTTTGGTGGGAAAAGCCAATCTTTTCTTCAGTGAAAAGCCAGCTTTTCAGTCAAAGCCAGGTTTTCAGCAGAAAATGGATGGAAATTGATCATCCCAATGGAAAACCTGCTTCTGCAGCTCCCTGTCACCACGGCTCGAGCACAGGAGAAGCAGCAGCTTCCCTTCCGTGCTCCCTCAGCAGCTCCAGGGGGATCTGTGAGCTCCAGGCAGGCACATCCACATCCAGCACGATCCATGTCTTCAGCCAGAGGAGGAGAAATGCCCCTTGTCCAGCTGTGACAACCTGGCTGCTGCTCAGGGTGGTCTCTGCTACCAGAGGGGGTTGGCTTTGGCCTGGGTGGGGTGGGAAGTTCTAATTATTTGTCCGATAAGAATCCAACCTTGTCTGCTCACTGCTTAATTAGGCTGTCCACAAGCTGGGATTAAAGGCTTTGCATTATTGGCTGAAGAAAAATAAAGATGGTTTAACATGATTTCAGCAAGGAACCTTCGACAGCATCTGTTATCCTGCCCCAAATGCTGTGTGTGAGTTGAACCCCTGACCCCGAGGCAGTGAGTTAGTGCTTGGAGATGGCTCCTGGACATTTATTCTGAGTGCTCGAGACAATGGCCCTGAACCTGACTGCTGGGGAAGCTTTCTCTGGGTCTGGCTTAATCGGTTTGATGGACTGTCTATCATTTATTTTTATTTATTTGCATTTAGGAGAGGGGGGATTTGTTGCTTGGGCTCTGTCAAAGAGCTGTGGGCAGTGGCAGAAAACAGCATCTGGACCTTGCAGGCTTAGGACAGCCTAAACTAGACCTTGGGGTGTTTGGTGGGCAGCGGGGGATGAGGAGCAGCAATCAGGGCTTTCCTGTCCCAGCCCAAGCACTGCTGGGTGTTGATGGGGATCATGCACAGCAGGGAATTTCATCTGCTTTGTTGGGGCTGCTGGAGACAGATTCTGCAGATTCTGCAGCGACAGAGCCTGAGCGATCATCCCCTGAGAGCTGAGGCGTGGAAAACTCCCCTCACCTGAGGTTTAGATGTATTTGTGTCATCTGGAGTGAAAGCAAAGCTCCTGCTGCAGGCAGAGAGCCCTCGGCTGTGATAACTGATGGTCCTGCAGTGGGAGGGTGGCCTGGGGAGGGCACCTGAGGGATCTGTACTGCTGTTGTTCACATAAAGACTGGGGTAGGCTGAGGTTGGATACTGGAGAGAAATCCTTCTCTGGGAGGGAGGGCAGGCCCTGGCACAGCGTGCCCAGAGCAGCTGTGGCTGCCCCTGGATCCCTGGCAGTGCCCAAGGCCAGGCTGGATGGAGCTTGGAGCAGCCTGGGACAGTGGGAGGTATCCCTGCCCATGGCAGGAGGTGGAAAAAGAAGAGCTTTAAGGTCCCTTCCAGCACAAGCCTTTACATGATTCTTCACTGGATTTCTAGTACAGGATACTCATAAATGGTTAAGCTGAAGTTGTGTTTTTCTCAGTGATTTGCAGGCCACAGTCAGGGCAGGAGGAGAAAAGCCTCGTGTGTAGCACAGCAGTAACAACTGGGAAGCAAGTGTCTGCTGATGTTCATCGTGTTACTGTGTGCCCTAAAATACATATGCCTTGAAGTCTGCCAGGCGTTTTGTTCTACAAAGCATATGGTTTAACAGATAAAATGATTTCTGACCTGGAGACCTGAACTGACAACTTTGGAGACAAACAAAAACCAGGATGGCTCCATCTGTCAGGGCTGGTTCACGTCCGCGCTGCTTACTGACATTTATGTGTGTGCATGGGGAAACTGCTTCAGTGCCCCTTCCCCTCCCTCCCCCAGGAGCTGCTCAGTGCCCACCCTCGTGTTCCTGCCTTGGTGCACGAGTTCTCCCCCAGGCCCTGGCCATGACCTCTGCTCAGAAGGGCTTTGCCATCCCTGGGCCTTTGTTTCCTTGGCAGCTCCCTGCTCAGGCAGAGGGTTGGTTGCTGGGTTCACTCTGGAGCTCCAGCAGGGTCTTTCCTCGACCTTTCCTTGTCACAAGTCAGGTTAGCCCCATCCCCATCCTGATGCCAGAGACATAATTCTAATGGCAAATCCTTCTGGATGCCAAAGCTTAGGGTGCCACCCCTTCTGCTCTGCTTCCATTTCAGTTTGGCACACATGTGTTCCTGAATCTGAGATCCACTCTCACCTCCCTGGCAGTGGTTTTGATAGGACTCTGTGGCCGTGTACTTGTAGAGTGAATACCCTAAAAGTTTCCTGTAATAGTCCCTGCAGTGTCACAGCCCTTGGAGAGGTGCTTGCTGGGTTAAGGACTGATGCCACTGTTGAGTGCAGGGGCTCAGTGATGCTTTGGAAAGTCACCTCCTGCAGACAGCAGTCACCATCAGCCTTGGCATGGTCACTGCAGCCAACCAGGGTTGTGGAGGGCAGTGGTAGTGTCCAAAATCGGTGTCCTGTCACTCCAAGCCCTTGTCCCCATTCTCTCCCCATCTTTCTTTTTGGCCCCTTCAGGCTCTGGAAGGCCACAGTGAGATCACCCTGAAGCTTCTCTTCTCCAAGTGAACACCCCCAGCTCTCCCAGCCTTTCCTCCCAGCAGAGCTGCTCCATCCCTCTGATCCCTGGTGCCTCCTCTGCACTGGTTCCAGCAGCTCCAGCTCCTCCCTGTGCTGGGACCCTCGAGCTGGGGCAGCTCTGCAGGTGGGGTCTCACCTGAGGGGGCAGAGGGGCAGAATCCCCCCCTCCCTGCTGCCCACGCTGGGGGCTCAGCCCAGCACAGGAGGGTCTGGGCTGGGTCATGTCCCAAGTGCTTCTCCCAGAGCTGCTCTCCATGCCTCCAGCCCCAGCCTGGATGGATTTGTAGCTGGGGCAGTGAGGGGTGGGTGCCACCAGCTCCGTGAGGCTTTGGGTGATGAACTTTTCCTCCGTTGCCTTCTAGAATAAACTTTCTTTCTCCTTTCCTCATTATCCTCTCGACATCCCCATCGCCCTGGGTACATCCAGGGGTAGAACAGCTGAGGGGGATTATTTCTGCTCTCACCAGCAAATCCATCCCCATGCAGTTATTTAAAGCTGAAACTCAAAAGCCAGCAGTGTCTGAGAACAGAAGCTCTGCTAAGAAGTTTTAAGCAAACATTATTAGATATGACCTCTTATTTATGAGCGACTTTGCAAAGGGAAGTCTGTTACCCTCTCCCTGCCTCAGCAAAAGACCTATTTTCCCAGCCATAATATCCCCGCCAGCAATCAGTCTGATTGGAGTTTAGGATGATGCAGTAAATATACCAAAGCTGAATTTAACCAGCAGAGAAGCAAATAATAATAACTCGAGGCCTTTGGCCATAAAAATGCAGACGTTTACCTTGAATGTTGACTCAAACCATTTCAATTTTGTGCCAAATGAGGCTTGAAATGTATCACCCCGTGTTCAGTGTCCAACCAATAAAAATTGCCTTAAATATTGCACCTTCCTGCTGGCAGTGCTGCAGAAGTGAAGCAACTCTCCCTTGGTTGGGGCCCCCTGGCAGCAAGGCAATAATGATGGAGTTTGTTTGTTTATTTAGGGATCTCAGAGCAAACTGTGAATATTCACCGATGTTGTAGAGGCTTTTTGCCATCCCCTGGGCTGCACTGCAAGGTAAAGCTTTTGTCTTTCTGCTCCGACATCTCCAAACCTGTGATTTTAGGTGGAAGGAGCGGGGAAGGAGGAGCACGGATAGGTAAAGGAAAGCAGCCAAAATCTTTATCTCTGCACTTTACTGAGCTTCCTGATTAATTAGCAGGCCTGATTACCCAGTTCCGTGGCTGTAATCCCTAATTAAACAGCACTGCTGACAGCGTGTTTGTGCCAAGCTGAACATAAGTGGCCTCTCCTTAATAAATGTGTAAGTCTGATCTCTGTGCTGTTAACAGCAAAACGAGAGCCCCAAGATCTTGGAGAGTGGTAATTGCCAGAGGGACTTGCTCTCACTTTACCCCTTAAATGCACAGTCGATGACCATTAATGTTCAATGTCCTTTAAATTGTAATTCCTCGAATCAAAAGCTGTTTTTTAAAGTGGAGGGGAGGCCTCTGTATGTGCCCGTCAGGGAGTGAGGTGGGAATGAATCCATGTGGAGGAGAAGCCAGGAGCTGGAGGTGCTGTCATTTGTTTCCAGCTCCCAGTTTCTCCCCAGCCTTTCCGTGGGGACCGAAGGATGCTCGGGCAGGTGCTGATTCCTTACTGCGCTGCTCTCTGCAGAGTGGGTGAAAGATGTTTGGTGCTGTTTGAGCTTCTGTTCCATTTTTGTGTCTGTGTTTGGTAGCAAAACTATTTAGGGGGAGAAATGAGGATATGTGGTATGAGTGGGTAATTTTTGTGCATTGTTCTTGATGCCTTAAATGGCTCCCTAGAAAGAGAGAGCAGACAGGGATAAAGGAATCAAGGAGGGATTGATTGGAAAGGCCTTCAGAGGTACACTCTGGGCTCCAGAGGCTCCTGCCTCAGTGCATCCCAACATGGACAAGGACAGCTCCCGAGTTCTTCCCACTTGGATCTCAGCATCAATTCCCCAAGCAGAAGCCAGGCAAGGATGGAATTTGCCCAAGCTTGCCCCCCTGTCCCCAAGATTGTGGTTTGCAGTTGTTGGGCCTAGGAGGGTCTGGGTGTCCTTGGAGAGCTGGAGAGGCTTTGTTGTGTGTGTGTGAGCATGAGAGAACAGCACTGAACGAGCTCCAGGGAACTGCAGAGTGACACTGGGCAGGGCAGGGCTGGGAACATAGAAAAGTTAAAACCTGAGGCATCATTCTACTGCTTTGAAATGGGTGAGACAGGATCTCACCAGCCCTGGGAGGGCTCGAACCTGGTTGCAGGAGCTCAGGTGATGACACCTCACCCCTGTGTCCATACAGGAATTTTTCTAACCTCTCCTACCACACTGTACAAAACAAGAACAGCTTCTTTAGCAAGAGCCCAAGGGAGCACAGATTTGCAGCTGGTGTGGAGATGTTTATGGATGACACAGGACTAAAGCAGTGCTGCCTTTTGGTTTCCAAAGGGTGGGATTAGCCTGAAAGCTCTTGGCCATAACTTTGGATCCTGTGGTTTAGAGAGGCTGAAGGATGAGGTGCACGTGTGGGTCAAAGGTGTATCAGTATGGAGTGGTGCTCAGGAGGCACTCAGAGCCTCCCCTTCCTGCCCAGATCTGCTCCTTCCCTTGGGCTTTCCTTGTCTCCTCAGTACAACCTGCCTTTCCCTCCTGGAGCTGTGCTCACGCAGGGCAGGAGCAGAGCCCCTGATCCCCTGTGGGTTTGGGTGAGAAGGGGTTGGGCAGAGCAGACAGAGGGCATTCCTCCCCCTCTGCTGTCACCCTGCTCCTCTAAAGTCACTGGGCTCTTCTTTCTGCCCAGCCTGGGGCAGTGGTTCAGCTGCAGAGGCTGCAGCAGATGGAGAGGCTGCCCCAGCGCTGGAGGCACTGCTATAAATTCCCTGTGCCCTCGGAGCTCGGTGCCACACGGGGAACGTCTCCTTCTGGCACTCTGGGTCCAGCCTTTCGCTGTCTCCACACAAAACCTGGCTTTTGGGGCCAGGCTGCTGCCCTGGGCTTTGCAGCCTGGCCTGGAGAAGGGCCAGTACCTGCCTACACGGGGCCACCTGAGGCTGTGCCCCCAGGCCCAGACAGTGCTGTGAGGTGAGATCCCCCTGCCCAGCTCTGGGCTCCCTAAGGGGTGCCCTTCTTTTAAGGAGCCACGTGAGCGATCTCAAGCCTCCCCCCATCACCACCTTATCTTTTATACTTTATTTTCCCTCAGCAGATATGAAGATCGTGCTTTTGTCAGCTTTCCTCCTGCTCAAAAAAGGGAAGAAGAATTTGAAAAGAATATTAAATTCAGGAAGGGTGCACAGAAGGGATGGGAACAAGTTTTCCTATCGCACATCAGAGCCGAATGTGTCCCACATTCCCCTCCTCCAGGCGGATCCTTTGCCTTGATTTCTTTACCTTTTTCTTTTCTTCTGTCATGACTCCTGGAATAATTAGTTACTAGCAACTGTGTGTGTGTAGTTTTAAAGGCAACTTTTATATCAGCAGCATGGGTTCCTTTGCCACAGCTCTGCAATGCCTCATTCCCTTGAAGATATGCAATCAGCACTTCTCCTGAACCCACTGATATACTTGGCCATCACTTAAATATCATTACAGGAAAGATTTCGACGAGATCACTGCACGTTAGACTTTAAAGTTTGACTTTAAAAGAATGTCTGGGCTTTGCTAAAAGGCATTAGTAATGGGATTCTCTATCTTTGAGCTTAATTTATTCTGAAGAGAAAAAGGCCATTATCTTAAATCTTTTTTTTTCCCCTTTTCCTACTCGTACAAAAAAAGAAGAAAGGGAAAAGCAGCCTCTGAAGTCCAGCACTTATGGCAAACCCATTGTTTAATTACTTGCTCTTTTCATCCTTTGGAGGGAGGGGAGCTTGGGGGGAGGTGGCAGCCAGCAGTGTTGTGGCCCCCACTGCTCCACAAACAATGCCAGGCTTGGGGTATTTTTCCACCCACCCTTCTTTTGACCTGCTTTGCTCCAGGATTAGCCAGTGATGGGCTCGTTCTCCGTGAGAAAAGCAGAGCCATTCCTGTTGTGTGGCACTGTGGGTGAGTCTCCACTAAGCCAGAAGGACAGGCAGAAAATCCTGGGGTGTCTCAGTGTTGGTCAACAACTGCAGGCTGGGAACCTACCTCTGAAAGAGTTTGTGACAGCCAGACCCTCCCTTCAGAGCTTTAGCTGTGCCAAAGAATAGACCTGGAGTGGGTCCATGGATGTGTTTCATGTGTGGGCACTGCTGGGAGCATCTCTGGGCTTCTGGAGGGTTTGATTTCCATCAATACCACCAGAGCACAGAGTCTATGACAACCTCATGTTATTAATGCTCAGCCAACCTTGAAATTTGTGGTGCATCCCAAGCCTGCATTGTGCTCATGCATCGAAATTGAGCAAAAAGCCTTGCCTTGGGTTTAATTCCACCTGAGGATAGGTGTAGCCTTGGGTTACAGCAAACAGAACCCATGGATTAGGCCAGAAACAGAACCCAAACAAACCAAAACCCAAATAGCTTTCAGCAGCAGAAGTATTCTTTTAGCCAAACTGAGGAGCAAAACCCTGGGAAAGGTTAAATTCCAATTTTTTCCAATTCAGAGCCAACCACAGCCCCCTGGAGCACGGGGCTGGGAGCCTCCATTGGCATCAGTGCTCCCCACGTGGGATGTGTGTGGGGCTGGANCTTTTTCCAATTCAGAGCCAAACACAGGCTGGGAGCCTCCATTGGCATCAGTGCTCCCCACGTGGGATGTGTGTGGGGCTGGAGCAGGGCAGGGCAGAGGCTTTGCCCCGGGGCCATGGGAGGTGCATTGATTCCACCTGTCCTGCCCTGGGCTGTGACTTCTCCCTTCCACTGGAATTGGCTAGAGCTCTCTGGGGCCCTCCTGGGTGCCAGCAGGACTCCATCCCTGGGCAGGACTCCATCCCCCGGCAGGACTCCATCCCCCGGCAGGACTCCATCCCTGGGCAGGACTCCATCCCCCAGCAGGACTCCATCCCCCGGCAGGACTCCATCCCTGGGCAGGACTCCATCCCTTGCAGGACTCCATCCCCCGGCAGGACTCCATCCCTCGGAGCTGCAGCTGCTGGAGTCTGAGTTATCCGACGAGCTAAGGATCAATTATGCTTTAGAGACCTGCTAATGATGAGAATTAAATGAGCTTTTGCTGAAGTGTGCCGTGCTTCTGTTCACCTTCACGTGGAGGCTGCTCTGAAGAGCACCAACATCTGCACAAATAATCCATCTTGTGGTCGGTCCCATGTGTACAGATGGGAGGGCTCTCCTGCTGCCCCACCTGGGACAGGGAGCTCTGCATGCAGCAGGGAGGGACGTGGTGGTTTTCCATGCCTGGGATCTGCACATCATCCCTGGGTTGCTGTTCTGGGGGCATGGAGGCAGCAAGGTTGTTAAACTTCTTTACACTCTTTCCCCCCTTGTACTCTGAGGCAGTTTCACATCATGGAAATGCTGGGAGAGCCTGGAGAAGTGAAGGCTCTGGAGAGAGCCCCTTCCAGTGTCCAGGGCTCAGCCTCCATCCAGGAGGTCAGGACTTTGCCATGAAGCAGTGTGGAACATCTACCTGGACACCTATGGGTGCTCCTGTAGGTACAGGTGTGTCTGGAGGGAGTTGCCAGCTTTTGGCAAAGGTGCAAAATGGTGTTTCTGGTGAGCCCAGGAACCAGCCTGGATGGTTTGAGAACCTTTTGTGCTGGTATTTGTGTTGTTCCTTCAGAGAATCCCAGAATCACTGAGGATGGAAAAGACCTCCCAGACCATCAAACTCAACCTGTGACCAATGTCCCCTTGTCCCCAGCCAGAGCAGTGAGTGCCACACCCAGGCTTTCTTGGCCACCTCCAGGGATGGGGACTCCAAAGCTCCTTGGCAGCCCCTGACAACTCCTTGAGTGAAGAAATCCCTCCTGATCTCAAACCTGAGCCTTCCCTGGTGCAGCTCAGGGCTGTTCCCTCTTTTCCTGTCCCTGTTCTCTGAGAGCAGAGCTTGAACCCCTCTGGCTGCCCCCTCCTGTCAGGGACTTGTGCAGAGCCACAAGGTCCTCCCTGAGCCTCCTTTTCTCCAGCCTGAGCTCCTTTGCCAGCTCCCTCACCAGCTCCTTCACATAGGACTGACCCTCTAGACCCTTCCCCAATTTGCCCTTTTTGCTCCAACTTTAAGGTTGGAGCCAAGCCACCTTTGGCATTTTGCTTGTCCCAGGCCTGGATGGTTTTAAACAAAGCCCTGACTTTGGCCATGACCCAAGGATGTGTGGAGTCACCCAAGAGTTCCAGTGCTTTGAGTGCTTTCTCATGGGTTTGGTCTTAAGCAAGACTTAAACCTTGGTCTCCAGACTCCAGCCTTGGTCTCCTGACTCAAACAAGTGTCCCTGGGCATCCGTGGCACAACCTGTGATGTGTGCAGCTTGCAGGGATCAGTGCAGGCTCCCCAGCACAGCCGAGGCTGGTGGTTAAAACAGCACCAGCTCAAACTTTCCTTGTCTGCATGGCTGTGATCCTGTTCCTCCCCACGGCACAGCTGTGTGATGGCACTTCTCTATTGCAGCGCAGCTCTGCAGGTTAATTTATTTTTTCCAAGGCACTTTGCAAACATTAAGTGTTACATAAATCTCGGGTATTATTATCCACGAGATGCATTGATTTGCAGAGTGTGGTCGTATTATCTGGATTCCTTTTTTTTCCTTTAAAAATTTCAATCCATTAGGAAGAAGGGGAAGAAGCAGGGGAGCCCCATAGGTCTTACACGAGACCAAACATTTCCATGAACACAAGAGCTGAACGTGGCTGATCAATGAGAAGGCAAATGGGGCCAATTGTGCATCAGCTGCTGCCTCCAGCTACAGTCTGCACTGGGGACTCTGGGCTCAGTGGGTGTGGGGGGCAGCTCCCACAGCAGCAGGGCATTTTCCCACTTTTCCCTTAATTCCATGCCCCCTGTGCCACTCTGCTGCACCCAGCTGCCTTTGGATCAGCTCATGGGGAAAATCCAATGCTCCCAGCAGTGGTGTTTATGCTCCTGGTGTCTCTCTGGAGACAGGGAAGTCCACACGGGCATTTTGGGGGTGCTGAAGGAGACCACAGGGAATAAATCACGGGGGAGCAGCGGAGGAAAGCAGGGCTGCTCCTACAGCTCCTCGAGGATGCTGTAATTTACTTTATCAGGAACAGCAGGACAGGAGAGATATCTGAATGCTTTCTGTTAGGGTGGGGGCTGACAAACGTGGGGGGTGATTTTTTGGCTGAGTGACACCGTAATGGCGAGCATTGTGTTCTTCCCATTTTTATTTGGAAAGCTGAGATGGAGTGAGCAGGGACTATCTGTCTTTTAGGCATGGGAAGGTGTCTCCTCCCCAGCTCCAATCAATCATAACCCTCCAAGAGTCCTTGATTTACTGACAGCACCAAGCCACCTGCTTGCTGCATGCCCAGGTTTGGGGTTTACTTTTTTTTGTGAGAAACTCAGAATTCTGCATTAGTGAGAGGCAGAAAGAGGCAGGACAGTTGTAACCTGTGAGTTGCACCTCCCTTGGCCTCCTGCCCCGGCTTGCAAAGCCCAGCTTTGGTATTCTCAACTCACTGCTCACATCTGGGCTGAGACCAAGCAAACTTCTCTCATAGTCTGTAAAAACCTAAGTTTTGGAGTGAGTGAGATGGAAATTGCTGATCCTAGGGGATCCTGCTCTTGACAGTGGTCCCTAGTTTGGTGCTGATGGTTCAAGTGTTGAGTCTTTCTTGGAGCAGAGCCCTCTCCATCCTCTTGGCCTGTGGATTTTCACTGGCAAGGGGGATGGATGTGTGGTGATGGCACCAGGCTCTCGTGTGTCCCTGCCCTGGATTATCCTGTGTGTAGCAGCACTTGAATTTTGCTGTAGTGCACCAGTTTCCCAGACACAGAGAAGTGCATAAACAATTGCTTTCCAGCAAGCCAAGAAGGGTTAGATTTTGTTTACTGGATGGGATTCGTGCTTGCAGAAGTTCTTTGAGATTCTGGGCAGATGGACCCGACAGAAGTGCAAAGAGCTGTTGTTCTCCGCCGGTGACAAGATGTGAATGCTGAAGCTGCACTTGTAAGAAACTTCCCCCAAATCTGAAGTGTGCCATGGTTTCCGAGCTGATCCGCCTCTGCTCTTGAGAAGAGTGGCCCTTGTGAGGCAGTAGATTACAGCAGTGAGTTGTGCTGGGAGCGGGATCTCTCTCCTGCAGAACACACTCCCATTGTCCCAACCACAGTTTGGTATTTGCCATAAGCCACGCGCTCTTATGAAAAACCATTTGCAAGATAAGTGAAGGAAAATGTAATCCCCGAGTGGAATGAAAGGTGCTTTGAAATGAATGGGGGATAATCCTTTTGTTGTCTGTTACAAATGCACTTTATTTCTGCATTATCTGAGCATGAGAATAGACTGTTCTCTCAACCAGCAAATCCACTGCAGCACCCTCTCCTCGGCGCTCAGACCCCAGTGCAGCCACGGAGCTGCCTCTGAACTCCCTCAGCTCGGCGGGCTGCAGAAAGGGCTCTTTTGAATTTCAAAATCCTGCTGGCGTGATGATTTTGGCGTTTGCAGTGTGCAGAGTCTTGGCTTAAGTCACGCTAAAGACGCGGGTTGGGATGCAGGAAGTGGTCTGAGGGATTTAGCTGCCTACCTGCCCCTGCCTTTCCATCCCAACGGGGAAGGAAATCTGCCTAAATTGCTTTTAAAATCACAAAGCCTCTGCTCCAGGGACTTGTAGTCGGGGTCGAAGGATTTCTTCCATCTGCTTTCAGTGTGTTTTCCTCTGCTTGGCAAATTTCTCTCAGCAAGTTCAAGCCCGTTGATTTATGCAAGGAGATGCTTCCAGATTCTGCTGGACTTGGTGACCCCTGTGGCAGCAGCCAGGCTGGATCCATCCGGCCACTCCAGCAGAAAGGAACACTCAGGGCTTAAAAACTGAATGCTGCAGAGGCTGGAATGGCAGCAGCTCTTCCCAGCTAACGTTAAAGTGTTTTAGTTACTGCAGGCATTGATTCTGGGGGCCTGGAAAATGCATCCCAGCATGGCTTCTCCTTGGATTTTTAGTGAGTGACCAAAGTTCAGCAGATAAGTCATGAGTCATTTGTTCACTCTGATTTTATTGTGTGCCATACCCAGCCTCCAGCCAGTGGTTCAGAACTTTACACTCTTCCCTCCCTCCTGGTTTGATGCAGTTTACCTTCATGGAAATGCTGGGAGAGCCAGGCAGCTCAGCCTGGAGAGGAGAAGCTCCAGGGAGAGCTCAGAGCTCCTTGCAGAGCCTAAAGGAGCTCCAGGAGAGCTGGAGAGGGACTGGGGACAAGGCATGGAGGGACAGGACACAGGGAATGGATCCCAGTGCCAGAGGGCAGGGCTGGATGGGAGATTGGGAAGGAATTGTTCCCTGGGAGGGTGGGCAGGCCCTGGCACAGGGTGCCCAGAGCAGCTGTGGCTGCCCCTGGATCCCTGGCAGTGCCCAAAGCCAGGTTGGACATTGGGGCTGGGAGCAGCCTGGGACAGTGGGAGGTGTCCCTGCCATGGCAGGGGTGGAATGAGAGGAACTTTAAGGTCCCTTCCCACCCAAATTCCATGATTCTGTTTCCATTCTGTACTGAAGATGCAGATTTTTTTTTTTTTCTTCGGGAAAGTCCTTGGAGGTGAGTCCTGGACTGAGTTATTGCACATCCTGCAGGCTGGGCAGTGCCTTTTCCTGGGTGAATTCCCAGCAGGAATGCTCTGTGCTCCAAACCATGAGATGCCATCAGGAGGATCCCATCAGAGCCCTCCTGTGCAGGGACCATGGTGGCTTCCCCTAACCAACAGGTCCAAGCCTGGGGCTTCCATAATTCCCAGCACCTGTGGCAGGCATGGTTTTGGTCTTGGAATAATCCAGTTGCTTTTATTAAAACAATTATAACTCTCATAATTTTTCTTTGCAAGCAGAGTAATTAGAGGAGAATAGGAAATTAATTAAAAAGCTAATTATAAAGCCCATGAATGTTGTTTTCAAAATTTTTAATGAATTTACTTTTGCTAAATGCCACCATTTCCATTTTTTTTTTTTTCAGCTCTGCTGGTGGCTGTAGGTTGGGAAACTGAGGGAATCAAAGTGTGGGTTCCTGACATGTCGTGGTGCCGTGCTGGCTCCTAAGGAGATTAGGACACAGATGATGGAAAAGACACAGGAACAGCACTAAGCTGACTGTAAGCCTGTTGTCTTCCAGCTTTTTCCATTACGAGGCACAAAGGAAATCCAGGTTTTTTGTCTCCTGGAGTCTCATGCCATCGTAATCTCACACTAATCCCTTCCAACACGCCCTGCCCTGCCCTCGGAGCAGGTTTGCCATGGGGTCTTGCTTTCCTGGGAGCCACCAAACACTGCAGCTCCTCGGGGTGCTTAGGTGGCTTCTTCCAGACCACATTAGGCTCAGCAGCAATTTAAAGCAAGTGTCCACTGGTAAATGGTGAAAACCACCCGGGGAAAAGCCGGGGTGTTCCCCTGCATAGCAAACGATTCATTAGCATCCAAGCGATTACGCGGAATACCAAAATGACCTTGCAGTCATTAGGAGCGAGGTGTGTTATGACTTAAGTTTAGAGGGACTTGCATTACAATGTAACATCTAATTAGTGTTACCTCTGCTAATTGCTACATATTGCTGAGGTATATAAAAATAAACGCGTGAGTGATACCGGGGCCAGCAGTGCCGAGGCTGCGCCCGCCTTGGAACAGGGGGAGAAGTTTCCTGCCATAACGAGCAGCAGCAGCTTGGTTCCCTCGGCTGGCAGCTTGTTAATGTGGCTCTTGTTGTCTGCTGAATGTAAAGAGGGTTTTTGTGTGGGGATTGCGGCTGTTGGGTTCTCCGGTGCCCTTTGTGAGGCGGGTTCCCGCTGCTGGGGTCTGGGTGGAAGTGCGGGAGAGCTGCGGGGAATGGCAGGGAATTGCTCCGGGAGCAGGGGGTGCTGCTGGCTCTGCCGGGCAGGTGCTCCTTGGATGAGGCTGCAGGCATGGATCTGGGGTCAGAGCCTTCACCTGCGCTGCCAACAATGAATCTCAGAATCTTAAAATTGTTCAGGTTGGAAAACACTCCAAGATCAATCCAACCATCAATGCAGTGCCACCATCAATGGAGAGACCTCTGCTCCCAGGGGACAAGCACGGGATGAGAGGAAACAGCCTCAGGCTGCACGAGGGGAGGGTCAGGTTGGACATCAGGAGGAATTTCTCCATGGAAAGGGTGGTCAGGCATTGGCAGGAGCTGCCCAGGGAGGTTTGGAGTGCCCATCCCTGGAGGTGTCCCAGGAAGGCCTGGACGTGGCACTCAGTGCTCTGGGCTGGGCGATGAGGAGTGGATCAGTCACAGGTTGAACTCGATGATCCTGGAGGTCTTTTCCAACCTTAATAATTCTGTAATTCTCTGTTCACCACTAAACCATGGCCTCAGGTACCACCTCCAGCTGTTCTTTGAACAACTTCTAGGTTTGGTGACTCCGCCACTGCCCTGGGAAGTCTGTGCCAGTGCTTGACTGCTCTTTCCATGAAGCAATGTGCCCTAATATCTAGTCTAAACCCTCCGTGGTGCAACTCATAGAAAGAACATAAAGGGAAGAAATAAAGGGAAAATAAACAGAAATGCTGAGGCTTTTATCCCCAAGCGCCTGTGAGACCTCTGCCCAAAGCTAAAACTTTTGGAAGATCAGTCTCTGTATAAGCTCAGAGTAAGAGATGGGTTGACCAAGGACTAATCTCTGCAGGAGGCTGTGCTCTGGGTATTTCCATGTATACAGGTGATCAATTGCTCTCTTATAAAAAGTGGCACACGTACAGAAAGGCAGGCTGGGAGTTTGGGGAGCAGACCTGGGGTGATGGTGTCAGGAACAGCTTTGTCAGGACAGTTTTCTTTCTGCTGTAACTAGGAGTAAAAGGGTGGAAAGCCACTGGGAGTGTTAAACACTAAACCATGCCTGTCTGAATTCCTGACGTCTGAACACTTTCACTTCTCAGCTTCACAACACTTCAGGTTCCCAGCTGCCTGTGTGAAGTTTTGAGAGGTTTTTTTTTATTGTTTGTTTGTTTGTGATTTGTTTCGGTTTTATTTTCAGCAGCTGGGTTAGGAGAAATGGATCTGCTGATAATTAAAGTGAAATCTTTGTTCCATGTGGTCTTTAGTCCTAAGATCATCATCAGAGCCAGACAGTGATATTTTGATATTCTAGACAATTTTTTTTTGATATCTGGAGGGAAGTTACAAAGCAGGGAAGGACGGCAGGCCCGGCAGTTTTATAATCGCTCTGTCTAATGTGCAGTATCATGGGACACCTCTCAGATGTCTCCACGGTGGCTTCTGTGTGCTTCAAACACGTGTGCTCCTAACTGCAGAAACCAGCTCCTGAATTAATGACTGCGGCTTCAAAGGACCCTCCCCCTCCCCACGCTGGAGATCTGAGGGCCATCTCCAAGTGGGTGACATGCCTTTGAAAATTATGCAGCACAAACAATAAACCTCATTAAAGAAAGTCAGCAAAAGCAGCTCGGCACCCCCAGGGTGGGGAAGGGACACGGTGGGGACTCGGTCCAGGATCTGTGTCCAGGGCCAGGCAGCTCCAAGAGCTCTGAGTGTGAGGGCAAAGTGCACGGGAGCCACAAGGGAAGGGCCAAGTCCTGCCCTTGGTCACACCAAGGCTCTGCAGAGCTCCAGGTGGGAAAGGACCTGGGAGTGGTGGTCAGCAGTGGCTGGACATGAGCCAGGTGTTCCCAGGTGGGCATGAGGCCAATGGCCCTGGGCTGTGCCAGCCCCAGGGTGGGCACTGGACCAAGGCAGTGATTGTCCCTCGACACTGGGCACTGCTGAGGGACCTCCAGTGCTGTGCCCAGCTCTGGGCCCTCACAACAAGGGGGCTATTGAGGGTCTGGAGCCCCAGGAGCAGCTGAGGGAGCTGGGAAAGGGCTCCAGGCTGGAGAAGAGGAGGCTCAGGGGGAACCTTGTGGCTCTGCACAAGTCCCTGACAGGAGGGGGCAGCTGGGGGGGGTCAGGCTCTGCTCCCAGGGAACAGGGACAGGAGGAGAGGGAACAGCCTCAAGCTGCACCAGCAGAGGTTTAGATCAGATATTGGGAGAAGCCTCTTCACCCTAAGGCTTGTCAAGCACTGAAACAGGTGGCCCAGGCAGAGTCCCCATCCCTGGTAGTGTTCAGAAAACATGTGGCTGTGGCACATGAGGACATAGTCTGGGGGTGAACGCGGTGCTGGTGTTGAGCTGATCACTGCATTTGATGATCCGAGAGTGCTTTTTGAACCTTAACAGTTCAGTGGTTCTGCGGGTGCCCATCCCCATGAGGCTGCAGCATTCCCTCTGAGGAGCTGTTGCCAGGCAGAAGGAGCCTGGTGGGATGTGGCTCAGGGGCAGCTTGGGGCTTGGATGAGTTCTTTGTCTCCTGAGAAGAGCTGGGCAGTGCAGGGTGGAGCTGCTCACCTGCTCCTTCTTCATCGTGGGGTTGTGGGGAGAGGTTTTCTAAGCAGAGTGAAATCAGTGCCTTGACAGTTCCACATGGACCAGAACCTCTGTTAGAGCCTGGTCCACCTCACTGAGCTCCATCACCATCCCCAAAGAGAACCCACCCTCCCCATCAGGCTTGGGGCCAGCTTGGCCGCCCCAGCACTCTGCCCATTTTGAAATGAGGATTAATGAGTTCTTCCATCTGATACTTGTTTGAGATTTGCCATTTGGGTTCATTTTAAACTAATTTTATTCTCCATGTCACTGGCAATTTATGCAGCAAACGCAATTATTGGAGATGAACGCCTGCCACAGCTGAAGGCTACAAGTGCCACTTCCTTGGATGTGCGAGGAGCAGAGAGCTGGGGATTTGGGGAGGGGGGGAGGGAGAAGAAATATTAGAAAAATAATCTTTCCCTACAAAACTCTCAGAGCTGATACACACACCTTCATGAAAAAGTAATTTAATTTTCCCAGTGCAGCACAAAAAGGAGATCTAATTATCCACTTCTAAATTGCTTCCTTAATTTTTCAAAACAGGGCTTTTTTGTTTATGCCTCTCCCCGAGCCCTGCTCCGAGCCTGCTGTGGAGCTCACCTCCATCTGGAGGTCAGCGATAAAGCCACCTGGAGAGGAGCTTGCTCCTGATAGCAGGTGTTGGAGCTCCTGATGGGGCTCCTGACGTGGGCCTTTTGTCCGTGCTAATGGGGCTGCTCCACAGGCACATCCTCTGGTGACTCTGGGGATTCGGGAGGTTGGCTGGGGATGTGCATCAAACGTGGGTTCTTTCCTCAAGGTTCTCAGGAGTTGTGCTGCCCCAAAGCTCTGCTGCTTTGCTGCTTTCTGGGTTTCTGGCTCTCTCTCAGCAGCGTTGCCCCACGTCTGCTCTGCATCCCTACCAAAGACTGTAATCCTCGGGAATGAAATTTCCAGAGTCCCCAAGAGATTCCCATGGGCGCTGCTGTTTAGGTGTTTGTTTACCTTGTGCCTGGACAATGTGTTCTGGCGAGTCCCAGAGGAGCTCTGCTTCTGCAGGAAGCTCTTGTAAAAATCACCGGCGGCGTTTGAGACAAGCGTTTGAAAAACCTCCTGGTTTTGATCATGTTGAATCGTGCTCCTCTCCGTGCCTCATGTCTTCTTCCCGTGGATTTCCCTAAAGTTCAGCTCACAGGCTTGCCTTTGGAATGTGAAATGATGTACACACACGCCTCGTCTAATATTTATAGGATAAATGCTAAGCTGTACTTCAGTGATTATCAGGAGCTTCTCAAAAACAGGTTTCAGGTGTTGGAGCTGACATGACACCTTCAATTATTTACTGGGAACTGGGTTTCAAACTGCTGGCTGTGGTTTGTTCAGGTATTCAGAGGCTCAAAAACTGGAGCTGTTCAGCCTGGAGAAGAGAAGGATCCAGGGAGAGCTCAGAGCTCCTTCCAGGGCCTGCAGGGCTCCAGGAGAGCTGCAGAGGGACTGGGGACAAGGCATGGAGGGACAGGACACAGGGAATGGCTTCCCAGTGCCAGAGGGCAGGGCTGGATGGGAGATTGGGAAGGAATTGTTCCCTGGGAGGGTGGGCAGGCCCTGGCACAGGGTGCCCAGAGCAGCTGTGGCTGCCCCTGGATCCCTGGCAGTGCCCAAGGCCAGGCTGGACACTGGGGCTGGGAGCAGCCTGGGACAGTGGGAGGTGTCCCTGCCCAGGACAGGGCTGGAATGGGATGAGAGCTTTAAGGTCCCTTCCAATCCAAACCGTTCCTGGATTCCATGATTCTATGAAAGCAGTTCCAATGTGTGTTGTCCATATTTTAAACTTCCTTTTGTGTCCCATCTCACTGTTAAGTTCCCCCTCTGTGCTCCCTGCCTTGCTGGGTCTGAGTTCTGCACTGAAAGCTGTAGGGATGGGGAGGTTTTTATTCCCTCTTGTTCTCAGTGGTACTGGATTAATTTTTTTTTTTAAACCCCATTTTTTCCCCAAACATTAATGGCAGCATGCAGAGCTTTTCAGGGTACCTTACAGAATCCCAGAGTGGTTTGGGCTGGAAGTGACCTGAAGGATGATCTAGCTCCAACCCCCGGTGTGGCTGGTGGTGGCAGGGGATGCACACAGCAGCGTGGGTCAGAATTCCCACTCCTCCAGCAGGACACGAGGGGGTCAGGACCGCGTGGGCCAGAGCTGGCAGCTGCCAGCAGAGCTCTCCCACGGAGCCTGGCTGTTCAATAATGCTCTAATTAACTACTGCAAACTTCAGAGGACCCAGCTAACTCTAATTGAGAGATCAACAGAGGCTGCAATGAAGTTAGATGTGCATACTAATTACTGAATTATCTAACACCTGCTTTGGAGAGCAGCACCAAAATATAAATACATTTTGCATTGTAAGGGCCTTGCTTTGAGGAAGGCGAGATCTTGCCTTGTCAGACACATCTCAGATCCCTCGCGCTGGCTGCAGCTTCCCAGAGGCTGGAAAAGCTCTCTCCTTTATTTTTAGGCAGGGTACAGAGGCTGTCATGTTGCAGGCTCGACTTGCAAGGAGCCAATTAAGCAGGAGTCCCAACATTAACTGGGATGCTCCCAAGGTGGCGGTGAAGATGATGATGATGATGATGACATCCTTCACAAGGCCCTGGTGAACTCGTGTGGGGCTCCAAGTTTCATGTCAGTGTCCAAATGACACTCAATTTGCTGGCAGCTCCCAAAGCTACACTAAAAAAAGAATAGAAAAAAAAAAAGAGGATTCATTTTTCAGCTGCTGAGTGGCAAATACAAAGGTTAAGTGTCCCAGGCATTAATGCAGGGATCTGCCAAAGGGCTGTGGCCAAGCACTCTGGGAGTGGGGAGGAGAAACAAGAGAGGGGAGAGGAAAAGCTGCTTTGGGGTTGGTTTTATTTTTGTTATTATTATTCCATTCTGTTGGGTTCTTTTGCATACTGATCTGAGGTGTGATTTCCACAGCTCACTCAGCCGTCACCAGCAGCCCTCGGAAGGCAATAATTTTCTGTTAAGCAATTTTGTCACCGTGCTGGAAGGATAAATGAAACCAATGTTTCAGTGCTTTGTCCAGCCGGGAATCAGCACGTGGCACATCTTCCCTCAACAAGTGGATATTCCCTATTCTCTTTTGTTGAGGATTAAGCTGCTTACCATGGAGAATGAGTGAGCTTTGCTCTTTCCTCCCCCTTTTTTCAGTGTATTTGCTCAAGTGAGACTCGTTGGCTGTTTTGATGGTTTCAGTAGTGCTGTCTCCATTTGTTACGGAGCTGGCTGGAGGCTTTCCTGCTGACAACTGACTGTTCCATCCCTCCTGAAAGGCAGGAGCTGCCGTGGAGCCTCCTGCTTTCCAAACGCTGCTTTTGCTCATGGTTGCTTTGATGTACAAAGCCTTGAAATCCAAAATTCTTGACTGCACTGAGGCAGAGCCAGGTAGGGGAGTGTTGCAGAATTTTTGAGGGAGCGTAGGCCTGATTGTCTCATGGAAGAGCTTTGAGCTCTCCAGATAGGCCTCAGAATTTTGGGCCTATGTCGAAGTGAGAAGCCTGTGGCGCAGCAAGAATTTTTGTCCAAGTGGGTTTGGTTTTAGATAACATAGTTATATTGTAATCATAGTAGCAGTTTTAAGACTGAATTGTTTTGAATTCTTTTTCATTTTGTGTACCAATTAAAAAGCACCTGGATTTGTAAACTATCTGACCTCTATATAACCCGACATTTTGGGATAATAAACCGGACAACTCATCATAAACCAAATTGGTTGACATTGTCTGTTGCTCTGTTCTCAGCCAGGGCTTTCATCTTTAGGGGAGGGCGTCTGCAAAGCAAAGAACCTCCACTTTGGACTCCCATCCTGACTCCAGGTTGTCTTGGCCCCCTCTTGGAAAGACAGGCACAACTTGTCCATCACTGCCTTGTCCCCACAACCCTCTCCCCTTGCTCCTGATCAAACGACCTCACACCCACCCCCATGAGGTGTCTGCACTCTTTTGGGGAAGGGGTGGTTAGAAATTCCCCTCTCGCTCCTCTTACCCGCCACAAACTGGGATTATTGACTGCCTGTGATGCTAAACTTCCCTCAGCCTGCTGCTTGCTTGGAAAATCTTTCTGTACCCGCAGTTGCCAAGCAACTGTCAGCTGTATTTCCAGGATGCTCAGGCTGCCTTCAAGATGTTTGGACCCAAATGCTGCTGCTCTGCTGCCCAGGATTGCTGTTTTCCTTGGGCAGGGAGTTCTGGGAAGGCCAGCTCATGTTCTTCCCATCCTGGCATTATCTTCCCAAGTGTTTTCCCAAAGCTGTCTGCCTGCTCATCCCCTTGATTATGGTTGGGCTCCGAGGTGTGCCTGGCTCTCCCTCCATGTGTTTGGACACCTGGCATGGTACTGAGTGTGAGAGAGAGTTGGAAATCCAGGTGTTGCACCTCATCACTAGTAAAAACATTCCAGTCTTGGTTTTTTTCTTATCATGGAAAGAAAAAAAAAGTGAATGTTTTGTAGGAGCTAAAACAATAGCTGGAGGTGGAGGTTTAGATGAGATATCCTGCAGAAATTTGTTCCTATAAGGGCAGTGCCCAGAGTGGGTGTGGAGTGCCTGTCCTGGAAGTGCCCAAGGCCAGGCTGAGCAGCCTGGTCTGGTGGAAGGTGCCCATGGCAGGGGGTGGAACGAGGTGGGCTTGGAGGTCCCTCCCAAGCATTCCATGATTCTGTGACTGTACCATGGAGCTGGAGCCTGCAGTGCCCCAGGGATGCTGTGGCAGGTGCTGTTGGCCCTCGGGATGCTGTGGGCTCATCTGCCAGGCTCCAATCCTCCCTCCTCACCTGGAAGGCAGCTGCTCCAGGTTGTTTTCCCACAGCAGGAGCCCAGGGGTGTCTGTGGCGGTCTGCACAGAACGAGAGGGACGGCAGAAATGAGAATCCCATCCAACACTGCCCACAGAAGTGCTCATTAGCAGCCTCCCTCTGTCCATGGCCGTGCATGGCTTCGTTCACTTTGAGCCAGCCTGTTCCATCTGGGTTAATAGAGGGAATCTCTGTTCCATTAGGTGCATTACAGTGACAAAGCGCCGGGGGAGAGGAGCTGGTGCCTGTCAGCCGCCCGAGGACCGGGCTGCCATCAAACCTTCCTACTTATTTGCAATTTTATTTTCAGATGTGATTGACTTCTGGAAGCTCTGACATTCTCGGCACAAACATACAGCCTGTTATTATGCTTGCATTAACATTTTGATAAACACACGGAGCAGCGTTGAAAAAGTAATTACATGTCATCACATCTCTGCCTCATCAAAGAAAACTTTGCTGTGTAATTGCTCCAAGATTTACCCAGGTACAATGTGCTGCTTCCAGTAAAGGCTCCCTTCTCTTGAAGAGCTTACATTTACCTTTTAAGATGCACAATATCTTCTCCCCACGGGGCTTTCTAGGGCTAAAATAAACTCGGCGATATAATTTAGCTTTCCATAAATACGTTTGGATATTAGAGCGTGGTACTCTTTGCATAATATTTATTTAATGCTGGATGTAAATATGCTGTGTATTATATGGGCCAAGCTATCAAGGGAAGTTTTTTGCAGACAGGTAGAAATAGCACATTGTTACTCTGGCTCCTGCATTAGCACAAGGGCCCTTTGCACTTGTATTTATATGGGTACTTCTCACAATGACATCTAATTTTACAATAAAGTGAGCTTAGCTGAAGCGCCTCGCTGCAGATTCTAAAATATTGGCTATTTCCTCGCTTGTAAAGGACTTTTCTGATGGGTCTCTGAAAGAGGTATTATATGGAAGAATACAAATAATTTCAAGAGGGGTTTTTTTTTCCCCCTTCCTTCAGAGCCGAGTAAGGAAGAGAAAACCTCATTGATGTTCAGTCAATAAATCTTGCAAGACAGGTGCTGAAAGACCTGAATGAGGGTGGAAGGGAAAAGCAGTGTATGAGGATAAACCTGGTGAAGTGGTCAATGGGACAATTGCTGGCCATGGAGTGTTTCAGATTCTTTTCTTTAAGGTGCTCAGTGCCGCACATCCCTCCTGCCTGGGGAACCTGAATAATGCGAGCCTGTTTCCCCTGCTGGCTGATGGGTTTTTATCCCTTTTGCTAAAGCAGAGCTCCTTTGGGCTCTGGAATTACAACTTTTGTGTCATGCCCCCAGTTTTGATGGGCCTGAACCCTGGTATTTCCTACCAGCAGGTGAAGTGTGGAATGTTTTGTCTGGGTGGTTCAGTTCTCACATTACAAGGTTTCTTCGTGGTCTATGGTTACTGGAGACATGTGGAGGCTCATGCATTGCAAAATTGGTCTAGTGCTGCTTCTGGAGTGGGGAGTAATTCTTTGGATTTTTCATGAGAGGAGCCTTATGAGCAAATCCTTTGGGAAGCCTCTTCTCTCTTACTGTAGTGATGAGGAAAATGAGTGAGGATTGGCCCTAGCAGTCACTGCCTCCCATCTTCTGTCCTCTGCCTTTATCAGGGCTTCTGTTTCCAAAGGAAAATATTCCCCTTTCTTCTGCAGGAACACATTTTCACCACTTTCTCCTGGAGATGTGAGGGAAGTGTTGTCTGGTTCTTTTATCCGGGGTGGTCAGGGAATCACAGAATCAACAAGGCTGGAAAAGACCTTTGAGATCATCAAGTCCAACCATCAACCGAGCCCCACCACCACTGTCACCACTGACCCACGTCCCCCAGTGCCACACCCATGGGTTTCCTGAGCACTTCCAAGGGATGGTGACTCCACCACATCCCTGTGCACTCTGTTCCAATGTTTTCCGTGAAGAAATTTTTCCTAATATCTAATCTAAACCTCTCCTGGCACAACCTGAGGCCATTTCCTCTCATCCTCTCAGTCTGAGCCTGTCGCTGCCAGGTGGGACAGGAACTGTGCCAACCTTAGAGCTGCCACTACCTGAGCATATTGGCTTTTCCCAAAAAAACCAATTCCCTTTCCTCCCTGGGCCTGGTGCCGGCTCTAGCAGAGGCATCTGGCATTACAGAAGCAAGGCAGCACCTCCTGGGGTTGGGATCCCCCAAACCCCTGCCCTCTGGGGGATATCCTTTCTCCAGGAGATGCCAGCATGGCCTGAGTGTGGATTCCTGCTCAGGAGCTGCTGAGTGCCAGCCAGGGAGCTCAGCATCCCTGACCTTGCAGGGACTGACCGGTGCCACGGGAAGCATGCACGATCCCAAATGTGTTTAATGGTTGGATAATGCCCTGTTAATGTCTATTAATCCTCTCAGGAGCTGGGTATTAGCTCAGCTTTAGCACTAGACTGAGTCACTGCTCTAACAGGATGCACCCAGGCTGGCGCTGGGAACATCTGTATCTCACATCTGTATTATTGTGATTACAGCCTTGTGGCCTATATACAGCAGCTATGAAATTAGATCTGGTATTATACCTTCTGAGCAGCTGGGGGGGTTAATTCCCTCTCCTTCCTGCTGCTGAGGGCTGGAAGGGCTGGAGGAGTGACCCTGGGAGGTGCTCAGGGAGCGAGTGTCGCCAGGGCTGGGCATGCACTGGACTGGTCCTGGGCTGGGGGGAGATGCCAGGCCCTGACCTGCTCTGCAGAAGAACAGAAACTGCCTGAGCAAGTGGAGGTCAGCCAGAGGTGTTTGGAACACTCTCAGGCACAGGGTGGGATTTTTGGGATTGTCCTGTGCAGGGCCAGATACTGGATCCCTGTAGGTCCCTTTCCAGCTCAGGGAAGTCTGGAAATCTATGAATTACAGCACAGGGTGCTCTTCTTGTGTTTGACTTTGTTGCTTTCTTGCCTATTGCGAGGAAGAGCTCCCTGGATTTTATTCTTTTCCATCCCCATGAGTTGTGAGATTCTGCTTTGCCCAAAGGCTTCAAAGTGTGGTGCTCCAAACCTGCAGCTTCGTAGCCATGAGGAACTGAGGGATTTGATCCTCTCAGGTGAGGCCCCACCTGCAGTGCTGCCCCCAGCTCTGGGGTCCCTGTAAAGGAAGGACCTGGAGCTGTTGGAGAGAGTCCAGAGAGGCCACAGAGATGCTCCCAGGGCTGGAGCCAGGCTGGGAGAGCTGGGGGTGCTCACCTGGAGAGGATAAGGCTCCAGGGAGAGCTCAGAGCTCCTTGCAGAGCGTAAAGGAGCTCCAGAAGAGCTGGAGAGGGACTGGAGACAAGGCATGGAGGGACAGGACACGGGGAATGGCTTCCCAGTGCCAGAGGGCAGGGATGGATGGGAGATTGGGAAGGAATTGTTCCCTGGGAGGGTGGGCAGGCCCTGGCACAGGGTGCCCAGAGCAGCTGTGGCTGCCCCGGGATCCCTGGCAGTGCCCAAGGCCAGGGTGGACATTGGGGCTGGGAGCAGCCTGGGACAGTGGGAGGTGTCCCTGCCATGGCAGGGGTGGCACTGGATGATCTTTAAGGTCCCTTCCCACCCAAGCCAGTGTCTGATTCTGGGATTCTGGGATTTGGGTGGCAGCAGAGCCTGGCTGCTGTCTTCCTGCAGGAACACATCCACACTGACGTAGGAACAGCCAGGGAAGTCCCATGTGCCATCCTGGCCTGTCACTGTTTATTGCATTACTTATCCCAAGGAGCTGTTGCAAGTGGCTCACGATTCCTCTTCATCTTTTCCGTCCTTACCCATTTACTTTCAGAACATTTACATTTAAATGTGTGTTTCTGCAGAAGCTTTACAGGAAAGCAGCGTTGGACCCAAAAAAAAAAAATAAAGAGAGACTCTAAAATGCATTTTTCATGCTCCTTCATACTCTATTGATTTTGTTTTTCTCATTTTTTCTTATAAAGAGAAGGTTTTCTAATACATTTTTCAGAAATAAAGGAGTCAGCAGTTCTACCCTCCTAAAGCAATAGTTATTCACTGAGATTACAAACAGAATTTGGGAGGGAGGGCTATTTATATAAATTTCCCTTTTCAGTGAAATGAATATGGAGAAAAGCAGGCAGCTCCAGAGCCGTGTTCCCAAGCAGAGAGTTCTGATCCTGAGTTTCTCCCTTGCCAGGACTGCTGGTGTTGGGCCACACTTCACTTCCATGAAATGATAGAATATCCTGAGCTGGGAGGGACCCACCAGGATCATCCATCCCAGCTCCTGGCCCTGCACAGACACCACAACAATCCCACCCTGGGCATCCCTGGCAGCGCTGTCCTGGAGCTCTGGCAGCCTCGGGGCTGTGCCCATTCCCTGGGGAGCCTGGGCAGTGCCCAGCACCCTCTGGGGGAGAACCTTTCCCTGATACCTGAAGGATATTCCCTGATATCCCACGCCATGTGAGAGCTGGCGAGGGGGAGCCGCAGCCTCTCAGTGCTTCCCTCGACAAGCACCTCGTAGGCAGAAATCAGCTCTCTCTTGTCACGAGGTGAGAAGTTATTTGTAAGCAGCAGATTGCAGTGGTTTGACATCGCTGATGTCCAGGATTCCAGCTCCTGGTTTGAAATGGCTGTTTTCAAATGCTGTTTGTGTTGGTCTGTTTGAAGAAGGAAAGGGAGAAAAAAACAGGTCGACAAGCAGCACGTCAGAGTTATTGAGAAGAATTGCTGTCACTGCCTCGCCTGCCTGATCTCCCAGGGTTTTTTTTTTTCCCCCAGTTAGGGACTGTTTCTGAAATCTTGATAGTATTGGGTGGGTTTTTTGCATTAGTGAGCATCGTTATTTTTGCTGCATCAGAAAAAAAAGGATCCCAGGCCCTCTGTGTAGCTGCATTTTGCTGCAGCCAGCCATGTGTCTTGGTTAAACTCCTGGAGCTGGCCAGCAGCTGCCAATGATAGTCAATAATGTGCCCTTTTATAAGAAATCTGCCTTCTCACTCTGGTGGAAAACAAATGGGAGCACATCTCCTAAATGACAAAGTTTGGCTCACAGGCTCAGCTCCTTCTTTTTGTGTGTTTGGCTCTGGGAATATTGAGCTGGGGTCAGACAAGGGAGTGCTGTGGTGCTCGCACCTCGGGCACTTGTAAATGAAAAGGTTTGGGCAAATAAGACAAATTTTTAATTAAACCTCATGTTCCACCTTCCCCCCCACCCCAATCTTTATTCTGTTGATATTATTAAAAATAATAACAAATATTAATAACAACGTTGCTGTTATTATTTTTATTTATGATGACTTTTGCTTGCTGAGTGCCTCTGGAATGTCCTCCCCCTTGCTCTGAGTCTCTGCAGTCTGTCCCTCTTTGCTGCAGATGAGCTCTCCCTTCCTGCCTTCTTGCTCAGGGTTATTTCCTCCTCCCCCACTTTTGTGGACCAAAATGTCTTTGCCGACTGCGGGAACCTCCCCCTTCTATTTATCCTTTTTCTTTGTAATCTCGTACAATGTAGCTTAATCAACCCACTGGTGCTCGGCTGAATCCTGTCTGGGAGACACAAAGGAATTAAAGAGGTTGAGTGTTGAAAAGCTTTTTCCAGTGTCTGAGTTGCCTCCGGGAGAGCTGATCCTCCTTCAGGGCACGGCTGGGGATCAGTCCCCACCTGGGCACAGCTCTGCCAGCCCCTGCTCCTCAATTCCAGACTTACACCCCCAAAATGTTCCCACCAGGAGGCTGACTGTGACCCGGAGCTGCTGCAGAGCACCAGGGAGGCTTGTCAGGGGAGCAGCAAGGGACCTTGGAGTTCTGGTGAGGACAAGTTGGCCATGAGTCAGCAGTGCCCTGGTAGCCCAAAGGGCCACCACATCCTGGGGACATCAGGCCCTGCTGGGCCAGGGAGGGTCAGGATGGGTATCAGGAAAGGTTCTTTTCCCCCAGAGGGTGCTGGGCACTGCCCAGGCTCCCCAGGGAATGGGCACAGCCCCGAGGCTGCCAGAGCTCCAGGAGTGTTTGGGCAGCGCTGCCAGGGATGCCCAGGGTAGGATTGTTGGGGTGTCTGTGCAGGGCCAGGAGCTGGGATGGATGATCCTGGTGGTTCCTCCAACTCCAGACATTCTGTGATCTGTGACTCTGCGTGGCTGTGCCCAGGACTGGCAGAGGAGGTTGGGGCTGGACTGGCACCCCACAGGTGCCTGAGCCATCACCCTGCTCACACAGCCCTCAGAGCTGCCTTCCCTCTGTCCCTGGGGAAGTGTCCTTTAGTTCCAGTCCCCTCTGCCCTCCCTCCCCTGTCAGTGCTGGTCCCAGCCCCAGCCATGCCTGCCTGGCACGGAGGTGCCCCATGGGGACATTGCCTTCCTCTGTCCCATTGGATTCATTAACAACAGCATTATGTTACGATGTTTTCCCCTTGTATTATTCTATAGATCATTTTTATTATGTAGATACAAACCCTTTGATATTGTAATTGTGAAGTACACGTTATGAAGACAAATGTGTTTGGTTTAATGAGAATGGATTGCCAATAAAAGCTGAAATAGAGGAAAGCATTTTATTTTTTTTTTTTTTTTAGCATTAGCCCTTGTAGAAAGCGTTGTCAGCCTGAGCATGCAGCAGAAGGAGCCTCGATGCAAAGAGTCTTTTTAGTCTGTTGATAGAGCATTGGCTTCCGGAGTGTTGTGGTTATTTGATTAAAAATAAACCACCTCAGGTGCCTGCACAACTGAGAAAATCAGCAAAAGGATGAAGTAAAGTGTGATGTGTGCACTGCAGAGCTGGAGCTGGATCACTCCCAGAAACCTGGAAATCCTTTTGGAGAAGCTCCTGAGTTTGCAGATCTGTCTGGTGAGGGCAGAGGATAAACTCCATGGGGCTGGTGAGGTGCTGGATGCCACAAGTTTGGAGGGACTGCTGGTCCTGCATTCCCAGGAGAATGATTTTCTAGAGGAAGGACACAATAAATAATTTGCCTCAAGTAGAGAGGTCAGGGCATTGTCCAAGACGTGAGGAGATCTTTGCTGTGGGCAAACTACAGAGAAAGTGTGGAGTGAAGCTGTAAAAGACAAAACAATTGTTTTTTAGGAGCACAGACCTCTCCAAGCCTCTTTATCATCCTTCCAGTGCCTGAAGGAGGTGTCTGGAAAGATGGAGAAAGATTCTTTAGAAGAGCCTGGAGGGACAGGACAAGAGGGAATGGCTTCCCAGTGCCAGAGGGCAGGGCTGGATGGGAGATTGGGAAGGAATTGTTCCCTGGGAGGGTGGGCAGGCCCTGGCACAGGGTGCCCAGAGCAGCTGTGGCTGCCCCTGGATCCCTGGCAGTGCCCAAGGCCAGGCTGGACATTGGGGCTGGGAGCAGCCTGGGACAGTGGGAGGTGTCCCTGCCCACAGCAGGGGCTGGAATAGGATGGTCATTAATGTCCTTCCCAACCCAAACCATCCCAGGATAAGTTCAGTGTCCAGCAGAGCTGTACTGACCCATCCCGTGCTGGGAGCATCCCCGTTCCTCCCTCTTTGCAGGCAGACATGGGAGCTCCTGCTGCAGCCAGGGATCACCCAGGGTTTGGGGATGTGAGTGGCCTCGTCCCAGCCAGGAGCAGCTCGCACAGGGCAGGAAGGGCTGCACACAGCCAGGCTCTGCTCACCTGTGGCTGCCGGAGCTGCCAGCCCCGGGGATCGCTGGCGAGCAAACAGATGGAAGGAGCCCTCTCCCCATCTGACGCCAGCGCAGATTTAATCAGCTCACACTTCCCTTTCCCACCTGGCACAGACACCGGGAAATGGATCTTGATTTGCGTCCTCCCAGCTCTCCCTGTAGACTCTTGACATCTTTGTTTTCTCGCGACTTAACAGCAGCAATTGCAGCCCAGCACTTTGCCACCTGTCGCAGGGATGAGCCCGGTCCCTCCCTGGCTGTCACTGCTTTGCTTTTTCATTTTTTGACTCTGCATTTTTTGGGGGAGAGCAGAGGGAGGCAGGATGGAGATACAACAGGATGAGGAAGAGAGCTGCTGCAGTGCCAGGACTGTTGGGTTTTCTTGTTGGGTGCCTGATTCATTTCCATGCTCCCTGTCATTCTTACCAGCTTTGAAAAATTATTTAGGCTCAGCTTTGTCCCCAATATTGCTAAAAGTGGGGCTGTGCCACCCTTGTAGGTGTTGCTGTTGCTTGCAAACTTCTTAATATTTCATGTCTTGCGTTCTTGGAACCCACCTCGTGGAACTGGTTCCTGAACGTTAAAGCTATTTTCAGTAGGCAACAGAAGGGGAAAAAAAATCCCAAGTGCCCTCAGGCACTGTATTAAAGCTTAAAAAGATGATTTTTTTTTTTTCCTTTTGAGATGGGAAAGTGAATGAAAGCCCCAGCAAAGGAGTTTTGTTGCATGGGAAGGACGACCCCACAAGAGTCCTTCTTTGCTAATGGTCTTCAAGGAGAGCAGCCTCTGTTGTTTGGGTGGGGAAACTGAGGCACAAACCCAGGCTGGTGGAGGAGGAGAGAAGCCAAGTCTCACCTGCTGCACACAGTGCCCTTTGAACACAGTGTCTTCCTGTCTGAAGGGAGATTAGTTCATATTGCCTGAAAAAATCCTCATGTGAAGTGAGGGAGGGGAAGAGTCCCTCCCTGCCTGCGCTGTCGGAGGGATTTGTGTTTCTCAGCAGAGCTGTCAGGGTTAAATCCAAACACAACCATGGGAGCCAAGGAAATCGAGAAGTGAAAAGTATTTTATTAACATTCTGCTATTGATTTCTTAATGGCTTTTCTTCCTGGAAACAGACAAATATTTACTCTGCTTGGAAGGTGCTTGGGGCAGGGGCTGGAGGCAGGGCAGGAGGTGTGGGGTCTCATGGAGGAGCCCAAGACTGAGCCCCAGCCTGCCCCTGGAGAGGAAATGCCCAGCAAAGAAAGCACAGGAACTTTGGCAAGGCTGGGTTCAGTTTCCACCCTCGTGCGCTCCTTCCCCCTTGAACACTTCTGTTATTTTAAGCTTTCAGCAAAGCAAGGAAAAGAAAAAAAAAAGAAGAAAATCGCTTTCCACTTGCAAATGATTCTATAAAGCACATCAGTGCTGCAGTGCGAGGTGAGGAATCCAGGATAATAGCACAAACCTGGAAGGAAACTCATCCATTCGCTTCGCCTCCGCCCCGCTGGTGGCAAAGGGATGCATCAGACTTGGCTCTGCTGGCTCCTGCTTGTTCCACTGAGCAGCCCAGTTGCCTGGAAAGCTCAGTACCTTGTTTGCTCTGCTCCTGACTTCTGATTCTTCTCTTTCTCCACCTCATTTTTTTTTTCAGGGCTCTGTTATATGAATATCCTTGGCTTAATTTGCATTGCATTAGAGTAAAACATTTTAAATTTCTTCACAGCAGAAGTAAATCTGACAGACTTTATGAAGCCATTATACCTGCAGGTATTTTATACTTTTAAAATACATTCTTGTCAAGCTATCTTAATTATATTATTATATGTACTTTTGAACTCGGATCCACTCTCGGGTGATATATTACACTTCTGACAGTGCAGTCCTAAAAAGCTACAATTTATATCAAAGCTTTGTGGCTGAACAAAGATGTATCTATTATGGATTCGGGGGAATTTATTAATTTACTGTTTTGGAACACTTATTCATTGACAAAGCTTGCTGGCATTAAATTTCCAGCAGGCGATTATTGCGTGCAGCATTTCCGTGGCTTTGGAGGTGCTGGGATTGCAGCTGAGAATGCAGGAGAGCAGCTGGAGGTGTGGAGTGCTGGAGCCTTTGCCTGCCTTTCTTCTGGGGTCAAAGTTTCCAGCACTGCCCATTCCTGTGCCGGTGTCCACAGCACGATTCCCTATGGACATCCCCAAAGCTCCGAAGGACTTGCCCTGGCAAAAAGCTCTTCAGTGGATCCTTCCACTGAACTGTTCAGGGCTGGAAACCGATGGGAGTTCAGAGCATGCGAGTGAAGTTCTGTGCTGCAGCACAAACCCTGTGTGCAGGAGGGAGTTTGCTCACACAAATCAGGGAATTCCAGAGTGACCTGGATTGGAAAGGACCTTATAAAGATCATCTTGTTCCACTCTGTGCCATGGCAGGGACACCTCCCACTGTCCCAGGCTGCTCCCAGCCCCAATGTCCAGCCTGGCCTTGGGCACTGCCAGGGATCCAGGGGCAGCCACAGCTGCTCTGGGCACCCTGTGCCAGGGCCTGCCCACCCTCCCAGGGAACAATTCCTGCCCAATATCCCATCCAGCCCTGCCCTTGTCCTGTCATTCCAGGCCCTTGTAAAGAGTTTCTCTCCATCTTTCTTGTCAAACCCTTTAGGCCCTGCAAGGGTCTCTGAGCTCTCTCTGGATCCTTCTCTTCTTCTGGCTGAGCACCCCCAGCTCTCCCAGCCTGGCTCTGGAGCAGAGGGGCTCCTTTGAGGCATCTTCACGGCTTTCTCTGGACTTTTTCCAACAGCAGAGCAGAGTCCAGTGGGAATCTGTCCCATTGGCTGGAGCTGTCTTTGGGTGTCCCAAGGATTGGGCATCAGGAGGGGACACAGGGCTGCCCATGGAGTTGCTCATTCCCATGACCACGGGCACAGACTGTGCCCCTCCCGGGCCCTGGGGTTATCACCCAAAAAAGAAGTTGGTGGTAAATCTTTATCTGTTCAGGATTTCCTGGTGGAGGGGTTTGAACATTACTCCAAACCCTTGGTGAATGGTTTTGCTGCAAAGGGAAGCCACATTCTCATCCTGGATTCCATTTTGCAGTAGATCAGCCCATGGATGTGGGAGACTTCACTTGTCACTGGCAGTGGGGTTGGAATGAGATGATCTTTCAGGTCCCTTCCCACCCAAATCACTCCACGGTTCTCTTGTTCTATCAAATATTTGTTTAGATGTGAAAAGACCTCCAAGATCACCAAGTCCAACATGTGACCAAACACCACCTTGTCACCCAGAGCGTGCCCCAAACTGGACATCTCCATCCTGGGCACCCCCTTCCAATGCTTGACACTCCTTTCCATGAAGAAATTCTTCTATGGCCTGAAAAGAGCTGGGCCAGTGATGTGGAGAAGTGAAGGTCCTCTCCATCCTCCCTTTACAAACTCTTCCCCAAATCCATGCTGGATCCGAGGTTTGGGGCTGGCAGCAGCAGCTCTGTGGGCTCCCCTGGTCATTTCTCCTCCTATTTAACAGCAAGCAACAAATGGATCAACAATAGTTCCAAAACTCAGGAAATGGCATCAACCTCTCCCCTGATGAGCTCCCACAATGGTGTCACCCTGGATTTCAGCCTTCTGATTGTTCTGAAATTCATTCTGATTGTTTTGAAAAGTTACTCCAGAGTTCTCACGAAATTCTTCTGTAAACAAGCTGTGTTTTTATAACTGTCCCTCTTGTTTCCATTCCATCCCTGATAAAAGAGGTTTTTGATGAACTTCTGTCCGAACCAATGGAGTTGGATAGGAGAAGATCTCCCTATCCAATCCACGGGGTTTCAATGATTAGTATAAAAGCTGTGAAATAATTAAACTTCTTTTTTCTACTTCTGCCACCTCCACCTGTGTGTGTGTGTGTGTGCTCATTTCTAGCTGCAGGATGGGAGGTCTCAGCTGAAGTGGCACCAAGGGGAGGAGAACATTCCCTGTTCCCAGGGCGTGCCAGCAGCTCCAGGAGAGCCGGGGCTGAAGCTCATTCCATGAACCTCCTTCTCCAGTGGCTGTTCTCCTCCCACCTCTCCTCGGATTAAGGAGGCGAGGAGAGCTGGAGGAGCAGCATTAGGCTTTCTGTTCTGAGCAATCACCAAAATCCACTCAGGAAGTTTAATTGCTTCAAGTAAAACTCACAAATACCAACAGGGCACAAAGCACTTGAGCTGGCAATTTTCTTCACTGCTGTCTTAGGATTCAAATGATATTTTTCATTCTCTGTTGTTGTTCTAAAGGTTTTGGAAGAGCACTGTTGGCTCTTTTTTTGTTGATTTGGGGTTTATTTTTGGTAATTTTTTTTCCTCTTCAAGCCCTGCGCTTCCCTCCCAAAACATGTTCCAGTCAAGTTCATTGAAATTGTCTTGGTATTGTCAGAAAAATCAGTTTGACTGCTTCATCTTGTAAAACTTTCAAAGCTAAAAATTAACTGACATTTCCAAGTGAAATGTCATTTTGCTCCAAATAAATAAATAAATAAATGCAATGTTTTGACATTTTTAAAGCACTCTTCCTTTGTAAAAGGGAAAGAAGTTCTTTAAATGAAAGTCGTGTCAAAACTGACTTTTTTTCCCCTCTTTTTTTTGCTCAAAGATGTTTTGACTTTTGTAGATTTCTTTCTGTGAGAAGAAATTGAGTGCCTCAACTACGAGCCTGGACTGGCCCCAAGAGTGGCTGGGGGGATCCTGTGGGGGTACCACCAGTGTGGAGAGGCACTGAGGAGCCCTTGGCTGGGCAGCTGGTTGGTTCTGCATCCCTGGCTGTGTATAAATACACATTTCCCATCCCTGGAAGGGTCCAAGGCCAGGTTGGACAGAGTTTGGAGCAATCTGAGATAGGAGAAGGTGTCCCTGCCCATGGCAGGGGTTGGAACTGGATGAGCTCTAAGGTCCTTTCTAACCCAAACCATTCTGGGATTCCATGATTTTATATAAATATATATAAATCTTTATCCTGTGCTGGCTTGGCTGCTTGCTTAGAAGTCTTGAGGCAAATTTCCAAAGCAGCTGAGCAACCCAAGCATTTCCTGTGGTGGCCTGGGACACAGAATCCTGGGAATGTCTCTTCTCTTCGACTGGGCTCTGGGAAAACAGAGATGTCTGATCCCAGAATCATCAAGCTTGAAAAAGACCTCAAAGATCATCAGGTCCCTCCCTCGAAGGGACACCCCCACGCCCACTAAGCCACATCATGCAGTGCCACATCTGCTTGGTTTTGAGCACCTCCAGGGATGGGGACTCCACCCCTGCCCTGGACAGCTCCTTCCACTGCCTGACCACTCCTTCAGGGAAGGAATTTTCCCTAATATCCAACCTGAACCTCCCCTGGAGCAACTCGAGGCTGTTTCCCCTTGTTCTGTTGCTGTTACCTGGAGGAAGAGCCTGACCCCCACCTAGCCCTAACTTTCAGGGGCTGTGGGGAGCCAGGAGCTCCCCTAACTTTCTGCTGTTTGGATCACTCTAGGAAACAACAGCTTTTGCTCTCATTTTGTTTTATCTCTCTGTGTGGCTGTTAACACGAAGATAAATAACAGCATCTGAGCAAAGAGCTGATCTCAGCTCCAGCTTGCCTGATTTTCACCCCGAGAGCAGCACTGGGACGTGCCTGAGTGTGGGTTCAGCGTTCACTCACCCAGTCCCACTGAATGTACAACTCAGAGCTGTGCAGGGATGAGAAATGAGAGCTTTTCTCACTCATTTCACAGCACTGATGTGCTCCCTGCCTTCAGTGGAAGTGAGGTGCCCTGGGTGTGTTAATTCAGACACATTCCGTGGCTCAGGGGGCTCTGAAAGTGCTCCAGCAGAGCTCAGGTTTAAGGAGGGTGGGCAGAGCTCTCCAACAACCTCCAAAGTTGTATCCTTGGCTTGAGGGCTGGGAGGTCGGAATAGCTCAGGGCAGGTTGGGAAATGCCTCATGGAAAAATGGAGAACAAACATTTCTGTAGCTGCTTCTCTTGCTTTTGTGCCAGGGAGTGCCCTTGATGGTGGGAAATCACTGCAGAATCTTGTAAATGATGTGTGGAAGGGGAAAAGGCAAAAATAATCCCTTCTTCATGCAGGGAAATCTGTGTTGGGGGCAATTTATGGCACAGGTTTTCTGTAATGACACAGCAGGAAAACCTTCTGCTCTAAAGGGGTGAAAACATTCACCCTTTGTTTTTATTTCCATTGTAGGGGTTTTTCAATACCTTATTTCCCTGCAAACCATCCTCCCAAAACACACTTGGGCCTCTGCAACCAGTACTTGGGTGAGCCACACTTTTCATGAACTACCATGGTTTCATCCCCCATTTTCCCTGCTGCTGAGGATTTAGAGAGGTTTCAAAGCCAATTCCATTTTCCCTGTGGTGTTTTGGGATTTTTCTTTGTTTGTTTTGAGTGTATTGGGGGTTTTAAGTTGGGGTTTTTTATTTGGCAAGGCCATGCAGTTCCCACGCCTGTAACTCCTTCCCTTGTGCCTTTCTGGGGTGGTCTGGAAGAAGCTGAGCACAGAGAGCAGGAGAACAGCACCAACAGCCTTGGACATGCCCAAAACTGCTGCAAAGCAGAGGGGAATCACACCTGACCCTGGTGGGGAAGGGTCATAGTCCCATATTTAAATGATAGCGGGGACATTTATCTTGGGCATCTTGAAAATCCTTTTCTCTGTGAGGAGAGAGAAGGCTGGAGGGGTTTGGGGCAGCTCAGACACACAGGAGCTTCTTTTATTGGGGCCACAGCTCTTCCTGGTACCGGAGAAATCAGACTAAGAGGAGTGGCTTGAGAGGACTTGGAGGGATCTCACAACTCATCCTTTTTCCTCGAAGTCCTGGGCTGGGCAGTGCTGGCTGTATCAGGGACACACCATCTCACTGGAGGGAGGATTTGGTTGTGGCAGGTGGAGATGCCCATTTGGGAGGCTGGTGAATGGGTCCCAGGCTGCTCCAAGCCCCATCCAACCTGGCCTTGGACACTTCCAGGGATCCAGGGGCAGCCACAGCTGCTCTGGAAGCTGTGTCAGTGCCTCATACACAACTGGTGCCTTCATCTCCCACCTCCCTTGTCTGTCTCCCTCCTTCCAGCAGCCCTGGCCAGGGCTGACTGCTGCCAGGGCAGCACCACTGATGCCTTTAATGGATACCTAGAAAGAGAGAGCAGACAGGAATAAAGGAAGAAAGGAATCAAGGAGGGATTGATTGGAAAGGCCTTCAGAGGTACACTCTGGGCTCCAGAGGCTCCTGCCTCAGTGCATCCCAACATGGACAAGGACAGCTCCCGAGTTCTTCCCACTTGGATCTCAGCATCAATTCCCCAAGCAGAAGCCAGGCAAGGATGGAATTTGCCCAAGCTTGCCCCCCTGTCCCCAAGATTGTGGTTTGCAGTTCTTGCTCTGGGTGTCCTTGAAGAGCAAGTTAGAGGTTTTGTTATGTCTATCTTAGCACAGAGAACAGCATTTAACAAACTACAGAAAACTTCAGAGTCACACTAGCAGCACAGGATTGGAAAAGTATAAAAGATAAAACCTAAGACATCACCACCAACCCTTTGACAGTTGCTTCAGAAGAAAGGAAAGGACTTGGACTATTCCTTGGCGTGGGTTCAGATCATCTGAGCCCATCCCAGGGGGGAGATGAAGGCCAGGCACAGGCCCAGGGAGCAAAGCTGCTGTTCCGGGAGGCGAAGGAAGGCGAAGCTCAATCGGGGATGTGTCAGGGCAGGCAGCAGGGAGATGAGAGGTAGTCAATGACATAAGAGATGTCAGGGTTTATTTCCAGTAAGAGCCGGTGAAGCTGGGAAAATTGCTCATTAATGCTTTATTGATATTCATGCTCCTATTGAAGAAGTCTGGGGTGGGAGGTAAGGCAGAGGGGCCGAGCCCCTGCTAATGGGGCCAGGCTCAAAATAGGTTCTGTTATGCCTGGGCAAAGGGGATGCACTGACCACGGGAGGTTTGCCTGTGTCAGTCACTCTAAATAGAGTCTGGATCAGTGCTGTGGCTGAGCCAAAAGCTTTGGAGGAAAAAACTAATAGCTCAGGTCAAAGCATGCCAGGAGCGCTGGAGTTCTTGCTCCCTTTTTTTTCACAAAGGAAAATTTAAACCAGATTGTTGTAAAACTATGCAAAATGTTCGTCTGTGGCGTTTGGGACTGTTTAACCCTCATGTTTGCTTTAGTGTTCTGTTTTTAGAGTAATTTGAATTTAAAATGCTCTATCAAAAGGAATTTATTTCCAAAATGTCAAATTACTTTATTTCAGAAGTGCTGACGGTAAAACGTTTGGCTTTTAAAAAACAAAGCAAACTCCATTAGCAGTTTGGCATTGGTGACATTCACAAATATTTTCTGTTTCTCTGAAACTCTTTATTCCATATATTTCCTACATCCTGCCCGGTTTTGTAGCCAGGAACCAGGCTGAGCACTGCAGCTCCACAGGGAATGTCCCCAAACCAAGCAATTCCCAGCATGGTCGCAGCTCTTGGGGCTCACTGGAAATGGGATTTCACAGAATCTTGGAATCCTAGAATGATTTGGGTTGGAAGAGACCTTAAAGCTCTTGTTCCACCCCTGCCATGGGGAGGGACACCTCCCACTATCTCAGGTTATTCCAGGCCCCATCCAGCCTGGCCTTGGACACTTCCAGGGATCCAGGGGCAGCCACAGCTGCTCTGGGCACCCTGTTTGTGGTTTTTCCTGTGCCTGGTGCTCATCCCCTGCACACTCATCCTCTCAGCCTGCTCAGGCTCCATCCAGAGTGGCCAAAGCACTTCCCCAGCCCTTCCCAGATTGCTCTGGCTTTGCTGGAAGCCTCGTGCCTCCCCTGAGCGGAGAACGGAGCAGGAGCCTCTCCAAGGTAAAGGCAGTGCAGGAGCAAACCTGCCACAGCTCAGTAGCTGGGTCAGTTTAGGAGGTAAAACATCTCCTGGTGTCATGTTTAACACAGCTCTGCCTCTCACCTGTCTGGTGCAGCCTCATTGCCCAGGCTGTGGATCAGCAGGGAGCAGCCAATTGCCAGAGCCCTGTTGGCACATCTCGGAGGTCTGCCATGCATAACTCCCATTTTTTTGAGTTTTGGCTCTTTTTTTTTGTTCTTTTTTGCTGTTCCCATGCCTGTTCACATGCTTGATCACAGCAGGATTTGTGGAAGGGCAGGATGTAACATCCCAAACGCAGAGCCAGACCCCAGCCTCCTTGCTGAACCACAAACTGCTCCCTTTGGATGTTATTTTAAGCTCAGTACATTCCCTGCTCTCCTGCTCCAGTCTGATCCTTTCTGTCTGCTGGGGCATTGCTTTAATGGAGCACTGGGCATTCCACAGGTGGTAAGAAGCTTGTCCTTGTTGTTCCTGGCATATAAAAGCAGAATCACTCTTCTCGTTTTATGAGGAGAACATTTTCCCCGGTGCTGTCTCTCTGCTTTCCTGAGGCAGGACGACTTCCCAGTACAGCTGTGCTTCCTGGAGCTGGGAAAGGGCTGGGTACTCCCTACTTGGGGGATGTCCCCACTGAGTCCAGGGATGGTGAAAAGAGCAGCATAAGCTTCAGATGAAAAAATTTATCTATTAAGAAAATTTTGTCCTTTATGTATCTAGGGTTGCTAGAGCAGGGCACAGGTATTGGTTCTTGGGTGAACACCTCTTTAGCTTCATTGGTTAGTTACAACAGTGTTTAAGAATAACAAGTTGGAATAACAAGATGTAAAAACACCACTTGGAAAATCTAGTTTACAAACACATAAGATGGTTTACATAAATCTCTCCTAGCTCTCCGCTCTGTTTGTGAGAAAGCAACTTCTTCTCACAAACAGGGCCAGGAGCTGGAAAATTTCTCTCTGATCAAACTTGTCAGTGTCCCCAGGATTGTGCCACCCAGTCCCTAAATCTGCTCCTCCATCCCCTGCACAAGGCAGTCAGTTCTTTGTGTTAAGGAAAAACTGGGAGAACCCAGCTAGAACCACTAGCATCATTGGTAAGTTACAACAACGTCTGAAAGTAACAAGTTGGAATAACAAGATGTAAAAACACTGCTTGCAAAATGTAGTTTACAAAAACACATTAGATGGTTCACATAAACTTCTCTTGGTTCTCAGCTCTGTTTGTGAGAAAGCAACTTCTTCTCACAAAGCCAGGAGCTGGAAAATTTCTCTCTGATCAAACTTGTCAGTGTCCCCAGGGAGACACCTGGTGGGACACCCAGAACGAGAAAAGCTGCTTGTGAATCCCTTCCCCTGTGTGAGAGAAGGGAGTGATGAATGTTTATGGTGCTGAGATGATGGAAGATGCTCCCTTCAGGGTTATGGCACTGCTGCTCCCAGACCTAAGGCCATGGAAGCAATAACACGCAGGATATCGCTCTCCATGGTTTTATGGTCCTTTTCATCACCAGAAAGGTGCTTGGTTCAGTTGGAAGTTGATTAAACTTGCAGGGAAGGATCATGATTTATGCCTGACCAGTCCTCCCAACCACTTTGTAGCCACAGTGTGAATTAAGGCTGATTAAAATCGAGGGAAGGTTCCCTTCTGCCGCACGCCGGGTGTTTGGATTGGGATGTTGGGAGCATCCATCCATGTACTCCACCAGGTCCCTGTCTGCCAGGCACTGATGGGAGAGGAGGGCACGGGCCAAAACTCAAGAGCAGGGCACTTACTATTCCGAATGAAAAGCTGCTCTTCTCATTAAAGCTGAAAATTATGGTCCGCAGATAATTCTGGTGGTGGCTCATGGAATCAATAAACCCCGAGTCTGTTTTGAAAGCCAAGTTGCCGAAATGCCAAAATACGTATTTTGCAAATTGCTTAATTTCCATTTGAAAAGATCGAACCTTATTTCTTCTGAAAGCCGAGAGGTGGGGCAGGGGAGGTGACACAAACACACAGCAATTGCAGTCTTCTTTTTCCTGAAAGATCATCACTTGATGGAAACTGAGAGCAGTGGAGAAACTGCTTCCTTTTGTTTTATTTTGCTTTTTAAACAGCCACCATGCAGGGAAGCTGATGGTTTGAGTTATCAGGGAGTCTGGGCTAATTCCAAAGCAGCCATAGCTAATTTTTGGAAGCAACATTTCTGTCTGTCAGGGCATCTTCTGCCTTTTGGAGGCGTGATGGACACCGGGGCTCTCGTGGATGCTCCTTGCTTCCTAAAATCCTTGCTTACACTGGGAATGTAGGATAGAAAAGCTCCTGTCAGGGATGCAGGCTCCCAGGAACGCTGTGGAATCACCGATCAGGGGAGCTGCAGGATGGATGAGGACCCAGAACGCTGAGCCTGGAGAGTGCCAAGGAGGTTTGTCCCGAGCTGAGCGCGCGGGCAAGCGTCAGGCACGCATTTGGCACGTGGGCTGAGCATCCTTCAGCCCCTCCAACATGCCAATAACATTTACATCAGTTGGCTGCTGCCTGCTCAGGAAGGGAGCAGCGCAGGGGGCACAGAAGCAGCTGGAAGGATAATTTACCTCAGAGGTGCCCGTGGCACACGCAGCCCTGCCCTGTGCCTCCGCACCCAGGGACTTCTCTTTGTTTCCCACAACCACTTGAAAAATAAAGATGTATGATGCCTACTTGAGCAGAATAGATTGTTTTCGATTGCTATTCATCTATTATTTTAGAAAGTAAAATGAATAAAACTTATGCAGGTCACAGACATTAAAGAGCATTTTTATATCAGTTTGGGAGCGCTTGTCAGCTTTGATTTATTAAGTAACGTTCCCCGACTGGCTACTGGTGTGTGTTGTCAGTCTCTTGATAATGGATAGACCTCACAGCTGAATGCTCTGTGATTAGACTTCTCAACTATATATTTTTAAATAAAGGCATTGCTTTTTTGGGTTTGCTCATTTCCCTCTCTTAGGCGATTCCATTCATCTTCCCTCGCCCTCCCTCTCTCCGCTGTAAATTTGTTGTTGTTGGAAGCTATGAGGATGCTAAATGGGACACATCTTAGAGGGTGTGGGTTGGTTATTTTTTTTTTGTTTCCCCCCTTCCAACCTTGCTTCCACCTTAGCTTGATGGATTAAATGTCATGGGGGGACAAGAGTGGGTAAGAGGAGCTGTAGAAACAGCTTTGCAGAGAGAACACGGCGCGTGCTGCTCCCTCACTACGGCTGCCTCAGCATTTTTACTGTCACACTGCTCTTCCCTGGGGCTTAGGGATGGAATTACCAGGGCTGCATGGAGAGGTGGCTGTGGGAGCCCTCGACCTCTCCAAAGGGAGCAGGGGCTGAGCAAACCCAACACTGCCAGCCCTGGTCCCTCCTCCGTGGGGTTGCTGGGAGTTAATGGGAATGTGAAGCCGTGCCCAGCTGATAAGGAGCGACACACAGGGAGGTTCAGAGGCACTCTTGTATCTCCTCTCACCACAACAGTTTGTTTTCCCTCTGGAGGGTGGCCCTGTGCTGCCTGGCCGAGCTCAAATCCCACTGCCGGGAGCCTCTCCAAGGGTGGCTCGGGAGCCCCTCGGTCGCCAAGGGCAGGGATTTGCAGTGCTGGCTCCGAGCTGCTGTTACCAGGCACGAGCTGGGATCTTCTCCTGGGAACGGCAGCAAATGGGACTGAAGATGAGTATCCTGGGCTAAAATCCTCAGCTAGAACTGTAATTATGCTTTCATCAAGAGCTGAGCTGGAACGAGGATGAGATTGTTTCCCCGGGGGCTGCAGGAGCACTGGGACTGACTCATTAGCGTGGAATTGCAACAGCGCAGGTGGGAGGCCACCAAGTGCCTTTGTAAATGAGTCCTGCAGATCCTCCAGGAAGGGCAAAACTCAACAACTTCCCAGGGATGCTGGGATGAGGCAGAGACCTCTGCTTTTGTTATCCAAGGCTTTGGTCTCAAACCAAAACTGATCTGTCTGACTTGGGAAAATGCAGAATGTGCTGATAAGAAAAAAAAATGTTGCACTGATTTCATAAACCTTTTTACTCTTGTGGGACTCCAAAAATTGCTTTTGATTTAAAGGTTAAGATCTGACAAGCCAACAGACCTTAAAGATCTTTTCTTTCCCTTCTCTTTTCTTCCCTGACTCTTTCAAATCTGGAAAGATGAGAAAATCTGTGTAGGAACATCTGTATGGGGAGGGGGTCAGCAGTTTGTTTGGAAAGAGCTTCCTGCTGCCCCTCCACTGCTGGCTGGGGACACGTTGGTCACACAAGGACTTGGTTTCCCCAGGCTGCATCAGCCCCTGGTGCCTCTGACAGCAAGATCCAGGCCCGGTGGTGAGTGACACCATGGGGGTGAGGAAGAGGAGTGCCAGGAAAGGACAGAGCAGGGTTTGGAGCCGCGGTTTTGGAAGGACAGTGACATGTCCATGGTGATTTGATGTGATGGTTGGCTGCAGGAGGCCCCTCTCGGGAGCCAGGGAGTGCTCCCAGCAATGTCTTTGCAGTTCATTAAGTGTCTCCTGCTGCTGTTTCTCAGCCTGAAATAGTCTTGGTGGCTTCACAAGTTCCAGTGGCGCTGCCTTTATCTCCTGATAACACACGCATTCATTATGAGGCCAGATTGTTCATTTGCACCTTGAAATGATAACACCACTGCTCACTTAACAAACCCAACCCCAGTGGGCTCTGAAAAGGCTCACTGAGGGCACTTTTGGTTTGTCCCTCCTGACTGTTGTTTCTTAAGCTGCCCTGGTGACAGGCAGGCAGGAATGTCATGTGCTGGAGGCTCTTGTGCCAATGGGGTCCCTGCCCTTGGGGAGGTGGATTTGCCATCAGGGAGAGGGAAGGGCTGCCAGCCCCCCAGGGGTGAAGGAAAGGGGCTGCACTGAGATGGGGCAGCAGATCAGGGCTCAACTCCCTCAGGGTCAGTGGAGTTGCTGGGGAAGCACCCAGGGAATTCCAGTGACACGTCCCAGCCTTGGCGTTGGAGGAAGGAGCTCTTGCTGTGGCTCTTGGCACCAGCAGCTGGGTTGGCTGTGCCACCTTTGGCTCCATGAGGAGCTCCCTGCCAGGCTCACCCTGTGCAGAGGGAGTGCCGTGTTTTAGCAGGGAGCATTTCCCATGACCTGAGAGCCAACAACTGCAGCCCTTCCTTGCTTTACACCCAACGTGAATGCAGGAAAACTCCATGTCCTACAGCAGAACCCACCTAACCAGCTCCTTTATTCCTCTTCTTTTCTTTTTCTTCCTCCAAATAAAAATGTCTACACTTTCTCCAATTCACCCAGTAAAAACCCGAGAAAAAAAAAGCATTTCTCCCTGAGAACATTTAAAACAACTTTCTCCCATTTCCCTGTGCCCGTGGTGCCTCTCCTCCCAGCCGAACCTCCTCTGCGTGCCCTTCTCCGTCCTTGGAGCCCTGTGGGGGATTCATGGATTATCAGGAGGGTTAAGGACACTGAGGGAACACCAGCATGCCAGGGGATGTTACCCAAGGAAAGCTGCTCCCCCAGCCCTCCCGATTCCCACACGGCTCCTGTGGAACACCAGATGGGCTTTAATCGGGACGGCCGCGGCGCCCCGGGGTTATTGCTGAGAGACATCTAGTTCTGGATGAGAGAAGATTATCCAGGGTTTATTTCCAGCTGATAACACTCTGCCCTTCCATAACACCTTTTATCCGAGGATCTCGGAGCTCTTGGCGGGCTGGGTTAATTAAACCTCGCGCTGCCCCTGGAGCCGCGGGTGAGACCCGAGCGCTGCAGCCGCAATTAGGAGGGATGGGCTCCGGCAGGCAGATAAGGCACACGATCTCCTGCCTCCTCTTCACCGTCTTATTTGCATGTTTATCTCCCCTGTGCAGTTGAGAGCAGTGAACCCGGGGGTTGCACTGCCTACCTGAAGTTCTCACAAGGTGTCACACCAGCCTGAAAACTCGTGGATCTCCTTTTCCAGCCCCGGAACGTGCTGGATGCAGAGGTACATCAGTGGTGCACGACGCTGACTTTGTCCTCTAAGTCTCCCTTTTCTCCTTTCCCAGCGCTGGTTTTCCATGGGCTCCACGCCTTGGCTCTGCTTCAGTTTCCTTCCTGCAAACACAACCTCCAAGTCTTCCTTTGCTAGAAAATAACAACAAAACCCCTCACAGGCCTGCAGAAAAAAAGAGCTTTCGCTGCCTCTCCCCACAGGGCCAGATTCCTCAATAGTGATTTCTCTGGAGAATAGCTGGGCCTGAGGTTTCCTTCCCCTCCGCTTTTCTTTTCTTTACTTTCCCCTAACTAAAAATCAGGAAGCTCTAAAATCCTCTTTGAAGTAACACTGTATGAAGAGGATTTATCCTTGTCCACTTAAATATTCATGACAGCTCGCATTTCTGTTCAAAAAGACACTTGTTTATTTAGATAAGATTTAATTTATTCATAATTTACCTAAATTTGCAGGAGCGTGCATGTACATTTTAGCTTATAAGTAGCGTAATACATAAAACATTATTGAGGCATGCAAATTACACAAATACAGCATTGGAAAGTGCCTGCTTGTTTTAGGCAGATAACTAATTTCTTACCCTGAGTAGAGACACAAACACAATTGCCTGGGCTTGTTGCCTGGGATTTGGCGACTCTGAATTATGCTTCCCTTAATGCAAGAGGCACAGCTTTTGAACAGGGCCGTGGCAAAACCCACTTTTCTTGGACTGTGAACCGTAGTCATGCCAAAGCCCTTTGCTGGAATTTTTTTTTTCCCAGCCCTCTCCCCGGGGACTCAATTTGGGTTTGTCTCAAATCTCTCAGTTCCTCTTTTTTTTTCCTTGGGATGGGGTTAGAATTTGTAGCAGGGCATTGTCTCACCGGTGCCTGGGGAGGTGATGGGAGGAGCAGAAACCCCTGTCCCACAGCACCCTCTGGCAGTGTGGGATCTGCTTTTCCTGGGATGGACCTCCTCTGAGTGAACAGTGGAGCCTCTTTCCCTAATCAATCCCCTCACCCCTCCAGGTGATGTGGCCCTCGTTGCTGTCCTTAGGGCAGAGCAACAAATGGCCCAAAATGTCCTTGCAGCCCCCAAATATCCAATTTTTCTATGTGCTTCCGGTTAATAATTGCCCAAGTTAGCAACCATGGAATGTGCTAGGCTGGGGAAAGCAGGCTGGGCTTGCTCCTGGATCCCCAACCCCCTGGGCCATAGTCAGCAGCCCAAGGGCTGCAGGCACAGCAGGAATTTTTGGGATCTAGATTTAGCAGCTGGGCAACAGGCACTGGCTTAGTGCTGCTAACCCTGAAAAGATTTCTTTAGGCACTTTTGTGCCTCGCTGGTTCTTACAGCACTGAATCTGTTGGAGTTGTTTCAGTTTGACAAAAATGTAAATATCTCAAATTGGTTTTCTTCTTATCTCTTTAGCCAAAGAGAAAAACTTCTATTTTGAAATTTGTTTTCATAGTTTGTGTTGTACACACACACTGGTTCTGTTCTGTTCACACACACAGACAGAAGATTCCAACAGCCAAGCAAGCTGAGGAGATCTCTCTCTCCATCTTTCTATCTTCCTTTTTTAATAATATCTAATCTAAATATCAATTCATAATAAAACCTTCTAATTTCTAATCATTCAATCAATGAACTCTGATTGTTTGTAAAAAAGCCCTGAGAACCAGGACTGCTTCTCCTCAACAGCTTAGCACTATCAGCACTCTGAGCACTGTTAGAAATTGTGCCTAACAGGAGCAACTCCAGCCAGGAAGCAGAGATCTGCAGTTGTGAGTGTGGAATATCAGGTTTGTGCCTGTGAGACCTGTGGGAGACCTCCCAGGGACGTGAATATCCTGCACAGTGAATATCCTGCACAGACCCTGCTGTGAAGGGCTGTGTTAGCCACAACCTGCGATCCAGGCTCTCTGACACCTCCCGTGGGATTCTGCTTTGCCTTGCCCCTGACTGTGCCAGGCTGCAGCTCTTTGGGCTGGGATTCCCAGGGCCACATATCCTCCCAGGCTCACAGGATTTGTTTGTTTGTTCTGCAGGGATGGATGAGGAGGGATGGGGGCAGCAGGGCTGCTTGGTGCTTTTGCTTTTCCCTAGCTGGAATCAGAGCCAACATTTTCTGTCCTTTCCAAGACTGAGTTTAATGGGGAAAATACATTTCCCCAGGGTTTGCCTGCTGCAAAAATCACTAATGAGTATGTGCAGAGCCTGAGCACCTGAGGACAGGGACTGGAGCTTTTGGTGGGATCACGAAAATGCCTTATTTTAATCATGGAAAAGACCTTGCACCTTGGGAAAAAAACCTCTTCCTGGCATTGGGAACAGCCCTGAAAGTGCAGGTGGATAGGGAGGGTAAAAAGTGCTGGGGAAATGCCTCCAAGGAGCAGTTTAGGCTGGCACTGTCCCCTGTGCCACTCACCCCACAGCCTCAAGGCTGCCATGTGAACCAGAGCAGGCCCAGCCTTGTTTCCATGGCCCTGCTGGGTCACGCAGCGAGGAGAAGGAGGTGGCTCTGCTGCATTTGCTTTATAAGAGAATTTAATTACAGAGGCTTAATTACATAGTCACAGCAAATTTGGTTTTCCAGCAGGTTGTGCCCTCACCGGGGGGACAGAACTCACCCAAGGAGCTGAGCTGGTTGTGATGAGCTCCAGGAAAAAAACCCTGTCTGAGAGAAATGGGAAGCAAAATAAGACCTGAGGAGAGATGCTGGTATTAAACACTTGCTGATGAAAGGAGCTCTGCCTCTTGTGTGGGCTGGAGATCTGGGAAGGCAGCACAGGGAAGGCTTTAGTGGCCTTAACTTAGCAATGCTTAATTTAGTCAGAGATGCTGTTATCTGACCAGGATCTTCCAATCTCTGTATCCATGTCTGCGGAGAGGTTTCACAGGAGGATCAGAAGTGGTTTTATATAGCCACAATCCCCAATTTGTCCTTTTTTCGCCGGGCCTTGGCTGGAATTCCTGCATAGGCTGTGCTTTTAAGTGAGAATTTGATGATGGAGTGGGCAGACTCCAAATTCTGACTTTTGCTGGTGCCTAGTGGAGTGGTAGAAATGCAGTGGAATTCTACATGTGGGAGCTAGGCTGGTGGGAATCATGGAATCCCAGAACAGATTGGTGGGAAGGGACCTTAAAGCCCACCCAGTCCACCCCTGCCCCAATGTCCAGCCTGGCCTTGGGCACTGCCAGGGATCCAGGGGCAGCCACAGCTGCTCTGGGCACCCTGTGCCAGGGCCTGCCCACCCTCCCAGGGAACAATTCCTTCCCAATATTTAGAACTCTCCTCTTTTAGTTTATTTCAGCTAATATAGTAATTCTCAGTTTTATTAATGCCATACAGGTGAAGAAAAACACTCCCCAAAAACCTCTGCTTGAGAAGATGCTGACCTTTCCCATGATTTTGGAGGGAGCAGAGAGGAGGGAGTTTGTGTTTAGGAGTGAGATGTGTGAAAAGTGCCTGAGCAAAATCTTCAAGTTTCCAATCATTTCACTGAAATAGCTCATAATGGTGTGAGTTTGAGCACCTTGATGCCTGTCCTGTGCAGAAGGGGGAGATGCAATGCTTGGCTTTTCCTGAACACACATTAATTAAGGGCAGAGATGAATATTTACTGCCCAGCACCGAGCAGGGTGTATCGAAAAAGAACACGGCATCGATCGGGGTGAAAAATAAATAAATAATAGAAATGTCCCCTCCCCCAACACCACCTGTAGATGTATGAGGGAGAAAATATTGAACTGGGCTCTCCTGGCTCCCAGGCAATTGATGCAATTTATTTTCAATTTGTCAAACGTGGCATTGGAGCAGCAATTGGTTTTGGTGATTTATTAGGAATTTTCTAACCAGGGCACTCTGTCATTGGAGTTACTTCACTTGTGTTCAAGTAGATTTTTGTCTTTCTGCAAGCTCAAGCTGTGAAGCCAAGAAGGTGAGGTTTTCTATATTTTCCCTTTTTTTTTTTTTTTTCCTTTAAACCAAAAGGGAAAACTTAAAGAAACTCAGCCAAAAAGGGAAATGGGGGAAAAGTAGCAGAATTGACATATTTTAAACATCATGACAGGATGGGCTGTTTAAATTGCCTCTGTGAATTGATTTAAAAGCTGTTGGTAGGCATCTCTATTTCATTAACTGTCTTTCTCCTTCATTTCAGTCACTGGAGTCATTGCCTCTTATTACCTTCCAGGTTCGTGATATCCATCCACATGGTTATTTTAGTTATTACTATCTGTATACAGAAAATGTGAGAGGCAATTTTGGGACAGAAGCAGCTTGGGAGGGATGTGAGGATAGTGAAATGAATAATTTGATTTCTGTGTGACACCCATGATTTAAAGCCATCGGGATTACAGCAGGGTTTGTGCTGGGTGTGCATCTTGGTCAGAACCTGGGGGAAAAGTGTGGGGGTTTGTGGTATCAAATCTGCTTATGAATAACCAATATTGACCCCACAGCAAATTTGCTCCTGGGAATTAGGTGCTCCAGCATGCTCATGGTATTTTTTACCTCCTCTCACTGGAGTCTGGTGAGTTTGAAATGTATTTTCACTTACCTCCCACTCTGAGGTGGAGTTTGGGGAACAGGAGGGTCCTTTCCTTATCCTTGGGGCCCCTGATGATCCTGTTCCTCAGGGAACATCCCTGCTCCCCTTGTTGAACAGGTGGAAAGGTGCACATGGTGCCTGCAGAGGCTGCCAGGAGTCACCGAGGTCTGTGCCAGGAACTGCTGGGACAGGGGGGAAAAAAGAGAAAAGCTTTTGGGATGTCCTTCTCAAAGCTTTTCTTTTCAGACCTAAACAACACAGCGAGCTCCAGATTATTTTCACATTTTCAAAAACGCTGGAGCTTCCAGTCTGTTTTCCCAGAGCTCTGCGGAGTCATTAGCTGCTTACAGCACTTAAAAGAAAAATGTGGTGCTTCGGAGACTTCGCTTCTGTTTGCTGTCTTTACCACCAACTAATTGGTTGGATAACGAGCAAATATTTTTCCTCTGTTCCTCAATTTCCAAGCTTTTTGACTTGCAAGCAGGAAGAGCAAAAGCTGCTCGTGGTTGGCAGGCACTGAGAGGGGAAGGAGCCGTGGGGAGGCCGCGGGAGCCGCGCTCGGGATGGGACTGCAGGGCCTGGCTCCAGCTGCCCCCGCAGCTTGTGCCTCTTCTCCTTTGACACCCACAGGTCTGGGCTTACTCATCCTCTGAAGCAGGTGAGGAAGGGAAGGGGTGAAGCTCTGCAGGGCAGAGTGACCAACAGCTCCCGGGAGCCTGGGCAGGAGGACTTGAATGATCTTATTATCAGGGAGACTGCGGCGAGGAGAGACAGCTGCTGGCTGTGTGAGCCGGCATTACCTTGATTTAAAGGCAGTGTTTGTGGCTCTAAATGGAATTCTCTGGCCTGGCAGGGCTTGATTCAGCCCCAAACAAAGCAGCGAGCTCTGAGTGCTGCCAGAGGAGGCCGTGCCCGGCCCTGCTCCAAAGCACTGTCGCTCACAGTGAGGTTCCCCAGAGCTCTGAGGAGAGCGAGCTGAAAAGGCAGCAGCCGTGGGTGTTGGTATGATGTTGCCCTAGGGGTTGGTCAGTAAAACGACTTTATGTTCATTGGATTTTTTAGAAGGGTTATTTATTGTCAAGATATTATTAAGATTATTAACCCTCCAGGTTAGCTGGAGGGGCTGTCTGTCTGTCTGTCTGACTGTGTCTGTGTCTGTGTCTCTGCAGCACAGTCTTACTAAGAACGAAAACAAAGAAAGACAAAGCTATTTCATCGGTCAAGGAAAGCACCTTGCCAAAACATCTCCCATTATTTACTTTCTTCTCTCGGGAACTTACAGAAGTTCCCTTTTAGGAATGGAGTTAAATATTACAGTTGAAGACAAGTTAAAAAAGAACTTTCCCTTCTCAAGCCTTTTGCTGAGATGTCTCTCAAATTCACTGAGAAAGCAACACCACACATGGGGAGCGGGGACACCCTGAGTGCCCCAAGGGAGAGGACCTGTGACCTGCCAGGGCACAGCTTACCTCTCCAAGGAGCTGATCCCTGGCACGAGGATGCTCCTGCAGAGAGCAGCAAAGCTTCCTTTGCATGACTTTCGCAAAGTGTTCCCAGACTGGAACCTTCACCCAGATTTTGGGACTCGGGAGAGGCGACTTTGCTCTGGGGGTGCATCAGCCAGGCCCAGCACCCAGGAGCATCAGTGCCAGGGTTCTACCCCCATCCTCTGCTGCTGCTGAAATGAAGCCACCCCTAAGCACAAGTCTGAGGTGGTGAAGGATCTGAAGGGAGGAGGAGATGAGGAAACTTGGCTTGTTCAGCTGGAGGAGACTGAGGTCAGACACCACCTGGGGCTGCAGCTCCTCGCAGAGGGCAGCTCTGATCTCTGCTCCCTGGGACAGGGACAGGAGCCAGGGAAGGGCTGGAGCTGGGCCAGGGGAGGTCAGGTTGGATATCAGGGAAGGTTCTCCCCCAGAGGGTGCTGGGCACTGCCCAGGCTCCCCAGGGAATGGGCACAGCCCCGAGGCTGCCAGAGCTCCAGGACACCATTCTCAGGGATGGGATTGTTGGGGTGTCTGTGCAGGGCCAGGTGTTGGACAGGATAATCCCTGTGGGTCCCTCCCAGCTCAGGATATTCTGTGAACCCGCCTGGCTGCCTGGAAATGTTCCTTGGACTCTCTCCTGCCCTTTGAGTACCATGAATGTGTGTTCCCAGCAGTGCAAAGATGCCTTGGCAGGAGGCACAGGCAAAGAGCAGCAGCCTGGTTCCATCTCGCCTGCCCCTCACACCCAGTTTTGGGAATGGCAGAGAGGGAATGATCTGTGCTTGTTTAGCATTTTTCCCACTATCTCCATCTGAGCTGTTTGGGATAACCTTGTTTATCCTCAGTGCTCTGTGTCTCCGCATGAAGGGAATACTAAACTTGGGGAATTGGCAGGACCAGTCTGACGCTCTGGGACCACAGAGCTGCTGCCTTGAGGACAGTCAGGTGCTGCCTGTGGCACCTCTGGGGCTCACCCCTCACACACAGTCACCTCCACATCCACCCCATGGGCAGCAGAAGTGACCCCACTGTCCCACCACCCATGGCAGGACCCCATGAACTGTGAGCACATCCCTCCAGCACCCCATTCCCAAGGCCCATGGCTGGGAGATGTTAATGCTGTTTCCTGGAGCACGTGCTGGATAATGCCATTTCCCAGCCTCTGTTTCCATTTAAAATCCCCAGGCCTTTTTTTTTTGCACACAACTTTTGGTGCCGGTGCCACCTCGTGCTTCCAGGGTGGCAGAATGGGAAGCTGCAGTCTCCAGCCCAGACAAAGCACATCCTGAAATTTTATTAATGAAGATTTGCAGCCACTCCTGGGACTTGGCAACAGCCTGCAAAGGCTGGTGACAGGATTCATTTGGTGAAACATCCCAGTGATAAATACCAAGTGGGAGTGATGAGCAAGCCGTGGTCAGTTCATGAGTGGGTTTTTCATGTTGGTTGGGGAATAATTTAGTTTCCAGGGGCAGCAGAATGTGTTATTTCTCCTCTCTGCCCCCTGCAACCTCCTAGAGATGCTGCAGGACTGAGCTCGTAAAGGAGCGGCTGGTGCTCACCTCGTTTACAAGCCAAGGTTGATCAGCCTTGAAAGGAGAAGGAGCTGGTGGAGCCTGAAAGCTGGGACGTGCTTTGGGAGGAGAGGGAAGGGCTGTGGAGGCAGGCAGGGTTTTTTGCAGGTGAAGACAGCAGTGATAGTTATGGTAGAAAATCATCCTGCTCCATCTGGGAGGAAAAATTTGCTAATTGAGGCAGGACTGTTTCCCATGGGAGAAATAACCTCTCTGTTTTCAGGGCTTTACTGGGAGGGCCAGGGGTCCCTTCAGAGATGTTCCTTGCCTCATCCTAGGGCTGGTTTAGCTGAAATACTATCTGCTGTTTTCCTTCTATTTTCATCCATCCCTGGCACTTCCCATCTCCAACTCGTTACAGGCTTGGCAGGGAAAAGAAGCAGGGGGAAGAGAATGGGAAAGAAATCTTTCATTTCCATTTCCAAAGCCGAGGAGCAGGCGCAGAGCTGATGATGCTCACGGAGCTGTCTCTGACAGCTCCATGCCAGAGGGAAACCTGGGCTTCCATTTCCAGCCCTGTCCCCCCTGGGCAGAGCTGAGGAGTTCGTGGGGATCAGCAGGGAGAAGGAAAACAATTTGATCAAGGGGCCCTGGAGTCAGGCACATGGAGAAACTGGTCTGGTGGGGTTTTTCAGCTTTCATCAGTGTCAAGTTGATTTTATTTTTAGAGCAGTGATGATATTAAAAATAAAAGGAAGGGGGGGGTTGAGTAAAGCACCTACAGGTACGTGGGGCAGAGCCCCCATCAGCTGCTCAGCTGGCCCTTCCTGACCAACTCAAAGCTTTTTAGAGCTGAATAGTGGAGATTTTACATGGTGGGTGGCATCACAGGTGCAATATTTTGCTGTGTGTAGCCACATTTATCTGTTGCCTCACCAGTACCTTGGGTTTTGCAGTATTTGGGAGTGGAGGGAACATTTTGTGCCATGGCCAGCGTGGTGTAGGAGGAAGGGGAACTCCTGGGAGAGCTGCTTCACTCTGTCAGTGCATGGGGACTGGGCTTGGTGACAGGACAGCAACTGCAGTGAGCCCTGGTGCACCCCAGGAGCTGCCTCTGTGTCCTGTCACTGCCTGGGGCCAGCGTTAGAGATTTCAAAGGAAGATTGGAGAAAACTCTGCAGCAGGCAGAGGTGAGGGGTCCCTGCCTGCAGTCAGGTGCTGCCCTAACTCCTGATGGACAAAAACTGCTTCAAGGCCTGACGCCTGAGGTGTTTATTCTGTCCCAAACTTCTCTTCCCTTTCACCATCAACTGCCCTTGATGCCTTAAATGGCTCCATAGAAACAGAGAGCAGACAGGAATAAAGGAATCAAGGAGGGATTGGTTGGAAAGGCCTTCAGAGGTACACTCTGGGCTCCAGAGGCTCCTGCCTCAGTGCATCCCAACATGGACAAGGACAGCTCCCGAGTTCTTCCCACTTGGATCTCAGCATCAATTCCCCAAGCAGAAGCCAGGCAAGGATGGAATTTGCCCAAGCTTGCCCCCCTGTCCCCAAGGTTGTGGTTTGCAGTTGTTGGGCCTAGGAGGGTCTGGGTGTCCTTGGAGAGCTGGAGAGGCTTTGTTGTGTGTGTGTGAGCATGAGAGAACAGCACTGAACGAGCTCCAGGGAACTGCAGAGTGACACTGGGCAGGGCAGGGCTGGGAAAAACATAAAAGTTAAAACCTAAAGCATCACCCTCACTCACCCTCGGCACCCAAACCAACCTTTTGTTCCTTCCAAACTCACCCAGGTCAGGTCCCTGCTGCCACACACACCAAGAGAAGTGAGCTGGTGTTTGGGGGGAACACATCCCCCTTTTACAGGCAGTGAGTGGGGATGGACTCCAAACATGTCCCTTGAGTTTTTGAAACATTTTTCATCTGTGAGAGAAAGGAAGGCAAACCCGTGGGTGGCAGAGCATTGCCTGGAGAAGTTCTGCTCTCTTCTGCTTTCACTCAGCCCCATATCCTTCCCTGCTAATGATGGTCAGATGCACATATGTGAGACTATTATATTTTTATCTCATCATTATTACTGTGTTCTGAATTGCCCCAGCAAAGCTACCCTAAATCAGTGCTGAGGGAAGATGAAAGTTCCCTGCTTTCTGTGCCAACAAATATGAAAATAGGAGGGGTTTTAGACTTCTCTGACATTTTCCTTGTCTTCTGAGCAAAAAAAGTAGCAGGAAAGCAATAAAATGAGGCTTCCAGCTGCCAGGAGAATTATTAGTCCTTTGCAGCCTAGGCTCAGGAAGGGCTTTTTACATCCCAAGCCAGGCAGGTGAGATGAGCCACTGGTGCTCAGTGGTGCAGGGCAGGGCTGCCTTTCACAGGGCAGTGGAGGGGGCAAGTCCTCAGTGACGCCAGCCCTCCCCGAGCCCTGTGTCAGGAAAAACAGTGCATTTCCATGCTCTCCCTCTCCTTTGTCGCAGAGCTCGCACTGCACCGAGGCTGTGCAGCGCAATCCTGACACCCTGCTGGCAGAAATGCCAGGGTGGTTTAATGAAGAATCCTGAGCAGGGCATAAAAAACCCCACATTAATGCTGGCTCGGAGCCCACAGAGGTGAGCTGGTCCTCTTGAGAGAATGATGGGTAAAAATTGGCCTGGACAGCTCTTACCCAGCCTCAATTAATGGAGATAATGCTCCCCTCGCAGTGAGACACTTCTGCTGTGACCTCTCTGAGTTTCATGGCATTGGTGGTGATGGAAACACGCGAGTCCTGTGCCAGAAAAGCCCAGGGCTTGGCTGGGAAACAGGAAAAAGGGAGCGGAGCTGTGGCTTTGTGGTCATCCCAGCCAGGTGACAGCGGTGGTGGGCAAGTAGAGGCTCTTGAGTGGAGCCACAGGTGACTTGGGCTGAGCACAGCAATCAGGAGCTTATTTATCCCAGCTTGGAGTGTCACGCTCTGGTAACCAGGCACTTCTTGTTGCTCATCTCGAAATCCCAATCGAACGCCTTCATTATCACCCAGCAGTGTTTCCTTTGTGGATAACAAGTCATACTGCGAGCATTAATGGAGCGTTGGATGGATTTGTGTTGTGGGATTGTTGTAAGCGCCGATTGAAGTTCTGCCTGTGATTACAGGGCTTAGTCAGGTGTGAGAGAGGGAGTCTCTGCTGTCTCGTAAGGTCTGGGCTTGCAGTGCCTCCCCACGGGCTATTATCAGGGTGTTCCTTACAAAGTCAACTTTAATGAGCGCCATGGCTGGGATCCCAAGGTTCCTGTATCCCGTCTGGCACCCGTCACTGGTGCTGTGTCACCACCCGCACAGGAAGCCCTGCTCCAGGCACTGCCTGGGATTTTGGCAGCTGTCTGGAGGGGCTGTGGTGGAGCCTCGTCCTCCCTGCGGGGTGTAGAGCTCGTTCTGCAGAGGTGGACACAGAGGAGGGGGAAAGGTCTGAGCTCAGCTTCGCACCTGCTCAGGAACAAGAAAACATTCCAGAGACATGAGAAATGTTCTTTTCTTGTCGTGTGGAAGAAGCAGGAGGTCAGCTGGGGCAGGAGCTTCTTGTCCAGCAGCTGTGGGAGTTGGGAGGCAAAGTTGCTCGGCCCCGGCTGAGCACTGTGACACTTCCGTTCCTGGAGGAGATCAGTCGTGAGTCCTTAATTGGGATGAATGTGGGACTGGGGGAGAGGCTGGTGGCACAATCTATCAATTTTACCAATGAAAAATGATAGGAAGTGGCATCCTCCCTGTCTGGCAGGCTCCCAGCCTCCTCCACTGCACACCTCATTATCCCGTTCCACTGCTTCATCTCCATAACATTCATCCCTAATGATGGCGGAGGGAGAGTCATTTTCTGGAGTGTTATTTGATTGTTACAGCCCAGCCTCTGTTCCCTCTGGAATGGCAGTGGGGAACATTTCCAATATCATGGCTTGCTCAGTCTGGACTGATGGGTACAAAGCCGAGGGTGAAGGATGTCCAGACTTAGGGTCCTGCCTGGTGTGTGTAATATGTCAAATTCAGCCTTTCCATTGGTGTTTCTGGCCAGATTCCTGTTTCCTTGGCTCCAGGAGAAGCTTTAGCAGGAGAAGGGTGCTCAGACCTGCCAGGGAATCGTAGAGCTGAGTTGTGGGTTAGGCAGAGAGCTGGGAGGTGCAATTAAATGGGCAAAGCTGGGGGTTACACTACAGATGTGTGGCCAGATAGTAAATCCATTAAATCACCCTGCAGGCTGTGGGCTGTAACACTCCTCCTCACCTCCCTGGGGAGCCTCACACAGTATCTCAGGGGTGTCCTTGTGGATCTCCTTTCTCTCCCAGACTTTCCCACTGGTTCCTCAGGCCCTTCCCATTGGTATGAGCCCCACGGGCTGGGCGCCGTCCGTGCCTCCCCGGTCAGCGAGAGGTGCCACTCACAGCTCCCGTGTCCACCCACTCAAGTAATCTCTTCAAAGGCTCCTAACAAGTTAATAAGGATTGATCTGCTTCTCATCAGATCATCTTGGCTGTTCTTAATGAACCTGGGCATTTTCAAGCCTTTCTTTCCCCTTCAAAATGAGCTCCCAAATAAATACTCTTCTTCCAGTCGATGGGCAGCCGATCCCCTCCGCATTCCCCCAGCATTCAGGTTTCATTGAAGGAGGCACCATCCTGCCTTTGTGGTGGTCACATGTGCTGGTTTTGGAGGGAGGCTTAAGTTAAGCAAATCTTATATTTGGTCTTAAGTAAAGATGGATTTAATTACAATTAACTGTCTCGCTGAGTGGTGGTTTGAGAAAGCCGGCTCAGCCCTGATTTTTCTATCTAAGATTTAGTTGTAAGCCCTCAGAATACACCCAAATTTTAATTCTCTCCTGGACAGGCTAAGCCTCGAATAGCAAAAATAAAGGTAGGAAGAGCAGTTCAAGAGGAGCCCTCAGAGCAATGAAATCAGTGACTTTTCTGTCCAAAAAAATATTGCCTTAGGCAGCTGGGATAATCCACCCTGCTGTCTGTAACATCACCAGGAGAGAGTTGTCAGAGTAATGGGGCCTTTGAGAGATCCCTGGTGGTTCAGGTGTAAATGGCCACCTCTGCTGGAACTCTCTGCTCCCTCTCTTACCCATTCTCAAGGAATCCATAGGACTGAAGTCCTGCCCTGGCATTGCTTGCCCTGTTTGGTAAATCCCTCGTGCACATGTTGCCATCTGGCCCCTAATGCTTTGTGTCAGTTTAAGTTCCCCTAAGCTCTTATTGACCATTTCTTGTGTTATCTGCACACTCCCTAATTCCTCTTCTCCTCTCCTCGGGGATCTGATCCCTGACTTAGGCAAATCCTCATCCTCTTCATTTGTGAACACAGATGCAAAAGTAAATATTGTAAGTGTCAGTGTCAGCTTCTTATCCTCTTCTGCCTCCAATTTCCCTCTGTCAGTCTTATCTGTGCTGGATCCACTTATCTCCTGTGTCTGTATAATGGTCTTTTCCTTCTGTGTTTTTCTAAAAGCCGGGAGATTCTCGTCGTTAACTGTCGTTTCTCCTTTAATTATATCCCTGCATGTTTACCTTCCCCAACCCATGCTCCTGCTTCTAACACATCCCCACTTCTAAGCAGGCGAGTTTTCTTTGTACCTGACTTTGATTACAGATCGGAACGTCACAAAATCCCATGTTCTGGGAACTCAGAACCCGGGGCTGTTTGAAGCTGAGCTTGGATTCTGTGTGGAGCCAGCGCTGCCGTGGGTGCTGCTGTGACTCCTGGGGTGGGGCCCGAGGGACGTGTGGGACATCACAGAGCCCTTGAGTGATGAACTGTGAGAAATCAAGAGGGGATTTGTGTCTGTGTGTCTGTGCTTTCCTGTCTGCAGGGTGGGGAGAGAGTTTCCTACAAAGAGAAGGAGTGGTGTGGGTGAAAGCAGGGCAGAGGCAGAGCTGAGCTGCCCTTTCCCCGCTGATTTTTTATGGATGCAGGAGCATTTTGGGGCAGACCACAGCCAAAGGGCACAAGCAGTTTAAGCCAAAACACAAGCATCAAACTCCCCCGGTGTGTTTCACCCACCCTGATGGGTGCTCCTCGCTTTGTGCTGGCATCAGATCCACCCCAAGTTTGGGATTTGTGGTCTGATCATGGCTGCTGTTATAACCTGGATAAATTGATTTATTTTACCTGTAAGTGCCCCACAGGAGTGTTCATTACATAACAATTCCTACCAGGAATGTGTCTCGGTGTAGGATGTACAGCGACCCTCAGCGCCGGGGTAGCAACAGGGCCCTGCTTTTCAAGCTGCAGCAGTTTGTAATTTCAAGATCAATATGAGGATGTGTTTTTTGAATTTTAATGAATAAACCACGCTGGTGTTTGTTGTTTACCTGCTTTCTGATTTTTTAACAAGTGGCTCTAGTGATAATTACCAAAATTCTGTAGTCGCAGAAGAAGGGAGGAGGGCAGGGGGGGGAACCTGGATCCTTCATAACTCTCCAACTGGGCAATTATCTCCATACTGTATGTGCTGCTTTTCTATAAATGTTGAAATTCAGTAATTACCACTAGAGCCAGCCGTGACATTTCGAAAGCAGATACATAACAAATAGGGATGCCATGGAGTCATTAAAATTCAGATATCAAAACAGCTCTCCCTATTCTTCTTTGCATGAATCCATCTCTTTGTTTCATGAAGAATTCAGTTGCCAATTAAATACCTTTTTCTTCTTTGTTTTTTTTTTCCCCCCCCGTTTTCTTTTTCCTTTTCCAAATGAATTCTAATCTCCATGAAAGGAGCTGAATTGACAGTCGTGACAGTTGGTGCATTAGGAAAAAACATGGACGAGTTTAGTCCTTCCTGAGGAACCCAGCCAGCACCTCCCTGGCTCTGGAAATGGTGAGGGTGTATCAAAAATCTAGGGAGAGAGGGATGTTTTTCCAAGCAATTCTCCTTTTCTCCTTCTGGCAACATTTTTTTCCCGCTCATCCTAAAAGGAAAAGCATCTTCTGAGGCCAATAACTTTGGGAAACCTCTTTTTGCCTGTCCCACCAGAGCTGTGGTTTCACGGCCAACAGGAATAGCTCAATTATCTCCCAAATCGTTATTTCTGCTGCAGTCTTGCAGCAATCCCTGGCGTCTGGCAGTTGGATGCTTTTATTTAGTTGTTTTTTTTCAGTGGTTCGGGTTTTTGGTTTGTTTTTTTTTATTTTATTTTTATTTTTTAACAATGTTGCCTTGTTTAAGGGTTTGACTCTTGGAAGGCAGGATGTGATGCCTCCCAATCAGTTGCTAATGAAACAGAGGGATTGACAGGCAGGAATTGATCCTTCCTTTGTACCCCGGGAGCAGGCAGACAGGGCTGTGTGTAAGACAGGTGTGATGAGGAGCCTGGGCGCTGAGAACAAGGAGAGCAGCACCTTCCGAAACATCAGGAGCGGGAAAATCTGTAGGGTTTCTGCACCTCCTCCCTCCCTGTATCTGAGAGCTGCTCCTGTGCTTCCCCAGGAATGTCTTTTGGATGGATTCGTTTGGGGAGAGGCTGGCATGTGGAGGGGAGCCTGGTCCTTAAGCATGGGAGAGCACCACGAGCCTCAATAGTGCCAGAGTCGTGGAATGGTTTGGGTGGGAAGGACCTTAAAGCCCATCCAGTGCCACCCCTGCCATGGCAGGGACACCTCCCACTGTCCCAGGCTGCTCCAAGCACTTGGCACATTTCCAGGAATCCAGGGGCAGCCACAGCTGCTCTGGGCACCCTGTGCCAGGGCCTGCCCACCCTCCCAGGGAACAATTCCTTCCCAATCTCCCATCCAGCCCTGCCCTCTGGCACTGGGAAGCCATTCCCTGTGTCCTGGCCCTCCATGCCTTGTTCCCAGTCTCTCTCCATCTTTCTGTCAGCTCCCTCAGGCACTGGAAGGATGATAAAGAGGCTTGGAGAGGTCTGTGCTCCTAAAAAACAATGGTTTTGTCTTTTACAGCTTCACTCCACACTTTCTCTGTAGTTTGCCCACAGCAAAGATCTCCTCACATCTTGGACAACGCCCTGACCTCTCTACTTGAGGCAAATTATTCATTGCGTCCTTCCTCTACAAAATCATTCTCCTGGAAATGAAAGATCTCCTTTTGCACAGCACTGAAGGAGGAGCTGCAGCAGCCTGTGCAATTTAGGAAGGCCTCAAGTCCATCCTTTGGTTTTCCAGCTTTGCTTCTCCTCCACCAGCTCCTCTCTGGGAGCCAAGCCTTGGATGAGCCCACTCAGGGCGAGCTTGGCTGAGGTTTATTCCCGAGCCTGGTGCTTATATGTTAAGGTGAATAGGAATAATATTCACTTCAAGGAGAGATGAGGCCCTTGTGTTGACTACATTATCATTTATACGAACAAAAAGAGCTTAAAATGTTAGCATATCCTTTTGAAAACGGAGCTTTGCATCCTATTAAGAGGAAGGAAACAACCTGCGGCGCATTGCATTTCCGAGCGCCTGTCAAGGAACACTTAGGGCTGTCACCTGCTCAGGGAGCATCCAGCACGAGGAGTAAATTGGGAACAGCTCCCTGAGAGCTGATCCCCCCACAAAGGGGTGGGAGACACTGCTCAGTTCAAATCCAGCCAGACACACTCGGGCAGGAGCTCAGGGAACTCGGGGGATTGGGAGCTGCAAATGTCTCCTGGCGTGGAGGAGTGGATAGGAGCACATCTCCCAGCTTGGCTTTGGAGGCTGGGGGGATTTGGGTGAGATTCTCCCATTTTGTGACACATTTTGTGGGTTTTGAGCCTGGCTGGAATAGAGGGGAAAAACAAACTTAATTTGACCTCTGTGATTTGAAAAAGAAAAAAAAAAAACATTTTGACATCAAGATTGCTTCCTGGTGGTGTCAGGGGGCTGGGGGGGTTTCAAGGGAATAAGCTGGAGTTCCAGGTGGAGAGAGGTGTGCAACACAGAGCACGTGGCTCATGCAAGTGTGTCACACCTAAATTTCCCACTGGGGTTGTGTCACTGTTGAGTTCGGGGACAGTCAAAAAATAAACTTCAGATGAAAAAGTTATCTATTAAGAAAATTTTGCTCTTTGTATATCTAGGGTTGCTAGAGCAGGGCACAGGTATTGGTTCTTGGGTGAACACCTCTTTAGCTTCATTGGTTAGTTACAACAATGTTTAAGAATAACAAGTTGGAATAACAAGATGTAAAAACACCACTTGGAAAATCTAGTTTACAAACACATAAGATGGTTTATATAAACTTCTCCTGGCTCTCAGCTCTGTTTGTGAGAAAGCAACTTCTTCTCACAAACAGGGCCAGGAAAATTTCTCTCTGATCAAACTTGTCAGTGTCCACAGGATTGTGCCTCCCAGTCCCTAAATCTGCTCCTCCATCCCCTGCACAAGGCAGTCAGTTCTTTGTGTTAAGGAAAAACTGGGAGAAAACCCTAAATCCCAAACAGAAAACCTCCAAAAGCCTTTCCCCAAGCAGGGCTTTTGGAGAGGAGCTGCTGCTTGGCCATTTGCTAATGAGAACCATTAGCCCCATTGGAGTCTTTGTAGAGCCAAAATCCACCTGGAGGAGAACCAGGCTGCTCAGGTGCAGAATTGCTCTGTCAGGCTGCTGAGTCTGGTGCTTGGAGCCTTCTGTAGCTGCATCTTCTGTCGTGGAAGGAAACCCCTCACGTGTCCTTCCCACTCTGCCCTCTCTGCTGAGCTGCACTGACAGGGGGGATGCTCCCCCCATGCCAGCTTGGGGGCATTTTAGGGCTGGGAGGGGACGTGTTTGTTCTGCTGAGCTGGAGTTCACTTCCCATGGGAGCCCTCCCAGTGCTGTGCTGCCCCGAGGAGCTGGAAAGGTGTTTATAACACCCCTGTGTTCTGGTTTGGGCACGGCTGGCACAGCCTCAGCGCTGCCTCTCAACATTCCCCACATCCAGGGGCTAGGGTGGGCGAGGTCCCAGGAGGGGATGCAGCCAGGCCAGCTGACCCCAGCTGACCAGAGGGATATTCCAGACTCCCAAATCAAATCAAAAAGCAAAGGAAGGGACAAGGAGCAGGGGGCACTCGTTATTTGTATTTGTCTCCCAGAGCAGCCTCTCCGTGTGCTGAAGCTTCCCAGGAAGTGGCTGAGCCTCCCTCTCTGATGGCAAGGAGCAAATAAACCTTTTTTCTTCTGTTTGCTTGTGCGTGCAGAGTTTGGCTTTTGCTTTAGTAAACTGCCTTATCTCAACCTGTGGGTTGTTTTCCGTCTTACTTTATCTCTCGTGTCCAGCTGGGAAGATGGAGCAGCTCTGTGAGCACCTGGTGTCCAGCCAAGGTCAGCCCACACAGTGGATTGTGAAATCATAGAATCCAGGAATGGTCTGGGTTGGGAAGGGACCTTAAAGATCATCTCCTGCCCTGGGCAGGGACACCTCCCACTGCTGCTCCCAGCCCCAATGTCCAACCTGGCCTTGGGCACTGCCAGGGATCCAGGGGCAGCCACAGCTGCTCTGGGCACCCTGTGCCAGGGCCTGCCCACCCTCCCAGGGAACAATTCCTTCCCAATCTCCCATCCAGCCCTGCCCTCTGGCACTGGGAAGCCATTCCCTGTGTCCTGGCCCTCCATGCCTTGTCCCCAGTCCCTCTCCAGCTCTCCTGGAGCTCCTTTAGGCCCTGGAAGGAGCTCTGAGCTCTCCCTGGAGCTTCTCCTGTCCAGGTGAGCACCCCCAGCTCTCCCAGCCTGTTCCAGCCCCAGCTCTCATTCTGAGCGAATGTTTCCATTCAGACCAGGGCTCATCCCAAACACCCTTGTAGAGCAACTTTTCTGAGCTGCAAGTCCAGACAAAGCTTTTAGAAAACACCACTTTTATGTCAGTAAAGTCCCTGCGTGTCCCTGCCTGCTGCTGAGCAGGGCCTGGGCATCTCCAGTTTGTGTGCCACTGCAGGGTGTGATGGCCAGCAGATCCTGGGTGGAGCAGTGGGCACGGACAGGTCCTTGCAGAGCTCCAGTGCTCACAGGGTGCAGGAGATGAGGCAAGGAATTGGTAACAGAGTGGGAGCATCCCCATGGGAATCCATGTCCCCTGATCCTGGCCACGGGCACACATCCCAGCCAGCTCCACAAGGGATCAGGTGAAATGAAGACATCTCACTGTCCTTTCTCATCAACGCTACTGCATCCAAGATCCCACTGATAGGCAGAGCAGTGTTCCCTCACCTGTCCACTTTGATTAATTCAGTGCCTCATTCCTGGGCTCTGCGAATTTGTCTTGGTTCTGAGGCAGAGGTTTCTCCCCCTCCTTTTAACCACGTTCTGCTACAAAGCCCTACCCGGGCTACACACAGAGACCTGCAGGAGATGGTGTGCAAAGTCCCCGTGTATTCCAGAGCACAAAATCCAGCTGTGAATCCTCTTTACAAGCCTCTGGAAAGCGCTGCTAACACCAATGCTCCGGTCGGAGAAGCAGGAAAAGCTCTGCAGCTTCCAGGCACTTCAAACCCGGCGCTATCAGGAGGGCTCTGGGCTCACACAAGTACTCCCAGCTTTAACACAGAGCAGGGAATCAAAGCTCAGCAACAGTGGAGTCCGCTGGAAAGGTTTCTTGTGTGTGCAGGAAGATAATTTATGGTAATGAGGACAGCACCGAGTTGCTGTAAGTTACAAGAACTTATCACTGCTCTCTGCTGTTGCGGCACATTCCCGGGATTTGGTCTCGCCAAAGCAGCGTGAATAGATTTATTTTGCATTGTTAGACTGTCAAGTCACTGCAGAGCAACAGCTTCCCAATGATAACTTCTGCAGCGTGCAGGAGTTGGGAATTACACGCCTTTAGTCCCCGCACAGAGCTGGGGTGGGCTGACAGCTGCTCGGCAGGAGCCTCCTCCCAACCCTGCTTCCCACTCCCTCTCCGTGCTCAGGGCAGGTGGTCAGTGGCAGCCCCGTGGGGCTGCTTTTAAGGATTATATCCATTTATTTCTAGTGGCAGAGCATGACAGAGCAGCTGAGGTGTAACCACGGAGAGGAGGGGAGCGCATTCTGCTGATCCCCGCGTGGTGTTGGCTGGTTGGGTTTGGAGCAGGGGAGGAGGCCCAGGCAAGGAGATGTCTTGTGGTGGCACATCTGGAACCTAAGTCCCAGGAGGAGAGGCTGAGGGGACTGGGGTTCTTCAGCCTGGAGAAAAGGAGGCTCAGGGGGGACCTTCTGGTTCTCCACAACTGCCTGACACGCAGGGGCAGCCAGAGGGAGGCCAGGCTACAGCAACAGGACAAGAGCAAACAGCCTCGAGTTGTACCAAGGGAGGTTCAGGTTAGTTACCAGGAAAAATTTCTTCACAGGAAGAGTAGTTAAGCATCGGAGAAGGAAGTGAAGGAGTCATCACCCCTAGAAGTGTGCAAAAAACAAGTGGATGTGTCATTTCAAGATGTGGTTTAGTGGGCCTGGAAGTCACCTGGGTTGACTTGATGATCTTGGAGGTCTTGTCCAACCCTAATGATTCAATAATTCTGTGATGTCCTTTCCTTGCCTGATGGATCAATGTCTCACTTCCTGGGCTTCGGCTCCTGTTGCTGTCCCTGGTGCTGGAGATTTGAGTTTAATGGTGTTGGGAGTGACTTCAGCACAGAAACCACCAAACTCTGACCCCACAGCCACGGGAGCTGAAGGGCTGTGGATGTGGGTGGTGTTTAGTGGTGTCACTGGCCACAGCTGTGGGTGGCACCCCGGAAATGTCCCCATCACAGGGTGTCCTGCAGCAGGGTGCGTGGTCCAGCCTTTACACAGACCCCAAGGGCATGGGGAGCACTCCTGTAGGAGCTGGAGCTCCAAGGGAAAGAGTGACACATGGAGTCATGGAGATGAAAAACATAAGAAGACTGTGAGGAGAGCTCAGACTTTCACATAATTGCTCTTGAGCTTTCATTTGGACCCAAAAAGGTAAAAACAACATCTGGTCCTCCTTGGTTATGACTGAGTTGCCATTTTTTTCCCCTTTGCTTTGGCACTTCTGATTATTTCTTCTCGTGGTGGGTGTTGCACACCAGGTCTGGTCTGAACCTTTTTCTGGATTCCTGCAGTAACTGGGTAGGAAACACAGAAATTGGTGTTGCAGTGCCGCCTGCCTCGTGCTGGGGAGGTACAGGCACCAGCTCAGGAATGCAGAGCACCCTGCAATAGCCTTCAGGCTGGAATATTTTGCCATTATTTTTTTTTAATATTCCACTGGAGTTTGAGACTGTATCAAGAAACTTCTTTTGAAAAGGAAATAAACCCATAAATTATAGCACAGTCTTTGCAGAAAGGCAAAAGGAATACAAGATTGTTTAAACGTATTATTTGCTGACCTTGACAGTTTACTTGTAATGTTATTTAAACATTTGGGTTTGCAGGGCGGGGGTTCTTATTTATTTATTTAATAAGATGCCAGCTTACAAATTGCGGAACTTTCGCGGCTCCTCTTATCTTCTACAGAACCACTGAGATGGCAAAACATATTCTGTGTCTCAACAATTCCGCCTGCATTTGCATGAGGAAATTGGAAAGCGAGTTGTTTTTCCTCGTCTGCATGACAATACCCCGAGCACAGTGCAATTCACCCTTTAATTTGGGATAGTTAGCGTGGGAGAAGAATGGGCCCAGCAGTTTGACTCGACGCTGTTGCCGATGTTGTCATTGTAATTAAAATTGATTTATGAGTAAAGGCAACAGAATCTGTGCTTACCTGTTTATTCAGCACCTTGTGAACCTGCAGAGCACAACAGTCGGGGTCACCGAGATCAGATCTACTGCAGAGCTGGAGGAGTTTCACCAAACTGAGTTTTCTGGGCGAGCCTTTAATTAGTGAAACATTTCCAGATGGCTGATGGCGAAAATATCCGACCCAAAATGGGACCGGGACCTCCACTGGCTCTGCAGGAGCATGGCCTGGACTCCCTCAGGACATCCTTACCTGTATGCACGCACAGGTTTCACAGGAGAAAACATTCCAGGAGTGACTTCATCCTCGTTTACATTAATTTGGTGTTGCATTGATTACCAGCGCATCTCTGCTGGTAAGAGCTCAGGGCAGTTAACGAGCACTTGATTGGATTGAGGAATCTCTGAAAGGCAGGGAAAACAGCTGAAATGAGGCTGGGGTGGACGGCAGCCCCTGGGTTTGTCAGGGTTTTGTGTCAGGCTGCTGTTTCTGAGGATGGTTTAATGTTCCAGGTGGAGTCTCCAAGCATGAGCTTGTGCTCCCAGATGTGTGGGATTTTAGTCAATGGAAAGAGGCAACCTCAGGGATGATTTGTCTCAGCTGAAAATGGGCATTTGAGGAGACCTGCCTGCTAAAAGTGCTCATTCCTCTCTTCTGGCTGTGAAAGAAATCTCAGGTGACAGATTCATCCTTCAGTGACTCGAGCTATCTGCCTTGCTTGTTCCAAACAACACTGAAGCTTTTTTGGTGCTTTCTGAGTGTTTTAAGAGGAATTGAATTCCCTGACTTTGGCTGTACGTCACTGGACTAATCCTGGAGCTGGAAACAATCTGTTTGGAGTGAGACAGCGCCGTCGGAATTATGAAGCTGTTGAGACAACGAGGAGAGTGTTGGACGACTGCTTTGGTCACGAAGGAGCTTTGAAAGGCAGATTTAGGCCGATGCCAAATAGGCTTTCAAAATCCCCCTATTTACTCTTCAAAATATGCAGGAGCAGAGATTTTAGGAATAATCCTTGTACTTCTTCAACACAAAGAAATATTAATATTAGATAGGGACCCTCTGACTTTGTAAAAGGATAAATAAGGGCAGAAAGATTGAATGGTTGGAGAGAACTGTGCAGCAAACGAAAATCCATTTCACGTGCCCTCAGCAGCGCAGGCCAAGGCTGGAAAAAGGCTGGAGTTTTGGAGTGCTTTAAATAAGGGTCACTGAGGAGGAGCTGAAGGAAATAAGTGTTCACATCCTTAATGGCTGCAGCTACCTCGAGTGTGGTTTTTTCCCTTGTGTTCAAGTACTGGGGGTGGCATAGATTGAAAGTTGTATTTTGTGGGGTTGAAGTTTATGGTGTGAAAGATAAAAGATTCAGCAGTAAAAAATAAAACACTCCTGCAGTGCTGCTGCGGGACTGAGGCTCATAAAAAATACTGATAATCCTTGATAAGAATTCCCTTAAAAGAAAGGATTTCTCCAACCATGGAGTGGCATCCCCGCCCACGGTGGGGGACTGGAACTGGACTGTCTTTAAGGTTCCTTCCATCCCAAAGCACTCTATGATTCTTTCAAGACATCCACCTTCTGCTTCCATGAAAAAACATCCTTTGGGGATGTCAGGAGTGTGGGGAAGTGGTGGGCACCTCCTCCCCTCCACCCCATGGAGCTGGGGACGCTGCCCACCAGACCCAGCCTGGAAAGGGGAGCTCCCCGTGGAGCTCAGGTGGTGGAAATATCCAACATTTTCTGCATATCTCTATGTAGTGGGCAATGTTTGCCATTTATGATATTTCAGGGCAGACCTGACTGTATAAAGCATTCATGAGCTTGGCCTCCTGGAACACATTTTTTTTTTCCCCTGGTTATTAGAAAATATTCAAATACTGCAAACAAATGTCAGTCTGTAGAATATTCATGAAGTCTCCTGTTCAAGTGGGTCCCCCAAGTCGCTGCTGGCTGGAATACATCAACCTAATGCTGATTGCGTTCATTTAGGGTTGAATAAAGATATTCCACTACATAAGTGTGGAATGGCTTTTTCAAGTTCTGAGACTCTGGGAATTGAAAAGGCTCACACAGGTCCCGGTGCCAGGGAGCTGCTAATGGAGGTTGTTTCTCTGTGTGCTTGGCCATCGCTTGGAATCAAGGGTGGAATTCATCCCCTCTGCCTCTGGCCATCTGAAATTCCTGCCTGAGGTTTTAGCTGGGCTCCCCTCTTTAGTCAAGCAGGGCAATTTCAGCCTGAAGTGGGATGAAATGACAGCATTTTGAAACGTTGTGAAAACATCATTTAAAAACAAATAAAACAGCCAAACCCCACCCAGACAAACCCCTTCCTTCAAATGGTTCCTTCAAATGGTTCCTTCTTTCATTCAACATATGCAAACTGTGCTCTCATGGTTCTTGCTTACTTCTGAAATAACATTTAATTCCAAATTTAAGTCAGAGATACTTTTACTTACATTTGTAATACTTTTTAAATACCATTTCCTTTCAAAAGAGCACAGGCCTGATTAGAAATTGCCAGAATGGGATGTGCCACCACTTTGAAAATGGCTTTGTAAGAGCTTTTTGGCTTGGTTGAGCTGAAAACAGTTTTGAAATTAAAAAAAAAAATAAAACAAAAAATGTTTCAGACAAAATAACATTACGAGGTGGGAAAATGCTTAGCAGAAAAGTTTAGGGCTTGGTCTGCCTCTGATTTTTCTCTCTCTTCTGGGTATGGATAACTTACAGAGAGGTGAGAGACAGCGATAGCCTGATCCCAAGAGAGCACTAGGAGGATGGTTTGTTCTGGCCATCAGAGAGGTACTAAAACCCAGTAGAGAGAAGATGAAGCCTCCAAACAAATTCAGGCTAGAAAATAAGCAACACCTTTCAGAGGAGCCTAATTAGCTGCTGGCAGCAGGTGCCAGGGGTCACAGCAGATCTTTTGTTACTGGCAGAGTTTCAGTGCAAAGCAGATGTCCTGCTCACATCCAGGCCTTGTAGTTCAGGCAGGTGCTGGCAGGGGAAGCGCTCGGGGTTTGGTGTTTTCTCAGCTCCCTTCCACCCCAAACCATTCCCGCTGGGCCCAGAGGTGGGAATAACTCATCCCAGGGGTCCTGCACACCTCCAAAACCTGTGGGTCCTGTCTCAGGCAGTCCATGGATGCTGCTGTAAAGCACATGGATTGTAAAAAGAGTTTTGTGATGCCTTCCTGCAGCAGCCACTCCTTTCTTAGTGCCCATCTTTAGCATGCAAGCTGCAGGGAGAAGTAATTACATTTAATAGGAACGGTGGGCTCCCAACGAAGATGTACAGTGCTGTACACAGCGTGCTCCTAATGAACAGAAATGTCAGGCCAAAATCAGAGATGAGAAGGATTAAATTCTCCGAGGTGGGTTGTGTGATTACCCTGCCTTTGTGTGAGGCTGTCTGGAGCCACCACGCTGCAGCTGGAGGCAGCTGTTGGACGGGAAAGACCAAGGAGCTGATCAAAAAGAAGGGAATCCCACAATGCTTTTGAGAGCTGCTAATTAAAGGGTTTAATCTCAGGTTGTTTGCTGAGAGGCACAAGGAGGGGCTGGGAGGGGAAATGCCTTTGTTTGGCCACCACAGTCTGGAGCTGAGATGGGCAAGACAAGCTCTCCTGGGGCTCAGGTGGGACCTGGGAGTTGAGATGGGCAGGACAAGCTCTCCTGGGGCTCAGGTGGGCCCAACCTGGGAGCTGAGATGGACAGGACATCTCCTGAGTTCTCCTGGGGCTCAGGTGGGAGCTGTGGGTGGGGGGAAGGCAGGGCAGGTCTCCCTTTCTGTACACCCCACCTCCCCTTTTAGCACTGTGACCTCCCTCAGCCCTGGGATCTCCCTGGAGCCTGTGGTGGGACTGGGGGAAGTGTTTCCTCCTCCTCCTCCTGGTACTGAAATTCCTCACATAACCACAGCTTATGACCCCGTCCTGCTGAATTTTCATGAGGTGCTTGGCGAGCTGCTGTTCTGCAGCCAGTGCACCTACTTGGAATAAAATCCAGGAGACCTTAAACCTTGCTCTTAATTTTTCACTCCCTGTTAAAATTGCTGCATAAGGATATTTGAAGAAGTCATTGCCCCCTGCGGATATTATCACTTAATCTTTTTTCCTTCTTAATAAAAGCTTGGCACAGAAGTCACTCGCTGAAAACAACCGTGTCCTGTGCTGCCAGTGCCTCGCTACAGTATTTTTTAAGATCATAGCTCATAACCACAGGGAGAGGTCTCTGCGGAGGGAGTGAGGAGTAACTTTCTGTTTATAGCCATTTACCTTCAACTGTAATGTATTTAAGAAGGAAAATTGCCACTTAGACTTGCAAAGCAAATTGGCTTGTGCTCAGTAATGGCTTTCTAGTGTCTGTCTAGGAAAGGTCATCCTGGAGACTTCTGCACTGCAGAGCTCGGTGCTGCTGGCCGGAGGGACATGGCGTGGCCCCAGGCTGGCATTTTCTCCAGCTATAAAGACCTCAGCACCACCAGGTTTCTCCATCCTCTCCATCCTGGCTGGGATGCAAAGCTGCCCTGGGTGTCTCCTGATGGGCACAGGAGCCTCCCAGAGGGTGAGGGCAGAGGCACCGAGCCCTGCGTGCCCCTTCCCTCCACCTCCCCTGCTCTGCAGAGGCACCAGCCTGCGTGTCCCGCCGCAGAAACGGCCCGTGCTCCATTTTAATGTTATTAACCATCGCCTTGGCAACAAATATAGATGTTGTGTTTGCAATAGCACCGTTTCACAGGTCCCCGAGGAGTCTTTACCCTTGAGTGCGTTTAGTTGATAGCGAAACCAAAGCGAACGTAAAACAAGCAGGTTGGGAAAGAGGCACTGGCCTTTCTCGCTCCAGCCAGGCTCCCAGTGCAAATTACCAGGTGTGGGAATGCAGCTGACTGTCAGCCGGGGTGTAAATCTCCCCCACTTATCCATCCCCACAAGTGTAAAGCAGGCAGCGTTACCAGCTCATCACAGCCGCTGTTGTGGCAAGCCTGGCACAGCAATTATCTTAATAACTTCAATAGCAACAGCAGTAATGGGAAATGCAGCTCTGTGTGCGGCTGAGGTATTCTCACCTTTATCAGGGATCAGTCTGGGGCAGCAGCAGGAGACAGGAGAGAGGTTTTGTTATCACTGTGTGAAGCAAAACCATCTCGGGTAATTGTGGTTTGGACTGTGGGCATCAGCCTCCAAACGCAATCCAGAACTCCCTGGTAGGTGCCAGGTGTCTGGTGCTGGACACCTTGGAGAAGAGGCTAAACCTCCCTGAGGGCTGGAAGGCGAGGACAGGAGGGTGATGAGGGTGCTCAAACCCAGACTGTGACAGAAGTAACCCTGGGAACAGTGACCGAGTCCCGAGGGCAGTGGCAAGAGCTCGGATTTAAACTGAGCCCTCGCGCCAGCACTCCTGGTGACAGGAGAAACTTCCAGTGCTCCAGCAATCCATCTCTGCCTCAGGACACAGCAGCTTGCCTCTGTTTCTCCCTCATCTTAAAGCTGCTTTGCATCCCCCCAGTCCTTCCCTGAGTTTTCCTCTCATCGACTCAAACCTGATGAAGCAAAAAACTGGCATTACCTCACATTTCCATAATTCTCCTTGCAGTGATGCCCTGATCCCCTCTGTCCATCTCAGCCCAAACAGCAGCCAAGGTACATCTCCTGCAGCGTGCACTGGCAAGTTGTGGGGTGGTCCCTTCCTTCTCCCACGAGTCCATCGTTCCCAGCTCCATGGAATGATCTCCCTGGTCTCTGGAGCCTGTGGCATCGTTGAACTTGAGCACAGGCAGACCTGTGCAGCTGAATCTGGGCTGGAAAGGGGAGATCTGTGAATGATCCCTGAAAAACGTCAAGGAAATGTCCTTGTTGTAGGCCAGAGGGAGGAGAGTCACAGCAGGGCTTGCTCATGGGTCCTGCTAAAGGCATGCCTGGGGCTCATTACAGTGGGAGTAAAACTGGGAGGTCAAAGTGCCATGGGGCTGTTCTGGGCTTAAGGGAGGAAAGAAGGAATAAATTGTGTTGGAATTGTCTTTTGTCTCTAGAGACTCTGGGCATGGCAGGATCAGAGGGCAAACTTCTCATAGGAGGCATTTCCTGATCCTCCACGGCAGCAGAATCCTAACAGAGATGATGTTTGCTCCCCCTGGCACATCTCCCTGTCTGTGAGGCAGATTTCAAACAAACTTCCTGATGAAAGTTTTCCATTTACTGCAGTTAAACTTCCCTGGCACTGACTCAGGAACCTGTGCTGGGGGTTTTTGAGGGGAGCATTGCCTTTCCCTGGGCACAGGAATGAGGAAATTGTGCTGAGGGGGCAAGAAGTTTTATATTTCATATTTTATATCCTCTACCTCCAGAGAGAGGGGGCATTTCCCTTTTTCTGGCCTCTTTTTACATTTTGCTTTTTTGTTGCTGTTATTTTGGGGTTTTTTCATATTCCTTTTTCCCTTTAACAGTGAAGTCTCATCATCCCTTGTCAAGTTTTGTTGAGATTCACCAAGAAATTCAAAAGTACTTACGAGACAGTTGATTGATGGACCAACAAGGCTGTCAAAACAGCTTAAGGAAATGAGGGTGAAACTAAAGATAATAATTAATGAAACGGATAAGAAGGAGAGAGGCTGGAAGGTTTTCCAGCTGCTAGATCCAGTGGGGATCATAAAGGATCTGGCACCTGGAGTAGAGACTAGAAAATGAGCTGAGAGGTCTTCTGCTGAGAACTGTGAGGCAGACAAAGTCTGACATTGTTTTCATCAGCTGCCAAAGACATTTTTTAGGGAAAAAAGGCACAATATTCCCCTAGAAGACACTTTGATTGATGTACCTGGAGAGCTGTTACACCTTGGTTTCCTCTGCAAATGGGTCTTGGCTGCTGGCACCTCTTTCCTGTGATGCAGAGGCTGTCAGAGCTCTTAGGAAGGTGGCACAGAGGCTGAGGGAGCCCCCAATCCCCTGGGGATTCATGGAGTAGTGTGGGAGACTGACAGGTACAATCCTGAGGATGGCTAAAAGCAAAGGTGGTTTGATGTCAGGTTTTTTTTCCCTGCCAATTGATAATCTTCTGATGGAGGGTGAAGGGCTCCGAGATAGCCAAAGGCAATACAGGCTCTTCTGGCTCCTGCAAGCCAATGGATCTGAGGTTTGGGGAGACCCTGGGAGGCTGCAGCAGGTCTGAGCAATGCCCTTCCAGCCAACCCCTTCCTTGCATGGCTGAGCTCCGTGTGGGAGGGCAGCAAAGGGATGAGCCTGCCCTGTACAGCTTCAAAGAAACTGAATATTTTCACAGCATGAGAAAGACATAGATCTGTTGGAGAGAGTCCTGAAGAGGCCATGGAGATGCTCCTAGGGGTGGAACCCCTCTGGAGCCAGGCTGGGAGAGCTGGGGGATGCTCACCTGGAGAAGAGAAGGCTCCAGGGAGAGCTCAGAGCTCCTTGCAGGGCCTAAAGGAGCTCCAGGAGAGCTGGAGAGGGACTGGGGACAAGGCATGGAGGGACAGGACACAGGGAATGGCTTCCCAGTGCCAGAGGGCAGGGCTGGATGGGAGATTGGGAAGGAATTGTTCCCTGGGAGGGTGGGCAGGCCCTGGCACAGGGTGCCCAGAGCAGCTGTGGCTGCCCCTGGATCCCTGGCAGTGCCCAAGGCCAGGCTGGACACTGGGGCTGGGAGCAGCCTGGGACAGTGGGAGGTGTCCCTGAGGTGGAATTGGATGATCTTTAAGGTCCCTTCCCACCCAAACCATTCTGGGATTTTGTGATTTGTGCACATCCCAAGGGCTGGGAAGGGAGGACTCTTGTGAGCAAGGACAGAGGTTAACAGCAGAGCTCAGGTGTAGGAGTGAGAGTCACTGCCTGGGGATGGTACAGGAAGATGCCAGGACAGTCCTGCTTTGGGGCTCAGATGCACATGTGGGGGTGTTTTGCTCTGGCTATTTTGGCTTTGCTTTTCCCTGACACACTGATGAATTCTTTTGGTTTCTGGGAGGCCAGATGGGAATCCCAAAGCCTTGGCCAAGTTTTGCAGGAGGAGCCTCCTGCCCTGGCCATGCTGCAGAGCCCTGCCTGGTGCTGCCTGATGAGTGTGACAGGGCCTTTACACCCAACACCTGTGTTTATAAATATGGAGGAATTGTCTCAAGCTGGTCAAAACACAATTATTTCATTTTCTTGCCCATTCAGGACTGTTGTTGTTTAGGAATAAATTGCCACTGCTGATTTACAGGAGCAGCAAGGACAGCATGAAATGCGCTCAGTGAAGTGATTTTGAATTTCCACTACAATTACTCTTCTCTTCAACCATATGATTCCCTTTTGCTCACATGCACCAGCCAGGGCCGGGTTTGTTTTCTCGCTGCTGCCCTGGGAGCTCTGCCCGCCCTCGCTGTGCTGCAGCCCCAGGCTGAGCCTGCACAAACAAACCTGAAGTGCTAAATTGCACTTTATTCCAGGAAGCTGGCAGAGAAGGGGCATCCCAAAATCCCAGTGCGCTGGCGCCGAGGGATGGCAACTCTCTGGCTTCGGCAGGGAAGTCGAGAGTGAAGACCCTGGATTTGTTATACCAGTGTTGTGTGCATCTGCTGAGTGAATTCCTCCTCTTCTTGTCCCTCAGTTTCTCTCCCAGTACACCCTGGGTGAGGTCTCCTGGCTCCACACAGAGCTCCCCGGCAAGCCCAGTGCTTCTCTGGGTGATGCAAGGCTTTGGAGGCTCACACAGATGGGTGACACTTTGTGTGTCACCATTAAAGCTGCAGCCCAAAGGGCCTCAGGGAAGGGGCTGCAGACTGTGGCATTTAGGTAAAACCTTATAAAATGAAGGCCTTTGTAAAATCATGGCTCAGGGCTGTTACTTGGGCTAGGAAAGAACCATGGGAAAGAGGCAGAGCTGAGTTACAGTTAGGAAAACATATAGTGTGTTCAGTTAGTGGTGTGAGGTGATTAGTTAAATCAAGTCTTAAAACTGTGTAAACAATAAGAAAGGGTATAAAAGAGGCTATGTTGTATCAAAGATAAGCTTTTCGCCTGTTGGTGTGATCCCTGTCTATCTCAGCATGACATTGGACTTGGTATAAATCCCTCTCCCTGTGTGGCCCCCTCAGCCACAGGGGTCACACCTGGAAATGGGCTAAAAATTCCATGTTCAGGTTGGCGAGTGAGGAGCCTTCTCACGGCTCTGTGCACTGCTCTGAGTAAAGGGGCAATTTTAGTGAGCAGAGAAATTATTTTTAGGAGTTCAGCTTCCCCTGCTGTTTGTTGGATTAGTTTGGTGTTGGAGAAGGCAGCGAGCGTCGCCTTTAAGCTGTGTTTGTTCCTTTGCATCTCCTACCCCCTTAAGTCTTTCCTTCACCTTTACCAATGTCTGCAGGGGCTCTGTAGAATCCCAGAATGGTTTGGGTTGGAAGGAAACTTAAAACTCATCCAACCCCACCCCCAGCCATGGGCAGGGACAACTTCTGCTAGACCAAGCTGCTCCAAGCCCCATCAAACCTGGCCTTGAAGCCCAAAGCCACTCCCCTGACCCTCCCACAACACTGAGATGTTCGCATGGCATTGCTAATTCAGGACTATTTTCCCCTCTTGCATTGTTTAATGAAAGGTGTGTGCTGGGGACCCGAAGTTATTAACAAACCCTGAGCTCTGGTAGCAGCACGAACACAAACCCACGCCAGGGCCGCCGAGCTCTAAATAGTCTAATAAATGTGAACATCTTGGGTAATGTGATTTATTATTGACAGCATGAATAGGAAAATAATAAAACAATATAATGATTCTGCAAGAAAAGTGAGGGGGTTTTATTATTATTCATCCTGGGAAGGGTGTTTACAAGGCAGGAATGAGGTCAGACTTTTAAAGAGAGCCCACGGATGCCAGATCTCCACCTCGTGCATGAGGAGATGTAATCCCCTTCCTGCAGGTTCATTTGCGTGGGGAATTGGACTCCCCAGTTTCATTAGCACTAATAGACCCTGCCTGTCTCTGAGTGGCTCCGTGAATATTGGAGTGCCAGGCACGATGGAGAGCTGGAGCTGCAAGGGGAAGTCGCTTTCCCACGCCTGACAAAGGGAGCCATGGGGATTGGGAGTGGGATCTGTTGGTTTAACTCAGCCTGGGAGGTGGCACCTGGCGGGGCTGGGGTTGGGGAAGAGCAGTACCCAAAATGCTGAGGTGGTTTTGGTGAGAGGGAAACTGAGGCACAAAGGGTGATGCAGCCAATCTGGGATGGGAGGTTGGCAGGACCTCGGGCTCCATCCAGGGATGTCCATCAGGACACAGCCTGGCACAGGTGTTAGCTGGGCACTGCTGTTGGCACCAGCACCCCAACACCCCCTTTTCCTTCCCTACCTCTTCCCCCTGCCAGTTTCCAGAGATCCTGTTGTTTTCCCAGGGATAACTGAACCCATCCTCTTCCCTCTCTAGTGCCTGGTGCCTCCAGGAGCCAGGGAATGGCTGGAGCTGGGCCAGGGCATGCTCAGGTTGGAGATCAGGAAAGGTTCTTCACCCAGAGGGTGCTGGGCACTGCCCAGGCTCCCCAAGGAATGGGCACAGCCCCGAGGCTGCCAGAGCTCCAGGAGCTGGAGCCCCTGCCAGGGCTGCCCAGGGTGGGGTTGTTGTGGTGTCTGTGCAGGGCCAGGAGCTGGACTGGATGATCCCTGTGGGTCCCTCCCAGCTCAGGGTATTCCATAATTCTGTGCTTCCCAACAAATGTTCCATCTGTGGTTTTATTTAGCATTCTGTTTCTTGCCCCACACAGCAGCACTTCCCGCAGGCAGGACTAAACATCCCTCATTTTCCTCTTTATTTTACATCAGCCCAGCTCCACTCCAAGCCCAATTGGATTTTTCATTACCATGGCAGGTTAAGATCCTTTGGTTACTTTTCCTGTAATTTTCATGTTTTCCTTTTAATATTTCTCATGAGATTGAAAGCCTGGGATAAGAGGTGGGAAGCTTTCGCTCAGCACGTTAGAGAGGAACCTCTGGAATTCGAATGAGGTGAGAGATGCCAGGGCTGGTGGCTGTGGAGATGAGGGGAGGTGATGGAGCTGATCTGGGGAAGCTGCAGCACACGAGGAGCATCCACAAAAACAGCATTTCCTAAGGCCCAGCAGTGCTAAATCTCTGCGCCTCTCTGACAGCTTCTACTGCCATCAACATCTCCCATGTTTTTCAGTGAAGTAATTCTTTTAGATGCTTCAAATATAGATAGATTTTTGTGTACAGAGGGTTTTTTTTTTATTTATATAAATATATATATATCTACTGTCAGCTGGCATTACAAAGAGCATAAAGCACATCTCCATCTTCTGTGTGTTCAGCTTGGTTGGGATCACGTCGCAGGAAGAATGAGAGGAGAAATGAGCCAAACCTTTCCCCTCAGCAGGGGCACCTGGGGGGTCCTGCTGTTTGAATGGCTCTGGGATGCTGCTGGGAGCTGTGGGATTTCAGGGAATCCCGGGTGCTTTGGTAGGGGATATCTGTAACTGAGCATTCATGGCACCTTATTCCCCTCTGTATGAGGAAAAAAAAGCACTCTGGGCTTTTCTCTCGAATTACTTTGCCTGGAGACTGCCAGCTTCTCTGCCTGCATCCCTCTGGGAAGCAAGGGCTTGTGGAACTCCTTTTTATCAGCAAATTAGATAATGGGAATTATCTTGATGATCTTTAAGGTCCCAGCCCAGCCCATTCCACGGTTCTACGATCTTACTTTTGTGCCATTAAATGCTAGCAATGACTCTCAGCTTCCCCCACCTCCCGTGGCAGAGAACATCATTTCACTTGGCTGCAGAGCCCGAGCCACAGAGGGATACGGTGTCGGTCTGCAGGAAATCTCAGCCGTGGGACCCAGATATTGCATTTAGATGTAGTTGCTTTCATTAACTCCCTATTTTATAGCACTCATCAGTCTTTCTCCCCTGCCAGAAAGTCTCAAATGTACTGAGGAATATTCAGGCCTCTTTTGGCAAGCGTCAGAGATAAGTGGATAATAAAACACACCTTGAAAATATTCTCCATCCTATTATTAGCCACTTTCTTATTATACTTGCAAAGAAAAATTTCCAGTTATGAAGCAGCGCACTCCTCTATATTGTCAGTCCATCGTGCTCAGACACTCGCAAAGAAAGTCTTTCAATAATATTCTCACTATTGTTTGTTGATTGGCTCCATTAATCACTTTTCACAGCCTCAGCTACACATTTCCATGAGCGTGCACAGTTTAAAGCCCCCTCCCTCCCCACAGCCTCCTTTTATGCTCCCATGGAACTTTGAGGATGCCTAAACCCCTGCTTCAGCAGGAATGAGAGGAGACAGATCTGCAAAGCTGCCTGCTCTCCTTTTAGCGAGAACAAAAGCTCCCTGGAATAGCAACTGTTATTTACTCATCTCTCATCAGCAGATTTGACCTAATTTTGCTCTTCCCATGCCTTTGTTTCAAACACCTGGCTGCGGCACCGCCGGCGGTTCTGCTCTTTCACCGTGCCTGGATTTACTCCGTGGGGGAGGCCAGCACCTCCTGGAAAAGCTGAGCCTGGAGGCCTGGATGAGCCTTTCAATACAGCCCCCAGCATTTCGCTTTTGGGGGGCCCACCAGAGCCTTTCCTTGGCATCCCAAGGTGCCCACGGTAGGTGCTGGTCAGCGCTCAGCCTCTGGCACAACTCTTCAAGCTCAGTTTGTCTCAGCTGAGGGCACCTGGCTGCCTGTCTGCTCCTAGAAGTACACCCAGACCACGATTTGGAGTGATCCCAGGCCAGGTAAAGGCTCAATGCCTGCTGGTGGGCACCCACCAGGTCATGTTTGCAGCAGCCCCCGGGGCAGGAGCTCTGAGCTCACCTCGGAAGTTGCCCGGACGAGCTCAGCCACAGATTTGTCCTGGCTTTCCATTTAAAATAGCCTCCAGCCCTCCTGTGCCAGCGAGGAGGCAGCAGGAAGGGAGATGCACTGATGAGAAATGCGGGGGCCTGAAATTCATTTTTCAAAGATGGCAGCAAAGCTGGTGATTTATCTGCTGTCACCGTGGTCCGAGCAAGCCTTCCCCACCAGGTGAGCCATGCAGGAAAGGTAACTCAGCAAACACAAAATACAGCAAAGCCCTGTCAGGCTTCCTCACCTAGAGATGACTTTTATTTTGAGCCCTGAATGTAATTAACAGCACTGACTTGAGAAAAGTAATGAACTCTCTCCCACATGCTCTCTGGGATCTCTCAGCCAACTTCTCCTGCTCTTTGCCTCGTGCATTCCCCATCAGTTTTCCCTCTGTCATCTCTGATTTATTACCTTCAGAGCAGGATCTTTATCCCCAGGGCACAGCAGCTCTGAACTGGCTAAGAGAGACCTTCGGTGTCATTGGGACAGACTCACAGCTCAGACAGCACTACAGTTTTTGGAAGTTTTGGGTCCCTTGAGGCACTCATCCATCCTTTAGGCAGCCTTCTCCAGGGCTAGCTGGCCACAAACATCTCCAGCAGATGTTCTGGCTCTTTTAGAAAAGTTCTGTGCCTTGGAAGGCACCTGTCCCTCCCTTCATCCATCTGGGAGCCGTGGGACATTCCAGCGTGGCTTCACCTCCTGTTTGCGTGGGGCAGGCACAGCCCAGGCACAGCCAGGGAGCTGGGAAAAGCTTCCCAGGAACCTGGGAGGGCAGCAGAGGGTGCAGAGAGGAGACACTGTCCTTTCAAAGGGGAGGGTTGTGAAGCTGAGGCTTTGAGAGGAGCTGTACAGGCAGGAAGGGAGATGCTCATGGAGGGACTCGGCTCCACAGCTGGCATGTGCACACGAATCTTGTGGTGCAGCCTTTTGGGAGGCATAATTCTGCCTCAGTGGTTTTGGATCTGCAGGGTTTGTGCTCATGGCAAGCTCGGCACAGGATTTGCCCTCTCTCCCCATGGTCATTCCTGCAGCATGAAAGCTTTTTGCAAAAGGCATTCCCAGGAATGGAGTGTCCAGGAGGTGAGGGAGGTTGGCACATCCAATGCACAGCCCTGGCCAGAAGGGAAGTCTAAGGTGTGACCACGCTCTTGTTGAGTTGTGGGAACTCTGGAGAGACCCAGGGTGTTTGGAGGTCATAGGCAGTGCAAAGGGTTTGAGTATTAAAGGTCTTTTTCAGTCGGTCCCCAGTGCTGGGATTAGGGTCTGTCACTCAGAAATCCAGGTTAGGGTCTCCTGTTTGCTGCATCCTCTGTGCCTAGGGAGGTTGTGGAGTCTCTGGAGATATTTAAAACCCACCTGGATGTGTTCCTGTGTCACCTTGTCTCTGTGACTCTGCCTTAGCAGGGAGGTTGGGCTGGATGATGTCCAGAGATCCCTTCCAGCTCCAACTGTTCCGGGATTCTGTGGTTCCCAGAGCAATGCAGATAGACCAGCTGAATGTCTCACTGGAAAATAAATTATTTAGTGCACCCTCAAATGAAACCAGGGGTCTTTGCTCTCATATCGTTACTGTTTTCTAATAAAGGTGCCAAGAAACTGTTCTGCCTCTGGGGTCACTGCTGGTGCACGGAGATCACTCACTCTCCAGGCAGACTGGGAGGGAGCTGCACGAGCCAGGGCTGCCATCCTCGCTGGGTCATCCCTGGTCAACAGCTTAGCTGGGAAATCAATCAGAAAGCTCAAGATGCTGTCAAATAAGGCTGGTAATTCTCTCCGTTGTACCCAGCACGTAATGGGAGTTTTTATACATCCACGTTGGGCTTTTTCAACCAAAACTGGGAAAGTAATCAACTGCCTGTGTATGGCTCGAAGGAAATTTCCAGAAGCTTTAAGGTGCTGGCCATGAGCTCTGCTCATATTTTAGATTATTTTAACCACAGTGCTTTTCCTCAATCCTCTTTTTCTTTTCTTTGGGCGGTTTTGGATGGCTGAGTCGTTCTTGACCTCCTGCCTCGAATTCTCATGGTTTGTTACTGCTCCTCGTTAAAGAGCTGCTGTGCTCTACACCAGAATCGATGCAGTTCAGGCCCAGGGAAATGAATCCTGTACCAGTCAATTCTAATCACTCTGGGACCCTTCTGAGTGCAGATGCAAGCAGGACAGTGAGATGCATGGGCTCTTTCCACGTGCCCAACAGGCGTGGGTAGTGATTGAAAACCTTCCACCTGAGGCTTGGCTTCATCACCAAAATTATATCAGATGTTCCCCAAGACCTCCTTTCTTCTTCCTCAGTGGCAGCACAACCTGGGATCAGGCTGGGCTGTTCTAACACTACAAATCTGGTTATTCCATTTAATTACATCTGCTGAGAAGTTCCTGTGGAAAGAAGAGGTCCATGTAAACCCTATTTGCTTGGATTTAATGGAAGCCATACCTTTGAGGCCTGATTCGCTCTGCTTTCGTCTTTTCTTGTTGTGTTGGGTGCAAAGCCTGCACTGAAATTTGGGTTTCCAAAGCTGATTTGGGGTCTTTATTGCCTTACTCAGTCAAAAATCTGGAACAACCCTGCAGTTCCCCATTACCTTTGACATGAAGGGCCTGGAGTGATGGGACAAGAGAGAATGGCTTTAAGATGAAAGAGGGATAGATGGGATTTTGGGAAGAAATTCTTCCCTGTCAGGGTGGGCAGGCCCTGGCACAGGGTGCCCAGAGCAGCTGTGGCTGCCCCTGGATCCCTGGAAGTGTTCAAATCCAGGTTGGAGGGGGTTGGAGCAGCCTGGGACAGTGGGAGGTGTCCTACCCCTGTGGTATGAGATGATCTTTAAGGTCCCTTCCACCCCAAACCACTCTGGGATTCTGTGCTGAAATTTGTGATGTACCTGCTAATTTATTAACCCTCCACTCACTTTTATTAATACTCCTAATGTGCCGCTGACAGAGCCAGGACTTTGGGAGAGGGGATTGTTTTTATCTAAAGGAAAGGTGATATTTTACTCTGAAAAGCAACACAAACCAGCGCGGGGCTCGCGATAAATCATGTGCTCAACATCACCGGGCGGCGACGGAAATTAATGGGAGTTGCAAGGCAAAATTCCCCATCATCTCTTGCAAATCTCGGCCGGAGTTTGTGTTCTCAGCCTCGCTGCTGTGTGCAGCTCGTGCTCCCACGCTCGTTCTTCATGGAAAAAGGGCCCTCCAGCAGCCTGTGAAGTTTATGACACCGCGGAACCAAGCGGAGCTAAACTGTGAGCTTTTTGTCACCATCAAACGCAGGCACTGCGGGGCTCGGCAGGGACCATGGGCTGCGGGAGGGAAGCAGAGGAAAAGCAGCAGAGTCTTCAGTCACTCACAAAATACGCAGAGCTGGTTCAGAGCAAGGCAATAACCTTGGAGTTGCTCTCCCGACTCTAATAACCCAAATGTTCGAGGCTCTGGGTTGTAGCTCATCAGGAGCTCAGCATGCTCAGCACCACGCCGGAGCACCGGAGTTGGGAAAGGTCCTTAATGAAGCATTAATTCATCCAGCACCGCCTGCCAGGCCTGCTGCTCACAGAGGAGCCTGCTGGCCACACGGAGCATCTCTGCTGGAGGAACTTCTCTAGCTGTCCCTTTTCCTTCTCCCTTTTCCCGTTCAGGAAGGTGCTGTCTTTGCAGGTAACGAGCTGAGCGCAGGTGGCAAATCACCAGATCCTGCCATGCCCATGGCTGCTGTAAAGAATTTAAGACGTTGAGTTCTGTGAAACTGCCTGTAATGAACCATCCCCTCCTTACCTGCAAGGAACACGACGTGGGAGGCTTCTCTCCCTGGCACACGTGCACATTCCCTCTTCTGGAGTTATCCCACAGTGGCTCTGGGGCTTTTAAAACCTCTTTGAGTTCTTATCTCAGAACGCAGCTTCTGCTCAGATCTTTTGAAACTTGAAGAGGACACAAAGGATCTTACCCCCAGACTCACCTCATCTCAAAGGCTGCGGGGATATTTTCCTGTGGGCTTTTTGAACTCTGGTGGTACAGCAGACAAAGCAAAGGCCCAGCAAAAATGGGTAGAAATAGAGTGAGGAGAAGTCACAGAATCATTGAATCCTGGAATGGTTTGGGTTAGAACAGAACTCAAAGCTCATCCAGTGCCACCCCTGCCATGGCAGGGACAGCTCCCACTGTCCCAGGCTGCTCCCAGCCCCAGTGTCCAGCCTGGCCTTGGGCACTGCCAGGGATCCAGGGGCAGCCACAGCTGCTCTGGGCACCCTGTGCCAGGGCCTGCCCACCCTCCCAGGGAACAATTCCTTCCCAATCTCCCATCCATCCCTGCCCTCTGGCACTGGGAAGCCATTCCCTGTGTCCTGTCCCTCCAATCCTTCTCCACAGTCTCTCTCCATCTTTCCTGTCAGCTCCATCAGGCTCTGAAAGGCCACAGGGAGGTCATTCCAAAGCTTCTCTTCTCCAGGTGAACACCCCCAGCTCTCCCAGCCTTTCCTCACAGCAGAGCTGCTCCATCCCTCTGATCATCCTGGTGCCTCCTCTGAACTTCCCAGTTTTCTCCTTCTGGGGTTTCTTTTCTCATCTCTCCTCTCTAAGGACACTGCGTACATGTGGTGGGGATTGTTGAGTAAATGGCAGCATATGGGATTAGGATTTCTCCCTTTAATAATGGTTGAGCTGATAGCAGATTGTGTTCTCTTTTTTTTTTTTCATTCTCCCACAGAAAGTAAGCTGGGGTTTTTTTTTAGCATGGGCTTTTCAGCAGGAGCTGTCTGTTTTCCATCAAACATTTGAGCGTAGCAAAGAAAGAACATATTGCTAACTTTGGCCAAAATTTGATGGCTCGTTTTTAGACCAAGCTTTCCTTGCTCTTCAGACCTACCAGCTTGGAGCATAAAAAGGGGATGTGAAGAAATCCTAAATGCCTCCATTTTGTTCTGCTGCCCTTTCTCATGGAAGTGAATTTCCCAGTTAGCCATAAGCCTCCATTCCTGCTCCCCTCCATGAATTACCCAGAGCTATCCCAGCGCCCGTGGCAGAGCACAGGCGGTGAATAGGCACTGTCATGGAACACTCCAGAGCTGTAATTAATAGCTCAATCTGCAGAAAGAGCTTAAATTTAGAGCTGCAGGCTCTTGCAATGCTCTGCCTGGAGCAGGGGCTGCTCCCCTGTCTGCTGGGTGACCTGTGCTGTGCAGCTTGGCTTTTCTTTGGGACAAGCATTTGTGCCAACTCACAGCCAGGAAGTGGCAAGGAATTCCACTCAGATTCAAGGAATATGGGGACTTTAAAAGGAGCAGCCAGGGAATGTGTTGATGTGATTCCAGGGTAGAAATTCGGAGGATGAGGGAATACAGGGATGCAGGACAGGTTTTTGCTTTATTCTGTCCGGAAAATGAACTGGTTTTTCCTAAGAGCTGGGAAGGGGCCACACTGGGAAGGGCCTGCAGACTCCTCAAACACAGCTCTGGGTCAGAGATGTGGTGTCTCACCTGTGCCAGCCTCACTGCCAGCCCAGCCCATGTCCCCGCAGAGTGAGGAGCTGTCCCTGCTTCTGCCTCTGGCTCGTGCACCGTGAGAGCAGCAAGGAGATAGAAATGCCCACTGTTTTTTTGGGAGGTGGCATGTGGAGCCCAGAGAGCCAAGGAAACGATAAACCCCAGCTCTGGGAGCTTGCTGGAGCACGCCTGGTTTGCTGTCCCCTCCCCAGGCTTTGCACCAGCCCCATCCCCCTTATCTGCTCATCCTGAATTGCACAGGGAACATTCATGTGGGAAAATAATCCTTTCACCAGGCCAACCGAGAAAAACAGCTATAATTAAAAACAGTGATGCACTGGGTTTCGAGCAGTGGTCTTTATTTCCCGTCAGGTTGCCAAAGACCAGGCCAATTAATCTGTTACAGGTGGGAGTTTATTTTAATATCGTGTTGAAAGTCAACCAGGCTGTTTGGCTTCATTTTCCACCATCTGACTTGGTCCTCCTGCCCTCTTGCCTTCATTAGTGAGAGACAGTAAAGGAAATTACAGTCTATCCCACTCAAGGCAGCTGTGCAGGGAGGGTTTTTAAAAAGACACAAGTAAATACCAGTGACCTGGCAATTACTGGAGCATTGTTTATTCCAGTGCTAAATGCAGAAGCCACAAACCTGTTAAACTGTAGGAACGTGGAAACCCATTATAAGGAAGATTAAAGCAGCTAGCCTTTGAAATAAGAGTTTGTTTTGTTTCAAGGTGATGCACACAGGATTGTTTCTCCCTTCCTGACGCTTTTAACTCTCCCCTCTGTAGTGCCACATGTAACTCACACGGAGGGATGCTGATGCTTGATCTGTGGAGGGACATTCCCAGACAATTAGCTTAAAATAACCTTCCCTGGCTGCACCCTCAGGTTGGAATACACTGAACTGAATAATGTTACAAAGCAATTCATTAGTGGGCAAATGCAGGGCCATGGTGGACCTGGTGGCCAGGAGAGATGGACTGAGGAGCAAGGTTGTGTTTGCCTCTCAAATTTCCTTCAGCTGTGGGAGTGGGAGGTGAATCTTGGCAAACAATGAAGCGGAATTTATTCTGACTTAAGTACCTTTTTAATGCTTAAATGCATGAATTATCTTCCCCGTTAATCGGAGGATTTGAAATATCAGTGAGCATATGCACAGCCTTACCTCAGCTGTTCCCTGGGAAAGGACAGAGGCAGGAAGGTCCTGGCAGGGAGATGGGGATGCAGGGATGGGTGCAGCCAGGCTGCCACCGTGGGAGGCTGGGCAAGGCCAGGCTGTGGCTCAGTGCCACCGCAATGGGCAGCAGCTCTCATGCTCTCAGCCTCCCTGTTGGAGTCTAGGGAAGCCTGAAAACTTCTCCTGCTCCTCTGAGGATTCCTTTAGTCCCCAGAGCTCCTCAAAAATAGCTTAGCCTGCCACCTAAGCTGATGGGAGAAGTTCCCTTCACTTTTGGGTGTACCTGAATGCACCAGAGAGATGAAGAGATTTGTGTTTAGTGAACCACAGAGAGTTTAGTTGTAGTTTTAGGATCTTGCCCTAAGTATTAGATGGGGACAAGATGGAGATTTTTTGGGTGTCAGTCTCTTCTTCTTTCTTCTTCTTTCTTCTTCTTTCTTCTTCTTTCTTCTTCTTTCTTCTTCTTTCTTCTTCTCTTCTCTTCTCTTCTCTTCTCTTCTCTTCTCTTCTCTTCTCTTCTCTTCTCTTCTCTTCTCTTCTCTTCTCTTCTCTTCTCTTCCTTTCTTCTCTGCCACCAGTTCCTGTGGTTTGCTGGTTGGTGGAGGGAACTGAGTGTGGATGAGACATGTCAATGAAATTGGCATTCGTTGGTGTTGGGAACAAAACAAGATACGTAGGATTTTCTTAATGGTCAATATTATATATAAAAGGTAGCTGCTGTTAGCAGCCATTGCCTTTCTGCACTTGTGTTCCTGGAGGTCACAGCGCTAGCTGTGCCTCCAAGTTTTTGATAAGAGAAAAATAAACAACCTTGAAAAAAGCAGAAAGAAGCCTCATTTCATCTTTTTGGGACATGGGACACTGAAGAAGCAAGAAAGCCAAGCCGGGGACTTGTCAGGGAACCAACAGACTCAGACACCTCCCCAGCACCTCTCCTCCAGGCTGGGGAAATGCCTGGGGAAAGTCAGCCCTCCCTGCAGGGCCAGGGGTGCGTGAGGAGGGCGAGCATGGCCTTGCTGCCTCCTGCAAGCTCCAGCAGCGTGGCTGCAAGGAAGGCTCGGCCACAGGTTCAGGGGGGCTCGTTTCTGAGAGAGAAAAGCAGGGTTTGCCTCACCCTTACCTTACCTTTGTGTAGAAAGCCTTTCATTCCAGCTCCTGCTAAGGCTTTGTTGCTTTGTCTGCTGGGAGGAAAGGGAGACCTGCATCCCTCCCTGTGCATCCTCCTCTAAAAGCCCTGCTCCTCCTCCCTGTGCGAGGAGCTGGCTCCGGCGGCCAGAGCTCATCATTTCCCTCTGTTCCCTTTGCTGTGGATGTGTAGCACTCCCGCCTTTCCCTGATCTGGAGACAGCCCAGGAGCATTTCCCCATCCACTCCGCTTTCATTACTCGATTTATCTGTTCGGTGGCTGCAGTGAGAATTAGTTATTAGCAGTGCCCTAATCCTCGGTAGCTCGCTTGATTTGACTGGAGTCAGGGCCAGATTTTAATCTTGGTTGTAGTAGTGTAAATCCTCAGTCAGCTTCAGTGGAGTCAGCCCAGGCTTCATAACAGTGGGAGCAAGATAAGAGTTCTCTGTGTCCCTTCCTCCACCCGAGCCCTTGGAGACACTAAGTCAATATCTACCCCCACCCTCATAAATCTGTATGAACTTGGCCAGTATTCCCCTAGGGAATGCAAATCAAGATGGGATTTTTTTCCCCCTTTCTATCTCAGGAAAGTATAAATCTAAGTATTAACTTGAGCTGCCAGCCCGGAGGGTCATAAAATCAGGGGAATTGGTCCTGACACGCCCTGTTAACTGGGAGTGCTCCCCAAAAGATAGGAGAGGCTGAGGTTGGAGGGGGGAAACAGCTGGCAGTGGTGATAAGGCTCTGCTGGAGCCGAGGGTGTGCAGATGCACCTACTCCTGCTGAGGCTGGCTGGAGCTGTTGTTAAGATGCTGCTTTAACCAGCAGGAGAGAGGCTCAGATGGGCTCTTGGTGCAGAAATCTGCCCGTGGGACGTGGATGTGTCTCACAGGAGAGGTGTGGGGTAGGATGGCACCTCTGGCTGTGGTGGCTTTCAAAGGGAATTGCTCCCAAGCTCTGCTGGAGCTCAGAGTGGGATGGTGACAGGTCCCTCCTGGGAGAGAGGCACCCACCAGGCAGGCAGGTCTTTGGCTTGGCGTTCATCAGCAATAATTTTCCATCCTGGCTCAGCTGGAAGTCCCAGAGAAGAGCAGGATGCCTTAGGAAAAGAGCTGGAGGGCAGCTCATGGAGCAGGGAGGGGGAGAGACCATTGACACCCAAGGCTTCCAGGGATGGTCCTTCCAGTGAACCACTGCTGTCCTAAAACCCACAGCAGCCCTGACCAGCTCAGCTACATGGTGCTGCCATCCACATTTGGGTTTAACACAGCAGGAATCTGCATGTCCAGGCAGAGCAGTGAAAAGTACCTTGGCTTGTTTGTTAAAGAACCCATTTCCCCCCGGCTCACCAGCTGACAGAGCCCTTGGAAGGTTAAGAGCTTGCATCCCAGTTCATATTTCCTTGCTCCTTATAAAAAAAATTACCCAATTCATTCAAGTCATGGATTTTTCTGCAGCTGAAGCAGTTTCCCGGAGGAAGTTGTCATGCAGGCTCACAGTTATGGAAATGCCAGAGTTATTTCTGACACCAGTAAATAATAGTTCTCTGTGCAGTGACACTGTTTTCTTACCTTACCAGGCTGGGGCTCGAGCCGTGATTTAGATGTTTGCAGCTGATTAGCATTTTTGGGACTGTGGTAAGCAATTTGTGCAGTGTGTTTCAATCTTATTTTATGCACAGGAAGGAGGAAAAAAGTGATTAGCGCTCTTTGGAAAGAAATGTCTGCTAAATGGTTCTGATCAAGGTAAATCAGGGCATCCCACAGAAGGATCTGGGAGCCAGTCCTCCCCCGAAGCAACTCCTCATTCACAGGAGAATTAAGACCTTCTGGTTGTGTGTGTTGGGGTTTTTGTGACATTTCTGCCAGGGAGAGATGTTTCTCCTGCAAAATGTCTTTTCCTGAACCAGGGAAGATAGGATCTAGGCTCTTGCATCAGGAGACTGCAGTGCATGTAGAGGGCTGAGAAAAGGCTTGGGGAGAGTGCTCATGTCTCTGCCATGCTCAGATTAAACACAGGCCTTGGCACAGGAGCTCTGCCCAGGAACACCTGACACAGGTGAGGAACAAAGAGCTGGGAGCCTGCACTGTTTGCTTGGCCTTTTTGCCAGTGGATGCCTTTCTATGCCAAGTTTGTCATGGCTGTGCATGGAGATGCTTTGAGTGAGCAGCAAGTCCATCACCGACAGGACTTTCACACTTCTGCCACACCTGGACTGGGTTTGTCTAAGCAGTGCTTAAGAACCTGCAGTAACTGAGACTGTGCAAAGCTATATTTTTATTTTATTTCTTTTTTGGGAAGCTCTTTCTAATGTCTTTCCTAAATTTTTCTTGCTGCAATTTAAGCTTAGTATTTTTTATCTGACCTTCTGTGGACACCAGAGCTTTCCCCCTGCCTGCCACTGGTTGTTTCTCTGTTGGAAGATTATTCCTGTGGCTCTCTTCAGTCATCTCTTGTGCAGACAAAATGGCCCTGGTGGCTCACACCTTTTTGGGGTGTTTTTCTGTCCCTGCTGCCAGCCAGATCCTCATCCCAGTCCCTTCCATGCTGCTGTGTTGGAGCTGAGCAAAGTTCAGGGATCTTCTGAGTGTCCTGCTCCTGCTGGGCTTTGGGCAAAGGAAAAGCCAAGGGTTCATGGCAGGGGAGATACACTGAACCTATCCCATGCCCAGGAGATGGTTGGGAGATCCCCCAGGCATTGTCCCAGGGTGCCCCAAGAGGGACTCTTTATATGGGACAAGGGGAATGGCTTCCCACTGACAGGGGCAGGGTTAGGTTGGAGATTGGGAAGGAATTGTTCCCTGGGAGGGTGGGCAGGCCCGGGCACAGGGTGCCCAGAGCAGCTGTGGCTGCCCCTGGATCCCTGGCAGTGCCCAAGGCCAGGTTGGACATTGGGGCTGGGAGCAGCCTGGGACAGTGGGAGGTGTCCCTGCCATGGCAGGGGTTGGGAATGGATGAGTTTTAGGGTCCCTTCTCACCCAAACCATTCCATGATTCTGTGATTCCGTGACACATCCAGCCCTCTCCTCTCACAGGCATCCCCATCCCAGAGCTGAGTTTGCTGAGGTACCAGAGTTTTGGCTACAGCTGCTTCGATTCTTTGCCAGCATCACCCAACAGCACTCTGGAGATGCTCTTAAAGCACCTCACCCCTGTCACAGTCCAAACACTCTTGCATTTCCCAGCTGAAATTCATTCCCAAGGCAGGATCAGTCCTGCCAGGGGTAGCTCACCAGCCCCACTGCCATGCTGAAATTAAAGGACAGCGTGATAATTACTGCCAGGACTCTGCATCCTGGGGCTGTTTGACCCTGCTGAGAGATGGGGATGTAAAATTAACTGGGAGCTCTGGCTTGGGCTCCTCTCTGGCTGCGGGAGGCTCCTCTCCAGCTGGAAAGGAGGAGCCTGGTGGTGATTGTTTGAGATGAGAGCTATTCCTGCAACCTGCCTGTCCTGTGAAGCTCGGCTCCGTCCTCTGCCTCCCTCAAAGCACCCCCACCAGCCTCGCTGTTGGTTTCTGAGGCTCCCTGCTCCATCCCCGAGGCAGTGAAGCTGTGGCTGCTGCAGCTCCCTCGGTGCCGTGGGGGCTCCGTGCCTGGCACCCCTTTGTAATTATCTCCAACCCGAGTGCTCATTTCCCGCAGAACTTTAAACATTGTTCCCTTTTATGTAGCACAGCTTTTTAATTTCCCTCCCTAACAGAAGCGATTGTTTATGTTGTAAATGCCACATTAGGCCCCGTGAAACGGAGACGGAATTGATTTTCATTTCGGAGATTTCACAGCTTGCCCCAGAACTTTTCTGCTTGATTGCCGGTGCTGGGGGAGGCTCCGGCAGTGGAGTGTGCAGTGTGGGATGCTCAAACTCGAGAGGCTTCCTCCTAATGTAGGTCATGGAATCGTGGAATGGTTTGGGGGGGAAGGGACCTCTAAACTCACCCAGTTTCACCCCTGCCAGGGACACCTCCCACTGTCCCAGGCTGCTCCAAGCTCCATCCAGCCTGGCCTTGGGCACTGCCAGGGATCCAGGGGCAGCCACAGCTGCTCTGGGCACCCTGTGCCAGGGCCTGCCCACCCTCCCAGGAAAAGAATTTCCTCCTAATATCCAATCTAAATCCATTCTCTTTCAGTTCAAAGCCATTCCCCTTGTCCTGACATTGCAGCTCCTGAGGAGATCTCACTCCTGACCCAGCTCAGTCCAGGACTGGCACAGCTCCCAGGACTCAGTCAAGAACCTGCCTGGTGATTTCTTTTTTCTTGAGGGGAATGCTTGGATCAAACTGTCCCTTCCCAACTCTGACTGTTGGATGAGGTGAGCCCAAGTCAGCTCATCCACATGGCATCCAGCTCTTGGCATGTGCCAAGGCCTTGCTCCTGGTTGTTCCACGTTCTAATGGGGCAAGGCTGAAGTGGGATATTTCTTTTTTAGGTAGGGATGTGATGGAAACTCCATTTTCCTCTCCCCTGCTCGCAGGATCAGGACAAGCTCTGAGGAAAAGGAAGCTGCATGTGTCACCTTCCTGCTGAGGACAGGTGGGATCATCAGTCCCCACTGTCCAGCTCCTGTCATCGAGGCCATGAACACACCTTGGAGGATCCTTGGGGATGTAAAACTCCCCCACGTAGGGAGCAGAAGGAGCTCTGCCCAACTCACAGCGCTGCCAGGACATGATTCCCTGTCCTATCTTAGCCCGAGCAGTGGGAGTGGTGGAGTTGTCAGGAGTTGTGGAGGTCAGGGGTGTTTTATGGGAAGTTGGTCCCCAAACTGCACAGAAGCTCCTCTCAGCTGCCATGGCTCCTTCTCCTAACGAAGCACTCGTGTTTGATCACCCTGATCCCAATGGATCCCAGCAGGAGGGAGTGTGGGGCCCTCAGTGATAGCACAGTGAATCATCCCAGCAACCCAAAGGCTGAAATATGTTTGCATCCCCATTTCCCCAGGAATGCTACAGAAAGAATCAGCTCATAAATAACGAGGCTTGAGCACAGGAAGTTCATAAACATCAGGGCCTGTTGAACCATTTGCTGCCAGTAATTCATTATTTTATAGAAGGCAAAGGGAAAAAATGCACAATTCTCCTCCCTGTCACCTTGTAAATGAATTAAAAGAAGCTGCAGAATAATCTGTCCTCTTCCCAAAATGCATTTTTTGAGCAGACTTCCTCAATGCCCATGTAAACACAAACTCCCCTCTGGCACTGGAGCAGGATCTGCCGATGTGAGCTCAGAAGCAAGGCAGGAGGATCCGAGTAAGTGGCATGAAGACAATTTGCTTGGACCGGGGAGGAAGATGCACTCTGACAAGGATAGATGGAATGAGGTTGTTGCCAGAGAAAATCTCAAGGAATTGTGAGCCAAGTTGGGGGGAGCCTTGGATGCAGCCAGCATGCAAATCTCCTTGTGTTTTCTGGTTTTGAAGTAGTAGCAGAGCAGGGGAGGGGAGGGAGGGGGCTAGAAAAATCCAAAGCAGCTTTGTCAAGTCTGACGTTCCTTCTGCATCCAAAAGTGGGTATTGATTTTCCACCCGTGACTGCTACAAATGAGAATTTCTGTGTCGCGGCTCAGGCCCGCGCTCCTTGTGTTCCTTATCTCTTTAAATATGATTACCTGCACTTCACGGCTTCGCGGGCAAAATCCTAATGAACTTTGCCAGCCCAGGCCTCGGCGAGTGTGAGCAAACGAGTCCCACCCGCTCCCCCTGCTCGGGCTCCGGGCTGCAGCTTCATTGACTTTCCGCTAATTTTCTTGTCAGGATAATTCTCCCAATCAAGATCTGAAACAAACTGGGAGGTTACTAAAGTGCCGGTGGTTCAACTCCTAAAGGTTTTTGTTTGACTTGAGAGACCTCTGAGCGTTTGTGCTGTAGAGGAGCAGGGGATGGGGTGAGGGGGTTGTGCTTGATTTTTGGTCTGGTACAAAGCTTTTTGTGGAGGGAGTGGGTTGTTTGTTTAGAGCAAATCCCTTCTTCCACGCCAACATCTGCTGCTCTGTATTTGCTCGCAGGGGAAACTATAAAAAAATAGAAAAAGAAAGAAAGAAATAGATTATTCCCACTGCATCAACCTACAGGCGTCTGCTGGCTGCAATTTTCTTCAATTTCTCGCCGTGAAAAGCAAGAGCGTTCATTTTGTAAGTGCTGCTTTTGTGTGTGACCTATATTTTGAAAACTGATGGGGTCACCACCTCCCTCCTCCCAACCTGTTGAACCAAAGAGTCTCTGAGATCTGTCCTACATTGTATTTATCTCGGAGATTATTTAAAAAGCGAGGTAGCTATTACTAATAAGACGGTGTTGTTCTGGCGAGGTTTGAATTTTTGCTCTTATTTTTCCCCTCCTCCTTTACTCTGCTTTGGAAATGAAAATCCCAGCCTGGCTCCACCTGACCAGGAAAGCACTTCCCTCCCTGTCTCCATCCTTCAGAGCTGATTTAAAAGCACCTAATCTTCCTCCACTCATCGCTTCCTGCCCCTCTTTGATTTCCCCCCGTGGGTTGCTCTCACGCTGCCTGGCAGGAGCAGGGAGGTGCTGGGGGCTGCCAGGGAGTTTTGAAGACATCTCATTTGTGCACATGGACACACACATCTCAGCACTCTGCTTGCTTAATGACACATGCCCTTCCCCTTGGACTGGAGCTTGGACAGGCACAGGCAGGGCCAGGTGAGCTGCAGCAGCCCAGATCCGTGTTCAGCACTTCTTTTGCTCTTTATCGACTTTGGGGTCTTTTTTTTTCCCCCATCAGAAGTTCCGTGGGTTTTTTTTTTTTTTTTTCCTTCCCCTTTAATCTCACTTTCTATTAAAAGTCTTCCCAGAGCTAATGTAATAAATTTAGATCCAAAGCCAGATGCATAGCAAAACTTTTGGCAGAGAATACTCTATCAGAAGACATTGCAAATGAAATATGCTTCCCCTTGGGGATTATTCTACAGTTTAATTTAATTTGATATTTCAAATTAAATTAATTCAAATGGTTATGCAGTTTCCAGGGAAAACAGACTTCATTTATGATGTTCTGCCACCAAATTGTTTTGCTCCTATCATATATCTTATATTGTTAACTGGGAATGATAAGTGGTGACAACGTAGGATTTTTTTTTCATGCCCTTTGTTTTGCAATTCCCATCCTGAAGGGAACAGAAACATCTCCTTGTGCAGGGGTTTCTCTGTGGGGTTATTCCAACATTTCCACTGAAACCTCACTGTGGCTGAAAATTAGATTTTCCTCAAAATGTGGTTTAAAAAAAAAAAAGTGTTTGTTTTGAGCAGGTTTTGGGTTTGTGGGATTCCTACTTCTTGCCTGGTTTCTATTTACAGAAGGAAAAATAATATCTTTGTGTTTGGGATTGGGGTTTGATCTTCCAGGCTTTATGGCACGGGCAGGAAAAAATCTGAGCTGCTTTTTTGGCTTATGGTTTTGGATTGGGATTGGTTTGGACACTCCTTGGGATGCAGAAGCACCGAGGGCAGGAGGCTGAGGGAACTGATTCTGCCCCTCTGCCCCACTCAGGTGAGACCCCACCTGCAGAGCTGCCTCCAGCTCGGGGGTCCCAGCACAGGATGGACCTGGAGCTGCTGGAGAGAGTCCAGAGGAAGGGGAAATGATTGCAGGGATGAAGCACCTCTGCTGCGAGGAAAAGATGGGAAATTTGGGATTGTTCAGCCTGGAGAAGAGAAGGATACAGGGAGAGCTAATTGTGGCCTTCCAGGACCTGAAGGGAGCCTAAAAGAGAGCTGGAGAGGGACTGGGGACAAGGCATGGAGGGACAGGACACAGGGAATGGCTTCCCAGTGCCAGAGGGCAGGGCTGGATGGGAGATTGGGAAGGAATTGTTCCCTGGGAGGGTGGGCAGGCCCTGGCACAGGGTGCCCAGAGCAGCTGTGGCTGCCCCTGGATCCCTGGCAGTGCCCAGGGCCAGGCTGTGGAAGGTGTCCCTGCCCATGGCAGGTGTTGAAATAAGAACTTTAGGGTCCCTTCTAACCCAGGCCATTCTCTGATTCTCAGTTTTTCAGCAAGAAGTCATTGTCTTTTATCAGGGGCAAGCTGGGGAAGTATCTTCACTTCCCATCCAGATCTGGCTTCACCACGGGCAGAACTGAGGGGATTGTGTTGCACTGGAGGGGATCCATTCCCTTTCATCCTTCACCAGCAGCAGGGAACAACCCAAAACCAACTACCTAAACCTAAAAATAACCCAAACAAACCTAAAACCAACCCAAACCCACCTAAAAACAACCCAAACCCCAAACCTGGATGGTTCTGCCTTCAGTGTGCCCCGCATGGAGTGGGATTAGTGATGTTGTACCAGCCCCAAACCAGCTCCCCAAGACCTGTGTGGACTCCCAGGGGATTCCTTTATCATTTTATCCTGCTTTTGCTGTGAGTGATTGATTTAACATGGCTTTTCTCCACAGGCTCTGATTATCCAGAGTCATCAAGGAACTTGCTCCAAACTCTGGAGTACATTAAGACAAGGTAATTCAGGGAAGTCTTTGCATCTGGAAATCTCTGTAAGCACTTTCCTATCTGCTGGCCTGTAGAAAAGCCATTATTCTCGACAGGGGAAAAAAATATTGGTAATATCACAAGAGGCTTTGGAAGAGAACATAAAGCTGGTTTCATTTTCCAGTCAACTGAGATCTAATATTTCCTGTACAAGATGTTGAGATGTTTTAGAAAAAGGAGCAATGTTTATTTGTCTAAAGCACCACCACACACACACACACACACACACAAGTTCTATATTGTGCTTGTGGCTTTACTCCATTGTAAATGGTTTTGCAGGGAGAAATCTCTTTCCCATCCATCACAGCCAGCAGATTAGAAAAATATAAATATCATCTAAAGAGAATGGAGCTGAGGCTCCTCCAGAATGCACAGGAGAGAAATGACAAATGCAGCATCCCTGGTGGTGGGGAAGGCTGGGGGCTGGGTCAGAGATAGCCTTGTTGTCTCCCTGGCTCCTGGGGATTTATTTGCTTGCACTCTCCCGGGACAAGGCTCCCGGTGTGATATTTCTTATCAGACATGTCTGCTGGGCTGGTCCAAACCCATTTCAGTGAGCAATCTGCCATCAGCAAGGGAAGGTTGGTCAAAACTATTTTTTTTTTCTCTTAGAAGTGCACCCTTTGGGGTTTTTTTTTCTCATTATTTTTCAATTCCTGCAAGGATTTGTTCCAGAGCAGCCCCAAAGCCCTCCAGGGAGCGTTGGATTTCCATGATGCTCCAAGCTTTTCTCTTTTGAGCCATGACCATTCCCTAACCACTTTTAGGCATGATGGGAGGCAAGGCTGTGCCCCAGAGAGCTCATGGATGGCTCTGTGTGTGTGATGAGGATAAAGCTGCAGTTGCAGGGCCAGGGCTTGGGGTTGGAGAGGACCCTCCCTCACCCCCGTGGCTGGGAGCACTGCAGCCTCTGACTGCACTTTGAAGGTTTCAAGTGTTGGGATTTTCATCATTTTTCCTTTTTAAACTACTCCTCCTCCTCCTCCTCCTCCTCCTCCTATTATTATTATTATTATTATTATTATTATTATTATTATTATTATTATTATTATTATTATTATTAGACAGTGTTTCCCTCCTTGGTGCTTCCCTGACAGCCAGGAATTCCTATCCTTGAAGCTCCCAGTGCTTTGGTGTGATGGTGTGCTGCCAGTGGTTTTGCTGTGGAAACCCTGCCAGAGCTGAAGTGGCTCTCTGGATACAATCAGGGTAATCAGGGAAGCTCCCCCAGCGGAATTAGCCCAGGTTTAATTAGGTGTGGAGCACCCCCCAGCACTGGATGCTCTGTTGTGTCTCAGTGCCTCCTCTCCTCAGCCAGAAATCCCTCCCAGCAGAGATTTTGCTCTTCTCATCTCAGTGATTCACCTTGCCATCCATCTTCCCTTCCCCAAAACCTCTCCATCCCCCAAATCCCACCTGGAGCAAATCCCATCCACATTCTCCCCTGAGCCTGACCCCAGGCCGTGGCTGCCTCTTTGGGCTCCCTCTCCTTGGGAGCCTTTTCTCTGCAGTGCTGCTGCCAGGACCTGTGGTCCCAGGGGCCATGCTCGCAGGGTCAGGCGCTGGGAGGTGATTTCTGTGTGGGGTCCTTGTTGCACAGAGCTCAGGGTGGAGCAGCAGTGCCCAGCGCCTGCTCGGGCACAGCAAACAGGTGCTGGAGGTGCCAAGGGGCACACAGCTGCAGGGAGATGCTCTCCTGCAGCCCAGCCTCATCCTCTAATCCACTCAGGTGCCTCTCTTCAGGAAGTTTCTCAGGGAACCATGTGCTCTGTGACACCCTTGCTTTTATTATTTCCATCTTCTCTGCTGCAGCCTTTTGTCTCTCAGCACAGCCACCATGTCACAAAGAGAGATTGCCTGAGCCTGGCTCTGCTTTGGGCAGTTTTGTTTTCCCCTGTGCCCGAGTGGCGTCCACAGGCAGCCCACAGCGAGGGCCACCAGGCCACCATGGACACAGCAGGGATTTTGGGAGGGCTGATCATGGAATCATGGAATGGTTTGGGTGGGAAGGGACCTTAAAGCTCATCCAGTGCCACCCCTGCCATGGCAGGGACACCTCCCACTGTCCCAGGCTGCTCCCAGCCCCAATGTCCAGCCTGGCCTTGGGCACTGCCAGGGATCCAGGGGCAGCCACAGCTGCTCTGGGCACCCTGTGCCAGGGCCTGCCCACCCTCCCAGGGAACAATTCCTTCCCAATCTCCCATCCAGCCCTGCCCTCTGGCACTGGGAAGCCATTCCCTGTGTCCTGTCCCTCCATGCCTTGTCCCCAGTCCCTCTCCAGCTCTCCTGGAGCTCCTTTAGGCCCTGCAAGGAGCTCTGAGCTCTCCCTGGAGCCTTATCCTCTCCAGGTGAGCACCCCCAGCTCTCCCAGGCTGGCTCCACATTCTCTTGAGGGGGCTCTGTTTGGGGGTCTGTAGATGGGAAATTTAGTCACAAGCTGCAGGATGAGTTTCTCAAGGTCACTGGGATGTGCTGGCTGCACTCAGAGCAAGGGGAGGTTGCTGTTGTCTGTAAATCCCTACAGAAAACCTCTGTTGTGGCCTGGGTTTCCCAGGGAAGTTCCTCTCTGCTCCTGGGGGTGCCTGGAGCAGGTGGCCCCAGGGAAGGGCAGTCCAGGTGAGGATATTCCTGCCAGATCCCATGGCCTTAGCAGCCCGTGGTGCCTTTCTTCCCATCCCAGTCGTGGCACAGACTGTCCCTCTGGGCCTTGGGGTGAACTTGGGGTGTCCCTGGGGTGTCTGCTTCGCTCCAGAGCGAGCTGTGTGCCACGGAAGTTAACACCCACTGAGGGAAAAGCCTTCAGGAACTCAGAGTGTTTGTCCTGAGGGAGACAGAGTCAAGGAGAGGCTCCCGTGGACACCCCAGCCCTCAGAGGTGGCTGAGCCACTCGTGGGTGGCTGTGGGGGTCAGTGTCTCACACACAGCCCCGCCTGGACTGTGACACCTCTTCCTCACCTCAGGAGCATCATCCCTTCTTGTTAAATACATCAGTGCAGCTAAAACCTGTGATCTAGGAGGCCTTGGCTTCAAAACCTGTTGGGGGTGAGCCTGCTGCCCTTCAGGTGGTTTAGGGGTTATTGATGGAATAACCTTTGGGGACCAAGTCTCAGCTCTGATAGAGGCTAAGGAGAAATTGTTGTTGAAATAACCCCCAGGGACTGGAACTGGTGGTGACCCAGAAACAGTTTATTTCTTTTATTGCTTTCCTTAGCTTCCCCAGGCTAAAGCTGTCTCCAGTAAAGGAAGCCAGGTTGTTACTGGGGGAGTAAGCAAATTAACAGATGAGGGCAAAAGCTGAGCAGAGTTGAGGACCCGGGAGCTGTGACAGCTGAACAGCACTTGAGCCTTTCTCTCTTCTCCTGTGTTTAGTGTCCCACTGATCTGAAGCCTGTTCACCAAGTAATCCATTTTTTGTTTCATTTTGATACCATTGTTTCAGTACTTCAGTAAAACCAGAGGTTGACTCTTCTTTGAATGGCAATTCCACTTTAGCCTATGGGGTGCTTGGTCAAAGCCAGACGGGTTTGTTAATCACTGAAGGATGTTTTCAGGAGCTTTATTATTCTTTGTCACTTCAACCTCTGTGTGGGTGCTCACTGGCCAGGCAGATCTCCCAGCCTGCTCCCTGCTATTTCAGGGAATGCTGGGGAGAGGATAAACACATCCTCATTCACTCATCACTTGACCTGAATGGAGACCACCACAGTCTCTATTATTGCAGGGTTGCATTTGGGGTTGCACTGGATCAGTCTGTCCCTTAGCCTCCATGCCAAGCCCTTCATGCCTGTTCATTCCTCGTGGGATGTTCCAGCTCCCAGTCCCACCCTGGTGGCTTGGCCAGCACAAAGGACTTTGTTCACTCGTTTGCTAATTGGATTTTGCACCGAAGGGAGCTCCAGAGAGCTGCACCTCTGGCCAAAATCAGCGTGGCACTGACCCCAGGCCATCAGTACTAAAAGCACAAGCCATGGCTTGGAGAGCTCCAGGAGATCTCTTGTCATCTCGGATCAGTGTGAGCCCTCACACGCTCCCCACGAGCAGGGAGCAGCACAAATGCCGTGGTGGCACAGATGGAGAGAATAAACAACTCTTTGCCCACGTTACTGGGTTGCTAATGAGGAGAGACCTCATCAACCTCCCAGCCATCTAATTTCTCTTGGCTACCATTTCAGCTGGTCAGGAACAGCATTTCCTGTCATGGAACAGCTCCGTCAGGGAAATGTTTCCAACAGGAAAATGAGCAATTCTCCCCTTTTCCCCTGTCTTTGATATCAGAAATCTCCTTCAGACCACACATCTTCTGAAGAAAGACTCAATTCCAGTCCCCATCGAGCTCCCTCATTTCCCACTGTGTGCCTCCAGCAGCATCCAAGCCTCTGTAGGATGGAAGTGGGAGACTTTCCATCCTCACCCTGCAGTTCTCATCTCAGGTGCTGCCACACAAACCCAGAGCATTTGGAGTTACCTTTTCCACTGCGACCTCACCTTGGTGAAAGCAGAGTTGTCTCGGAATTCAGCCACTGAGCTGAACTCACCAGTGCCCCTTTCGAAGCTCCATCCCTCTGCCAGGAGTTCTCCTCCTCCCTGTGCCACCTGGAGGCACTGGAGATGTCCCTCTCCCCGAGCTGGGCGCAGCCCCCCCAGCTCCACGTGAGCTCCTGGCGCTGGTCCTGTTGCACCGATCTCCCTCGCTCACCCAGCAGCGTCTCGACTCACAAACTAATTAAAGTTCATGTCACACTGGGAAGATGCAAAATGCTCTCTGAGCTCTAGATGTTATTATTTTAAGCTTCTCTTCTTTTTCCTGAGGCGCAGCAACTCCCTGAATCCCAGCTGGCACACCACATCCAGCCACAAAACACCGCTAATTGGGTGTTTCTCCTGTTGACCTCATTTCTCCAGCATATTTTGGCTGGCTTTATTTCCACGGGTTTTTGGGGAATTTTTATTTTCAAGAGGGCCTAGAAACCAGATAAGCAGAAACACTTGCTGAGTGTCCTGGACAATCCTTGGCCATTCCTGTCTTCCAGACCTTGCGCTGTTTCAAGGTGGAATAATTCTGCTCTTCTTGCATCATCATCTGTTTTACACCTCCAAGGAAATAAAGAGGTAGAAAGAGATGGGAAGAAAAGAGATCGAGGGCAGAGTGTTGTCTTTGGAAAAGGTTTCATTTGGAAGAGGTCACAGACCCCTAGTCTAGTCTAGGCAGGACCTAATCTAATCTAGGCAGGACCTACGTTAGTCTAGGCAGGACCTAGGCTGTTGCTGCTCCCCCTCACAAGGCATTGGCAGGTCTGTCATCCTCAAGAAGTTCTCCTGGGACAGGATTTGGACACTAAAGGATGAATTTTGGACTGATTGCCCTTCAGAGGAGAAGGTGACTTGTGCTATAAACATTGTGAAGCTCAGCCAGGCTCTGGGACAGCTCCTGCCAAGTTCATTAGTGACGACTTTGTTCGAGTGTCCCCGAGCTGGTTCACCTCCCAAAGAATTGAGGATCCTCCCATTAATTCCTTAATGGTGTCACTGGGAAGGTGCCTCCTCAGGGTCACCTTGCAGAGGTGCCAGTTGGGAACCTCTCCCAGATGTTCTCCAGGTGGCTTCTTTCCTTCTTTTGGTATTTGTGAAAACAGATTTGATTCCCTGGTGGGGGTTCTGCCCCATCCACCTGCCATGGATCCATCAGGCTCTTTCCCCCACGCCATTTGTTACCTCCTTAAAAATGAATGCAGAGACAAAACACAATTAGATGCTGCTTTGGTTAAATAATACCTTGAAAAAAAAAACCCAGAACAATGGCTTGAAAAATAAGGAGAGAGTGAAGATCGCACAGTTTGAACTAATGATGGAAATTACCTCGAGTTAAGTTGGATTTTAAATCAGAGGTTTGGAGGATTGTATTTTTTTCTTTTCTTTCCAGTGAATTATGACAAATATAGAGGCCTGCTGGATGGATGATTAGATTTTTTTTTTCTCTCTCTCTCCCATCTGCATTGAAAAATGAAATATTTCTGTAATATTAAATCCATCCAATTGATCAAAGTGTGGTGTCAAAAAATGTTGTAAGTGCTTCTTCTCATCCAACCCCCTCAGCAACTGCAAACCAGAGACCTTTTCAATCCCTTTCTGGAGGCGGCTGGAGGTTACCTCTGCCGGAGGAGTCTGTGCAAGGAATGAGTCTGCATTTCTCCAGCAAATTCCCACAGTAGGGACTTACAAAATGCTGCAGATTTGGCACATGGAACAACAGCACATCCTTAGCTCTGGGGGCTTGTCTCCTCACAGGGCCAGAACCTGTCCTGACACAGCCTTGCCTAATGGTGGGGTCAGGAGTGGGGGGGATGGGATGGCCAGAAAAGAGGTGAGAAAGGGAATTTTTTCTTCCCTGGTTCAGCTTGATGAGTGGCCATGGGGAGATTTATGGGTGTTTTCCCTCCCCTTATGTTTTTCTTTCCTTGCTTACTTTCACTGGAGACCAAGAAAACCAAACAAACCAGAAACCTCAAATATTTGGTCACTGTTTGAGGAAGCAAACACAGAGTGTATCCAAACATTTGGAGAGGTGGGAAGCTGGGGTGTTGCACAGCAGGATAAATGCAAAGTGTGTCCAGAAAAGAAAGATTTTTTTTTGGAAAGCTGTCAGTGAGGAAAAGCTGAGAGGGTTGGGGGTTGCTTTGTGTAGAAAATAAGGGATGGTTTCCTTCAAGTGGATATTGTGGGTAAGGATATGTGAATAGAGGAGGAGAAACCAGCTTGAAAGCTGAAAGAGGAACAAAACCCCCACTTGTGCTGTGGTGGTTTGGGACAGGGAATGTGGGGAGCTATGGACCCACCCTCACTAGCAGCCCCACCAGGAATAGGTCAGCCAAATACCTGAGGTTGTTTCCGTGCTCTCATCCTGCCCCTGGAGCTGGATAGAGAGTGACCCAATATTCCCTTTAATTCCAGCACCTTGTATCACCTTTGGTTCGCTGTTTTGACAGGAAACTCTGTCTTCAAAGAAAACCAGGGGGAAGAAAAGGACTCGTCTGTAGCATCTGTTTGCATATCAGGGAAGGTGTTTGCTCGCTCCAGGAGAACTCATTTATTCCTGTGGCTGCGTGGGGACATGCTCAGAACTTCCATAAAATGTGTGAGGAGCAGTGAGCGTTGCTTCATCTCCTGGTGAATGAGCAGCAATTCCAAAGAGCAAAGCAAGGAGTGAGATGTTCCTGTTCTCTCACTTCGTGCCTCAGTGTCCCCCAGCTCCTGGACGCGTGTGGGAGATCGAAAGGTGGAAATCTCCACTCTCCCACACATCGATCCCTTTGCTTTAGGAGCTCTTTGTGCTATCGACTCACCCCCCTGAGGGAAAATAAGCATTTTCCTTAGTTACACAAATGGACAGCCAGGAGTAAAAGAGATGAAGTCATTTTCCAGAAAGTCACCGACAGAAATGAGGGAAAGTCCGAGCCCTCCTTCCCTGGCATGGCCCCTGGTGAACCTCTGGATACCCAGAGAAGGGTCTCAAACAGCCCCACAGAAATGCAGCAAAGAGATGGATTGCTGCAACTCTGCTGCTTACCAAATTAGAAACAATTTAAGGATTTAAAGATTAAGTACCATTAATTACTGCCCAACAAATGCTGATCTACAATGGAGCACTTGTGGAAATGGAGAGAGAAGTTTCTGCGTGAATACTAAATGGCTTCATTAATGCTCAGTGCAATTTCATTGAGTGATAAATTAATTAGCTTGATGCTCCAAGAATTACTGAGCAGGGCTGTGGGCACATGTGATGAAGGGACAGCAGGAGCCCAGTGTCCCCTTGCCTGGGCAGAGCAGGTCACAGAGGTGTGGGACACGCAAGGGCAGGGTAAGGGGAGTAAAGAAAGAGGAAATTGGGATTCTGAGAGAGCAAAAACCCCAAATGCTGCTCTGGATTTCCTCATCTGGAATTGTCTGATCTGGAATGCACTGGAGGTTCCAGAGGTCAGGATGAGAGCAGGGGGATCAAGGTCATTAATTAGGTGTTGCATCTGGAGATGATGCTTTACCCTCCTGCTGTTGTGCTGCCAGTGGTGGCCTGGCTGGGCATCACCCTTGCTCCTTGTATTTCTGTTCCCTCCATCCTTTCTGTTCAGCCATAACCCCAGGGCTGACCAGACCTTCCCAGGCACTAATTTCCTCTGGCTTTGTGGCTCGTGCTGGGTGCTCTTCCCATCACACACCACCAGAAGGGAGGTTGGCCTTTGCATCCTCCTTATCCAACACTTGTGGCGAACTCTTAGAGCATCCCAGCTTGCTTGGCATCACTCCAAGGGCATGTTTACCTGGGCCTGGAGAAACACTTGGTGCTTCCAGAATCCGGGAGAGCCCCGTCTGGCATGGCAGCCCAGCGAAGCAGCGACAGCTTGAACTGGAGTCTGCTCCCCAGCAGCATCTTCCCCCCGAAGTGGTGGAGGAGGAGGGAGCAGCACCCAGCCAGGATGTCTGGCAGTGAGTGATTTCAGTTTCTCCCCAGGCTGTCATGCCATGGCAGCTGCCTGGGCAGAGCCTGGCTGCCCCCCTGCAGCACATGTTACCTGGAGTTCAGCATCGGATTTCTGTCCCTCAAGACTTTTTAGCCGCCCGTGCCGTCGCAGCGTTATTGATTGCTCACCCAGCCGTGGCTGGAGCTGGATTAGGTGTGAACACAGCACTGCCCCAGCAGGCCCAGAACAGGCCAGGATGCTCAGAGCCTCCTTTCACTATTGGTCTTTTTTTAGCTCTTTCCTGCGTTGCTCTTTGGCTGCCTCCTGTGCCTCACTCCGTGCCTCGCTCCTCCCCTGCACGTTTGCAGTGGCTGGAAAAGCTGTGTGATTTCATAGCTCTGAGCAGGTCCCCAAGGTTTGGGTTCCCTCAGCTCGTTTGGTTCCCACTCCTGAAGGCAGAGGGTGGGAAATGGCAGAGAGAGACTTTGTTCCTCGCTGCCAAGGGGAGATTGAACAGTGAGGATGTTTCTGCCCCTCCATCCTTCTCCGTCATTCCTCTCCCAACCCCTGCAAGAAAACCCAGGGTCACCAGCTCTTGACAACATGAGACATTAGCACTCTTGTCTCGGTGCAGCCTCCAAGACTTAGCCCAAATATTGCAGTTTGCTTTGGCCAAGAGGAAAGGCTGCTCAGGATGCCCAAGTGGAGAAACGCAGGTGGGTGTGGAGACTCCTGTGTGTTCTGAATGGCCCTCCCTGGCTCCTGGCTCACATTTGGGAGCTCACAAATGAGATGAGCTGAGTGGAGACCCATGGAGACATGTCCTGGGTTGGCCATTATGGACCAGAGCAGGAATATCGAATTAACAGTCCTCATGCTCACGACAAGCAGAACTCACACCAAGTTTTCCTAACGTAATGAGCTGGTATAAAAGCAGCCAGAGGGAGACATCCTCAGCTTTATTGGGCTGGCAAAGCCAGGCACAGAGCTGTGCATTCTGGAGTGCCATCTTCTGGCACCTGGAATGTGAACTCATCACATTCCTGCGTGGCTGGAGCAATCTGGTAACAGAGCTGTGCCAGGCACGAGGAAAGAAGCAGATTTCCAGGATTTTCCAGTGTATCCTCGAAAGATGCATGGAGTGCAGATGCTTTTTTTTAGCATCCTCCCATGCCCTGGCTGCCGGGTACCTGCCTGTGCCAGCGCGAGGAGCTGCACATCTGCACGGAGCCAGCACCGGCTCCCCATGCCAGCTTGGGAAGCATCTGTTTCCTGGTTTATTTATCCCCTCTGCAGCCACCACGGGAGGATAATCTCAGTGACATGCCACATCTTGTTTACAGCCGGCCCCTGAAAAGTTAGAAGTGCAAGTTGTGGGGTGGGGAGGAGGCGGGGGAGGACTCACGCCGGGGACTGGAAGGGGACTTGGGGAAATGTATAAAATATTAAATGACATCGTGGCAAGACACAGACAGGGAGAAAACAGTAATTAAAGTAAACAGCACATCAAAAGCCTGGCTAAAACTCGCATTTAAATTTCAAGACAGCGCAGAAACAGCTCATGTAGCCGTGTGTAAATGTGTTTCCAGGAACCTTTTAAGAATATTAACAATGATGGAAGCAGAACAGCAATGATTCAGACTTTATGTTATGTGACAATACAGGAGGCCACCAGTCTCCTGCCTGGCTGTTGGCATAAGGAAGCTGATGAGAGCCTGGATCTTGCCAGAAGAGCAGGTTTCTTTCCAGGGAGTGAGAGATCCCGAAGTGAGCAAGGATGGAGACTCTTCCCTTGCCAGGGACGTGCAGGGTTTCCTTCAGCCCCACGGGAGGATTGCACCCCTAAAAACTATGTGACAGGGGCTTCCATGGGTTTGTTCCCTGCATCCAGTCCCATGGTCTATCCTGCTGTCTGCTTCCCAAGCTTTGCCCTAATTAGTTTTAAACTTTCCTGGTCAGATTCTTGTGTATTCTTGCTTGGGATCCTCCAATATATTTCTGCTTTCTTGACTTTCCATTTGTGTGCAGCCACTGGTTGCTCCTGGTGTTGTCTCCTCCTCCATCCCAGTCTGGAGCACGTGGAATCACCACACCTGAGGTCTGAATATAGCAGAGAACATAATTGGAAAACTCAGGTCAGGCCCGAAGCCATGCAGGACAAGCTGAGTCTCCCCTCCCCGGCCCTGCTCTCCAGCAGCACGTTTGAATTAAGGGCCAGAAATCAGTGTCAGATTTGTCTGGACTCCAGCACCGAGCACCTTTGGGCTATAGAGCAAATCTCTTAATTATTCCCTGTGCCTTTTGCCCTCGCCTGTACAAGGACTACAAAAGCTCTGTCCTTGGGGAGCCTGAATTCTCCTTAGTCCTGATAATACCGTGATTTGTGGAGGATTTCCCAACGAGCCTTCAGGGCACGGTGTTACCTAATGGAGGTAATTAAAAGGCATTGGGAAGTGACCCCCTGAAAGAGCAGGCAGCTGCAGATGGAATAAGGGAATTAAGAGGCTGCAGAGAGCTGCAGGAGCATGAGGCTTCACCCTGAGCCACGGCAGGATTGTGGGCTCGGAATGGGGGCTCGGGGAGGGGATGCCATGAGGGCCTGAAAGAGAAAATTTCAGGTGGTTTATTTTTTCTCTTGACTCTGTTTTCGTGAGGCCTTTTGGATATTTCAAACATGGGAGGTTCTTCCTGCAGGACTGCATGAACATTTAACTTCTCACAAGGTTCAATTTCCCACAAGTTGAAGTTCCCAGACTTTTCTGTTGTCTTGGAGCAGGAGCAAACTCTTCACATTCCTCTGTGCTGCAGCTCCCAAGCTGCTGTTCAAAGGAAACACTCTGGAGCTGTGCCAGGAGAGGTTTAGGTTGGATTTCAGGAAAGGTTCTTCCCCCAGAGGGTGCTGGGCACTGCCCAGGCTCCCCAGGGAATGGGCACAGCCCCGAGGCTGCCAGAGCTCCAGGACAGCACTGCCAGGGGTGCCCAGGGTGGGATTGTTGGGGTGTCTGTGCAGGGCCAGGAGCTGGACTGGATGATCCCTGTGGGTCCCTCCCAACTCAGGATATTCTGTGGTTCTCTGATTCTCTGATTTATATACTTGGGTACACTGAGGCATGGCATTTGGGGACAAGTCTGAAGGGGACAGTGCCCACGCTTGGCATCCCCAGGCTGGGCAGGCAATCCTGCTGCTCTCTAAGCAGGCAGGAAACAGTGCTGGCAGCTGGGATGAGCCTCAGGACAGCTGTACCCATGAAATATCTGTGTTGCTGCTCCTTCCCAGGACACTCCATCGCCAGCATCAGATGGACACCCCTAACAATTTCCAGGCATGGTTGTCTTCTAAATACTCCAGTTGCTGCAGGGCAATTTGCATCCCAAGTTTGCAGGAAGTTGGTCCCACATCCCAAGCACAAGCATTGCATTTGCCAAACTCTTTGGCCCTCAGTACAGGAAAGCACAACTTGGTTTTGGGAAAGAGCAGCTCAAAACACGTTTTTGGTGCCTGGGGAAAATCCAACACCACACAAAGCCCTTTCCCAAAGCCATCATAGTGTTGCCTTTCCCTGCTCTTAAAATTAAAACCAAAACATGGTTTNCTCATTGTGAGGAACCTTCCCCCTGGCTGGGCCTGGCTGAGGTTCCCAAATGTGTTCTGGAGAGGCCCTTGGTGTCTGGGGCTCCCAGGATGTTTGCTCTCCTGGTTTAACGGTGCCGTGGGGCTGAGCTGAGTTCTCAGCCTTGGGGAGGTACAAGTGTGGGGCTAAAAGCACTGAGAATACATCAAACTATAGAAAAGAGTGTGTGAGAGGGGAATAAAAGAAAAAGCAAAAAATCATTCTGGCATCAGTAGGTTTAGCCAGGACAGGATTTCCCTTTTTCCCCTTGCACAGAGAGTGGCTGAGTCTCCCATCAGGATTTTCCCAGCATGCAGAGGTTGTTGTGACCTAGATGCTTAAGCATTCATTTACTGCTGAAGTTTTGCATTTAGAGGTCTTAAGAGTTCGGTTCGTGGGCTGTCTGGAAAGCTCCGAAAGGGAAAAATACCCAGGGCAGCTCACGAGTTGCGAAAGAAAAGCGATTTGACGTTCTTATGCCTCCATTTATTGGCAGCCCACAATGAGATGTAAAGAAATGTCAGAAAATCCCATGTGCACGTTGGTTTGGATCGGGGAAAAATTGCTGTTTGCCTCTGCCCTGAGGCTACGAGTCGCTCTGCTAATGCAGAAGGCACTAAAATGACCCCTTTGTTTTTCCTATGATCACTTCTGATAGCGCGCTCTGCCAGAGATATCATATCTTTGATCTCTCTGTGCTGATGTTAAGTCTCTCTTGAGTTCAGTAGCATCTCCTTGAGATTAATACTTCATGGCATTCTCAGCACCAAGCTGTCCTAACCCATACATCACAGGATGTCACGCTCGGCGCTCGCCTCTGCCTCAATGACTTCACGCTGGCACCATAAATAACCCTTGGCCGGCTCCGCCAGGAACGCGGGAGCTCTCCGGAGGTGAGGAGGGAAGGGATGCTCCCGTGGCCGGGCAGGCACGAGGATGGCCCTGCCTCGCTGCCCGCAGGGAGGAGGGTGCTGGGGTTTTGCCAGGGTTATTCCTGCTCCGGCTCCGGGCGCGGGGAGGGATCGCGCTCGGCGGCTGCTCCGCGGCGCCTTATAGGGAGTGACAAAGCCATGTACCCCAAGGGGACCCATCTGCCACAGCTCCTTCCGCGTCTCCCCCGCTAGGCGAGTTAGGAAAAGCTCTGTCTGCTTCGGATTTTACTTGGGCTCTGGCTTCTTTTCTTCCCGAGTTGTTTTCCGAGGGCTGGGCCAGCAGACTGGGCTCCTTTAGCAGGACGGGCTGGGTGTAAGAACACCTGCCCCCTGCTCCGGGAGATGTGTGAAATGCTGCCCTGCAAAAGGGCAGAATTCACCAAAATTCAGCTGCAGCTGGCTCAGAGCCGTCTGAAAGCCTCTGATCACCCTGATCCCATGGGAGGCTACGGCTGCAAATCCCCCACCTTGCCCAGAGCGAAAAAGGAGTTTTAAGGGAATTTAGAACATTACATCCGGCAGATGTTGGGTTGTTTGAAATGCTCAGTGTTGAGCAGGATCTGGCAATGTGGAGCAGGCTCCAGGCTGTGAGGCCTTGACACCCTTGGGATTGAAACAAGGTCATGGCTGTGATCCAGACTGGGAGCAGTGAATGTCCTGGTCTAGGGCATGCCTGAGTGTGAGGTTGGGAGATGTCCCTAGGGCATGGAATCTGCTGTGGTCTGAGTGCTTTGGAGTGAAGAGGACTTTGTGACATCTTTTTTTTAATCCAGGGTCTATCACTTCCCTCTTGAGTGTTGCTCTCAGGCACAGGGTGGGATTCTTGGGGTGTCCTGTGCAGCGTCAGGAGTTGGACTCTATGACCATTGTGGGTCCCTTCCAGCCCAGAATATCCTGTGGTTCTACAGTTTCCATGGTTTTCTGGTGCTGTACAAGGTGCTGTTCAGTGACCCTGTTCCAGGGGCTGGGGACGTGAGTCTTGTCCAGTGCTGAAAACACCTCAGGCTTCACCTCCTCCACCTCAGAGGCTCTGTGAACTCACAGGTCTGCAAGGTCCTCGTTACCTCACACCCCACAGGCTGCCCCTGGTCTGTGGTGCCCGGGGTGAGGGGGGGATGAGCTGCTGCCCCTCCATCCCCAGCCCAGAACAGAGGCTCTGTCATTTCTGCTCAGCGTGGGCTTGGTGAGGAAAAATCCTTCCACTGCCTCGGAGTGTATTTAGAGACATAATTGAAAGGGAGAAGGGAGGTCTCGGGGGAAGGAATGAAAAGGCTGGCACTCAGCAGGGCTAGGATGAGATGCCCTGCAGTCCATGACCCTCCTGTCTGTGCCAGACAGGCTCTGTGTCCCCTCAGGGTCCCTCCACAGTGCCAGTTGCAGCTCCCTATGGACAAAGGGGCTGTTCCCTCTCATTTCTGTTATAATCTCCTCGTTTAAAGCACATCTAATCCACCCCAGGAAGAGTTCAAGGCCAGTTTGGATGGGGAAACAACTTGATCTAGTGGGTGACATCTCTGCCATTGGCAGGGGCTTGGGAAGAGATGATCTTCAAGGTCCCATCCAACCCAAACCATTCTGATTTAAGGCTGGAAGCACCACCTGAGCAGAGCCAGAGGGTGCCTGGCCCAAAGAGCACCCACCAAACAGACAGCAGAAGGGATGCTCGCCCAAAAGAGGCACTGAGGGCACACCATGAGGCTTTTTCTCTCCCAGAAAAGGAATATGTGGGGTGGGTTCAGTTTAACCCTGGCTGGATTGGCTATTTCTGTGTTGAGGTAGAGATGAGAAGCAGACTGTGCAGCACCTCTGCTGCTCCCTCTAATAGCAACCCAAATAATTAGCACTGATAAGCCTGGCCCTAATGAGAGCCTGTTGCTAATGGGGTGCAGCAGGCTGGGAGTGCAGGTAGTGCCTGTGCCTGGCAGGCTGGGTGGCTGCTAACGAGGAGGGACGATGCAATTAGAGAAACCCCCTTTTTTTCTAATTTTCCACCAGTCTCTGGGAAAAAGGGTTTCATTTTTTAGAGTTCTGTCACACCAGGTTAGAGTATTAACAACCACGGTTCGCTGCTATCTGTATTTGTTCCATTTGTGGCATTTATGATGGTTATCCACATTAATTATTTCGCTGCTTAAGTCCCTTCTAATTTCAGAGCACTGTTATTTCCAAGAAAGATGGATATTAAATATGCCACACATCAGCACAGGGTGGCATTACACCGTGCTATTAAGTTCTGATGCGAGGACTTGGCAAAAAATAACTTTGCTATTTGTAATCACCGTGAAGTGTTTTAGTGTTGCAGCTTGGAATAAGAAATAAAGATGATGACAGGAACTGATTTCTTATTAGGACGCGGTGCGGGAGTTTACATAAATCAGGAAGGAAATAACAAGGTAACCCTTGGCTGGCCAGATCCGTGTGGGTGTCTGTTGGATGGGGACTGATGGGGAATAGATGGGTGCAAAGTCTTGGAGGGGACAGCATTGAGGGCTGGAGCCAGCCTGGGAGAGCTGGGGGGGCTCACCTGGAGAGGAGAAGGATCCAGGGAGAGCTCAGAGCTCCTCCCAGGGCCTAAAGGAGCTCCAGGAGAGCTGGAGAGGGACTGGGGACAAGGCATGGAGGGACAGGACACAGGGAATGGCTCCCCAGTGCCAGAGGGCAGGGCTGGATGGGAGATTGGGAAGGAATTGTTCCCTGGGAGGGTGGGCAGGCCCTGGCACAGGGTGCCCAGAGCAGCTGTGGTTGCCCCTGGATCCCTGGCAGTGCCCAAGGCCAGGCTGGACATTGGGGCTGGGAGCAGCCTGGGACAGTGGGAGGTGTCCCTGCCATGGCAACCATTGGAACTGGATGAGATTTAAGGTTCCTTTGCACCCAAACCACTCAAGGATTCTTCTGTCTCCACCCAGCACCAAGGTTCTTTATTCACCCTGGAGAGGAGGTGAGACCCTGGTGGAGTGGAGTGAACCTTCACCCCAGAGAGGATGGAGAGACCCATCAGCCCCAGGGGAGGAGCTGATACCCCCAGGAGTTCTGGGGCTGGCTTGTGATGAAGCAAAGATTTGGCAGCTTTTATCCATGGAAAGAAGAGGCCTTTTGCTTGCTCACGGGGCTGCATTTTGCACACAGAACCCTCTTGCCCTCCCTATGGAAAGGTTTGGCTCTTTTGGAAGCTGTTTGGAGGTGCTACCCCCTTCCCAACACAAGGGTGAAGCCCCAGGACTCGCTGGGAACCATCCTGCGAGGGTCATGCATTCCTGGGAAAGCAAAGCAGAGGGGATTTTACCCATGAGGAGGGAAGGGATTCCCCCTCACCTCTGTGTCTCTTGAGGCTGTGGTTCTTGTGCCTGACCAGCACGGGGACAGCAGGGGAGCCGGGGTGGGTGTGCCTTTTGGTTGGCATTGGGCATCCGAGTGCTGCAGCAGCTCCTGCTGGATCATCCCTGCAAATCTGCCTTGACCCACAGGGACAGCCCTGACATCCTGCCAGGGAGGCAGGACAGGGGTGATGCTCCCACGTTTTGGGCAGTGCTGATGAACCCCTGGCTCTAGAGGTGAGAAGCCAATCATCAAAGGGAAGAGGGAAGGGGAATTGTGTGAGGAGCTGCCTTGCAGGCTGCCAGAGGTTGGAGCAGCAGCTGGGGTGGGGTTAGGGTTTGCCTTGGGTTGAGCCTAAGGAAGATTCTTTGTGATTTTCAGCAAACCAGTGATAAAAAAAGACAAAGAAAGGTTGAGATCAAATGCAGAGCTTTGCTCAGCTCCCAGGTGCAATGTTCCCTCTTAGCAACGACTGTTTGTGTACAGGTTTCGCTAAGAGAGAGGAATAATTTGAAATGAAAAGTAAACTAAAGGGGGAAAAAGTGTCCCTCTTATTTTTTCTGCAAGTGTCAAAACAAATCTCTCTAATTCCTTGGGGGAGTTGTTTGTTTGTTTTTTGGCTGCTGTGGTTTTAGCTCCTCAAGCCCCGGAAGCTTTGCCAAGGCTGTGGTGAGGCATTCCAGCATCTCCTGAGCTGTCTGTGTGTGAGCTGCATCCACCTGGGAGTGTCAGATCCAGGACATGATCCCGAGGGATCAAGCCCTATTTCCAGACAGAGTGAGTGCTCAGCACAGTGCAGGCCAGGAGTGCTGGATGAAGGTCCAACATCATCCGAGTCTGGATGCAGACAAGTCCTTGTGTCCCTCTCTGCTTCGTGGCTCAGCTCCCAAGCAGCTCCTGCTCAGTACAGAAGGATAAGCCAACCTTTCTCAACTGTTATTGTCTATTAATTAAATGCTAATTAATTATTAAAAGGGTATTTATTGAGATTTAACAAGTCTGCAGCCAGAAAACAAGGAAAAAACCCATTGGTGGCAGGTGTTCCACTGCAGTAATGAGGTTCTTAATAACCAATTGGCATTTGTTTGACTTAGAATAACATTCTTATTAAATCTAAATCAACTCTTTACTTGAGACACTTAATTACATGGGGGTTATTTTTTTTCCCTGCCACCTTTCCTTGGCACAGTGGGAGTTCCCAGCCTGCTCCTCCTGAGGAGTGTGTGCCTTAATAAATGTGAGAGGTGATGGTTATTCATGGAGAGTGGCACTGATGGAATGATTTCCTGAGCTCCTGTCCCCGCTCGTTCCAGGGCTCCTTCTCCTTTCATGAGGACAGCTGGAATGTGGGAGAGCTCTGTGGCCATCCCAGGGCAGCACAGAGCATTCTCCTGCCCTGATTCAGGGAGGGAATTACCTCACCTTTCGCTGGGTTATGTGTTAGAAATCCCATTTAGCACTGGGAGAAGTTGCTGGTGATNNATTGGGAAGGAATTGTTCCCTGGGAGGGTGGGCAGGCCCTGGCACAGGGTGCCCAGAGCAGCTGTGGTTGCCCCTGGATCCCTGGCAGTGCCCAAGGCCAGGCTGGACACTGGGGCTGGGAGCAGCCTGGGACAGTGGGAGGTGTCCCTGCCATGGCAACCATTGGAACTGGATGAGATTTAAGGTTCCTTTGCACCCAAACCACTCAAGGATTCTTCTGTCTCCACCCAACACCAAGGTTCTTTATCCACCCTGGAGAGGAGGTGAGACTCTGGTGGAGTGGAGTGAACCTTCACCCCAGAGAGGATGGAGAGACCCATCAGCCCCAGGGGAGGAGCTGATACCCCCAGGAGTTCTGGGGCTGGCTTGTGATGAAGCAAAGATTTGGCAGCTTTTATCCATGGAAAGAAGAGGCCTTTTGCTTGCTCACGGGGCTGCATTTTGCACACAGAACCCTCTTGCCCTCCCTATGGAAAGGTTTGGCTCTTTTGGAAGCTGTTTGGAGGTGCTACCCCCTTCCCAACACAAGGGTGAAGCCCCAGGACTCGCTGGGAACCATCCTGCGAGGGTCATGCATTCCTGGGAAAGCAAAGCAGAGGGGATTTTACCCATGAGGAGGGAAGGGATTCCCCCTCACCTCTGTGTCTCTTGAGGCTGTGGTTCTTGTGCCTGACCAGCACGGGGACAGCAGGGGAGCCGGGGTGGGTGTGCCTTTTGGTTGGCATTGGGCATCCGAGTGCTGCAGCAGCTCCTGCTGGATCATCCCTGCAAATCTGCCTTGACCCACAGGGACAGCCCTGACATCCTGCCAGGGAGGCAGGACAGGGGTGATGCTCCCACGTTTTGGGCAGTGCTGATGAACCCCTGGCTCTAGAGGTGAGAAGCCAATCATCAAAGGGAAGAGGGAAGGGGAATTGTGTGAGGAGCTGCCTTGCAGGCTGCCAGAGGTTGGAGCAGCAGCTGGGGTGGGGTTAGGGTTTGCCTTGGGTTGAGCCTAAGGAAGATTCTTTGTGATTTTCAGCAAACCAGTGATAAAAAAAGACAAAGAAAGGTTGAGATCAAATGCAGAGCTTTGCTCAGCTCCCAGGTGCAATGTTCCCTCTTAGCAACGACTGTTTGTGTACAGGTTTCGCTAAGAGAGAGGAATAATTTGAAATGAAAAGTAAACTAAAGGGGGANCAAGCCCTATTTCCAGACCTATTTCCAGACAGAGTGAGTGCTCAGCACAGTGCAGGCCAGGAGTGCTGGATGAAGGTCCAACATCATCCGAGTCTGGATGCAGACAAGTCCTTGTGTCCCTCTCTGCTTCGTGGCTCAGCTCCCAAGCAGCTCCTGCTCAGTACAGAAGGATAAGCCAACCTTTCTCAACTGTTATTGTCTATTAATTAAATGCTAATTAATTATTAAAAGGGTATTTATTGAGATTTAACAAGTCTGCAGCCAGAAAACAAGGAAAAAACCCATTGGTGGCAGGTGTTCCACTGCAGTAATGAGGTTCTTAATAACCAATTGGCATTTGTTTGACTTAGAATAACATTCTTATTAAATCTAAATCAACTCTTTACTTGAGACACTTAATTACATGGGGGTTATTTTTTTTCCCTGCCACCTTTCCTTGGCACAGTGGGAGTTCCCAGCCTGCTCCTCCTGAGGAGTGTGTGCCTTAATAAATGTGAGAGGTGATGGTTATTCATGGAGAGTGGCACTGATGGAATGATTTCCTGAGCTCCTGTCCCCGCTCATTCCAGAGCTCCTTCTCCTTTCATGAGGACAGCTGGAATGTGGGAGAGCTCTGTGGCCATCCCAGGGCAGCACAGAGCATTCTCCTGCCCTGATTCAGGGAGGGAATTACCTCACCTTTCGCTGGGTTATGTGTTAGAAATCCCATTTAGCACTGGGAGAAGTTGCTGGTGCTCATCTGGAAACCCACAGGAGGGGAAATAAAACTCCTTCCAAGCCTCTGGGTGATGGTGGTGCCCTGGGGGGGAAGGCCAGGCTGCACAAAAAGCCACAGGAATTGCTCTGGTTGGAGCTTTGGGCTGCTGATGTGAGGAGGAAAGGCTCCCCACTCCATCATCCAACACTTTGGTTCCTTCAGGGTCAGCAGTGACTTTTAGAATGTCGTCGTTGGGAACACTTTTGCCTTGGACAGGAGATGGGAAGGCAGGCAGGGAGCGACTGCTGCCTTTAATCGGGATTTAATTACTTCCCCTTTTAATGTGGCTTTCAAAAAGGAAACAAGGATCCCAACCGGGTGCTCTTGTAGCACAAATAACAACAGGGGGGGGAAAAAAGGAGAAGTACCCGACAACAACAAACAATCTGTGCTATTACAGGATCATTATTCTGATATTATTTATTTCAGACTTTTTGATACTCTCCAATGCTTGACTTCACAGGCTCATTTAGTTCCTTTCAAAAGCAAAGCAGTGCTGCAATTTGCCAGGAGAAAATGTGATAAACACTGAGAAGAGGGGAGGGAAAGAACCCGGCGGCCGTAGGGATAAATGTATTTATTTTTACAGGCTGGGGAGATGTGGGTGTGAGCAGAGCATCATTCATGGCTTCAGAGCCACAGGACAGGGAGCACCTGAGGGCCTGAGGTTTAAGTGGTGGTCATTCAGTCACCTCCCAAATTTTAAATTGCCTGGGAAGATGGTGGCAGGCAGGAATACTTTCCTCCATTCCCAGACACTTGGAATCGTGATACTCCAGCATTGTCAGGACATGCTCTGAGGCACTCTTTGAGAAGTGGCCAAGCCCTGGAACAGGATGCCCAGGGCAGTGCTGGAATTGCCATCCCTGGAAGTGCTCTGACACCACGTGGATGTGGCACTCGTGGTTTTGTGGTGGCCTGGGCAGTGCTGGGTCGAGGGTTGGGCTCGATGATCTTGGAGGACATTTCCAGTGCTAAGGACTCTGGGGTTGCCAGAAGTGCTGAGCACAGAGCGAGTGGGGCTGGGAATGCTGCAATCCAAACACCTCCAGCCCGAAGGCAATGATCTCCTGCTTCCCTGGTGTAAAACACATTTGACTTCCCCATGCCCAGCTCTCTGTGCCAAGGCAACGTGCGTTGCTCTTTCCAGAAGTGCCTCTCCAGGAGGCTGGAAACACTCAGGTCATTTAATCACCATTTTGCCTTTCTTGGGCAGCACCAAGGCACACACAGGGATCTGTGATCTTATCCAAAAACCAAGGGGGCCTAACCCACCTTCAAACCAAGGAGAGGAGTGAGCACTTTGTGCTCCATGGATTGTCCTGAGCATTCCTGAAACTTTGGGAGCTCCTGGGTGTTTGTGTCAGCAAGAGTTAAATCACGATGGCATTAAGTCACGAGGCTGTGCCTGGATCATCATCGACAGGCAGCAAGATCTGCTGCATCCAATTGCTTGTGTGGATTAAGGGAATCCCTTCTGAAGTTTGCTGTCCCAGAAAGAAAAAAAAAAGGCAGAAAAAAGCATGATTTGGATAAAAAAACCCGAACTAAAATGTGATGATCTTTAAGGTCCCTCCCAACCTAAACCCTTCTGGGATTCCATGATCCTGGTGTTTGGGGTAGCAGATGGACAGCTTTGGACATGCCTTATCCCAAAATTCCTCTTGGAAAGGAGCCTGAAAAGCCATCCCACCACAAGTCCTGCAACTCATTTATCATCTAAGTGATCTTGATATTGAAAAATGAGCCTTGACGTTGGGAAATGATAGAAGTGTGTGGACATTATTTAGCTGGAGCTGCCTTGTTCACACAGTGTGGTGAGGTTTTATTTATATCTCTATTTTTTATATATTTATTTTTCTCGGCAAAGACACATGCTGCTACACCTTTTCAAAGGCTCTGTTGGGACGAACATGGCCTTTGCTGGTTTCTCTCCAACTGTGGTGCACCTGCTGGGTTCGTTTGAAGTTTCAGGGTTGCAGAGCTGTGTCGAGCCCCCGGTTTCCCACCTCACCTGAGCTTCCCACGAGAAGCGGCTGGAGGCAACCCCACAAAGCCAAACTTCCCTGGATAGAGCATCCTCACCTGCTTGTTGTTGGGAAGGGATGGGAGAAGAGGGTAAAATCAGCCAACCCACTTCCAAACCACCTTCCTGGGCTCTCTCTCACACCTAGAGAGTGCCAGCACTCCCGGCTGCGTTTTCATCTTGGCTCGCTCGAGAGCCAGTGGCGCCGAGCTGCTGTAGAGCAGCCAAACTGACTGAGAACAAATTTAAAAAAAAAAAGGAGGGTTTCCTAAAGAAAAGAAATGAAACCCAGCCCTAAAGCAACAGCAAACTGCTGCAAACAAACCAACCCCCTCGGCGCCTCCTGCTCTGGCAGCAGAACGCAGCTCGGAGCCATCACCCGCGGGTCTCTAACAGCGCCTTCCCCAGAGCCTTGTCTCTGGGATGTGTGTGAGAAACATCCTTAAATCTTCCAAAAAACCCACCCAGCCCTCGTCTGGCTGCGGGGCTGAGCGCTGGGCTGCCGTCAGGAGCCGTAAAAACCTGCTGATGGACAGATGGAGCGTCGTAATTACACACGGGGAGGGGGACGGGCGCAGAGAAATTATTGGTGTGGGCAGACAATTAGAGGCTTTTCCAGAAGATTACCCTCTCCCTCCCATCTGCGCTCTGGGGAGGAGTTCGATGCTGGCGATGCTGTTTCTGTGCTCAGCCATTCTCTGCTCTGCCCAAATCAGGGCTCCACATTCCTTGGGATGTCTCTGGAGCATCCCCTGGGTCTCGGCAGGAGGGAGAGGCCCTGGTGGGGCTTTGCTGGGAGTTCAGAGCTCCCCTCATGAGCGAGCATGCCGTGGGATTCACGGGCTTCCCTGGGAAATCAACCCTCAGGAGGCTGATTTAGGGCAGGTTTGGTGATTTCTGGGTCTCTCCATCTCGCCAGGGAACCTTTTCAAGGAGGTTTAGACTACACGACCTTTAAAAGGTCCCTTCCCGCTCCAGCTATTCGATGATTCCATGTGTGCAAGCAGCAGGGAGGGCAGGCAGCTCCCAAGGCCAGCAGCAAAGGGAACAGCTAATTACAGCTCCATTTCAACCCAAATCACTATTTTTGTGTTAATTGTGTATTTATTTTCAGTGTTTGATGTGCTGAGGAGTCAAACAGGAATTATTTTGGATGGCTCACCACTCTTGTTTTTGCTTTATTTTTTTCTAAACCCAAGTCAGGACATTTGATTTCAGCACTGAGGGGTTATTTCTCAGCAGTTTATTTTTCACATTATGGTCACTTCAGTTTGAAAACATTGCCACTGGCCATTTGTTGAGTTTTCTGAATCAGGAAAATAATAATAGTAATAAAACAGAATACTTGGATGATTCACGAGGTCCTTTGTCAGCTTTTTTTTCTGTTGGAAAGAAGATGAAAAATTGGGTGCAAACTTTCTCTCAGCTCCCATGATAACACTGGGAGGGTGTTTGTGGTGAGCCTGTTCCTATTTCCTGATGTCTCACATTGTCCCTGGCTGCTACCAAACTCATATCAAGGTGTGACAGCACCTCCTTTGGAATGGAAACCACCCTGACTCACAAACCTGGGTATTTATATATATGTAATATGTTTATTTTACCTCCTGCCATGTCTTAAAAGCCCTGTCAGAATCCTTTGCTTCAAAGTCCTCCAGCCCCAGACTTTGAGGTGACCCAAAGCCTGAGGGCTCCTCTGTGCCCTGTAAATACATATATATAGGGAGATATGGAAATAAAATAAGGATTCTGTAAACTGAGTAAGTTGGCATCAAAATAAGTGAGCTGCAAGAAAATATGGGAAGTGAGAGATGGGAAGGGAATTGATTATTTGTGATGAAGTTGGTGTTTGCAGGGTAGGGGCAACTTTTTCCCTTCACCCTGAGCTGCTGATGCTGCAAGGGAACCTCAGTGTTCCTTTTGCTCCTTCTTCATGGAGCCATGAATCAAAATTGCTGCTTTTGGGTGTTTTTGCTGTTTGGAGGTGCTAGAGCTGCTGGAGGTCTGAGTGTCTCTGCCTGGTTGTGTAAGGGTACCAAACACTGATGTCCCTCCATTGCATTCTCCATTTGGTTCTCCACCTCCCCACGAATTCTCCCACAGTCCCTGTCCTTCTTCAGCAGGACTCAGCTCCCCAAAATCTCTTCCGTGGGCCCTGCCCTGTTCCACAGAGCTCAGCCCCCAAAACTTTTCCCATCCTCCTCGCCCTGCTTCAAGAGGGCTGAGCCCCCCAAAACCTCTCCCTTGGTCCCTGCCCTGCTTTGTCAGAGCAGTTTAGTTCTGATGAGATGCAGGAGTGATGCTGCAGGACAGGCAGTCAGGGATGTGTTCACCCCTCTGATCATCTCCTCCACACCTTATTTCCCTATTTTTTATTTCTTTCCTTCTTCTTTTTTCCTGCCCTCACTGGTTTGCTGAATGTCATTTCCCCCAGCTTCCCCAAGCAGGAAAAAGATCCCCACAATATTGCTACTTCCAGTCAGATAAATACATGAGATTCTTTGTTTTCCCTTTTCTGAGTATTTTTTCCCTTCCCTTGTGCCTGGTTCTGCTCCATCCTCTTTTTCCCCTACTATTTTCATTCCCCCTGACTGGTGCCAGTCTTTAGCAGTCAATACCTTTTACATCGTGTCCCATTAGAAACAGGAAAAGGAGAATTTAGGGATAGTCCTGAAATGGGAGGAGGGATTTTCTCTGAGAAAGTTCAATTCACAGCCCAAATTTGAAAGAAGTTTTCCAAACACCTCCCAAGGCAGAGAGATGGATAGGGAACGATCTCTCCCTGCTCCCTAATTTACAGCCCTGACAATACGATGCCGTTAGTGAGCATCCATCTTCGTGTATAAAGGGGGGGGAGGAAAAATGAAAATAATAAAAAAAAAATCATTATATGCCTTTCAGCATTGACCAGCCCGAGGAGATGCGAGTTATTCTTAAGAAAGTCATGTATCTTCTTTACTTTGGCATCAACATAAATAAAATTACTTATCTCTCGGATTTAAATGCTCTGCACCTTTAGCAGGCAATAAATTCTTCTTTCCTGTCCCTTTATGTATTTATTTCTCGCTCCATCCTTCACCTCTGAATATGAAACTGCAGCTTGCCTCCCTGCTCCGAGCAGGGGGAGGACCCCAAAGTTTCCTCCATCCTTCCCACTCGTGTTTTCTTGGGAAGGACACACCATGCCGGAGCCATGGGTGCTCCTTCCCAAACCCAGCCTCACCTTTCCCACCACCCTGAGCCCCCCTGGGACTGACAGGGCTGTTCTCTTCCCCAGCCAGCCCTGACTTTCCATCATCTGGATGGTAATTTGTGCCTGGGATGGTGGTGCCTTAAGTTTTTATTTTTCTAGTCCGTACTGCTAGTGTAACTCTGAAGTTTTCTGTAGCTCGTTCAGTGCTGTTCTCTGTGCTTAGATAGGCATAACAAAACCTCTGGCTTGCCCTTCGAGGACACCTAGAAACAAAAACTGTAAACCTTCATCTTGGGGAGAGGGGGGCAGGCTAGGAGAAATCGCAATAGCTGGGTTCTAGTTAGTGAATTTATGTTGTTATAAAAATGTGAAGCACTCGTAACCAGGATGTCCATTTGGGGATGCACTGAGGCAGGACCTCTGGACTCTGAAGTGTGCACCTGAAGGCCTTTCAGATAAATATTCCTTTATCCTTTTATTTCTGTCTAGTCTCTGTTTCTAAGTAGCCATTTAAGGCATCCATGACAGCTGGTGATGCAGGATGGGGCTGGGGGGACCCTGCTGAGGCTGTGGGTGCTCCTGGGCTGCTGTCACCACTTCAGTCCCAAGGTTTGTGCCAGGCCAGGGGTGGCACTGGAGAGGCACGGGGAGCTGGGAGCACACACAGCCAGAGCTGATAAACATTTCATCCCTTCTTCCCTCTCTCCCTCCCTCGACCAACTCTGCTTCGCTTTGCTTTCCCTCCTGCATTCAAAATGGAGACAGGATGGTAAAAATAATCATTGTCTCGGAAAGTCCCGTGAATCCTTGTCATGGTGGAACCATGAAGTCCAAACTGCTGCTTTCAGGTGGGACAAAGTGAAATTGCTTCATGGAATCATAGAATAGTTTGGCTTGGGACCTGAAGGGACCTGAAAGATCGTTTCATTCCAATCCCTCCTTCCCACAAGGAATGGCTCAGCCCTGAACCAAGAGTGGACAAGGGCGCCCCCACATCCCATTGGCATCATCCCATTTAGCAGGCAAAGTAAATCCTGATGGAAACTCCATATTTTTCTCAGAACACAATTCAAGCAGAAAACCCTGAATCCCAGGATATCTTTTGTCAGGAAGATTTTGCTCTTGCTCTTGGAAATCCAGAGGGGTTTGGGACGAGCAGTTTGTCTCATGTGTAGAACTGCAATAGGAAACAGGGCCCTTACCTGCACTGACTTTTTTGTAAAATTTAGAGTCCATGTTTTCCAAAGCCTTCTCTTTCTTTCCCAACCCAAAATAACCTGGCAGCAATGACATTTTAACGGGAAATTAAATGAAAACATTTATTTTGAATTGACATTTTGACTTGAAATGCTGATTTGTTCCGGATTTTTAAGCCAGAGAACAGCAATGCACAGTTGTTGTAAATGACAAAAAAAGGAGGAATATATGAAAAATAGCCACGAACTCTCAGGACACGTCAGGGACAGAGAAAGGACACTTGGCTCTGGAACTTGGGGAGTTCTTTAGGGACGGACACAGGAGCCAGACTCAGCTTCTGCACCAACCCACCTTTGCATCTAATTTGAAACAAGCAAAAAAAGGGCAGTTTTCTGTTTTCATGAGAAAGCCAGAAATTTCCGGGAGGCACGGAGAGTGGGAATCAATTTTTCCCATCTGCCGTTCTCCACCACCGTTGGAGGATGATACTGTTGATGTGTTGAGGTTTTGCCTTCTTTAAATATCACTGGTATTTATTTTCATTACTTGCTCTTAATTCTAACGAAGCTGAAGTCTCCTCTGTGCCCCGGTGGGGAATTTATCCCAAAAAAGCATCTAGAAACGTTTGGTTTCTTGGTCTGCAAACATCCTTTCATCTCTCCAGCATCCCATCTGTCTGTCTAGCTGCTCCTCCACTGCTTCCTTCCTCTTCCCTGTGATCACAGCCACCACGACCTGTGAAATGAACATTTTCATAAAATCTTCGTTTGCATTTCAAACGAGGCAGAGGCACAGAAACCCACAGGAAAGGAGAAAAAAGCACAAAAACCAACTTTGCTTTCTCGGTTCCTCCTCATTTCTCACATCTGAAGAGATTATTAAACATGTCTAAAGGTAAAATCTCCACTCCTTCCTACGTGCCTCCAATGGAAATAGTTTTGCTTGGATGTTCTCTTCCCCTCAGCCTCTTCTGGTACACTCTGGGTGGTCTTTGGTGCTGTTACGATGAATTTGTGTCATGTTGCCCTCTAATGGCTGATCAACAGGAATTTTAAGAGCCCTTCCCAAGAAATCCTCCTCTATTTTCTTGGGAGAAATGGTGGGAGTTTGGAGATAAAGGGTCTGGGGGGTTTCTCTTTACCCAACGAAGGAGTGGGAAATGCACGCGAAACTCTCTTTGCGTTGCCTCTCCAACCCCCTTGTCGCTCATCCCTCTACCCCAAAATAGAAAGAACCAAACTTAGCTGTTCAGGAAGGCATTTTTACCCCCACAAGCCCTTTCTTGGCTGCCTCCACCCTGCAGGAGATCCTTGAGGACCTCAGCAGATGGCTCCCGGCACCGCAGCCTTCCGACGGGAGCTCCTCCACTCCATTCGTCTTTGAACGAGGGAAAACATTTTGACTTGAACTTTCATACATAATGATGAGGGTTGGTTACCCAAATCCACACATTTTCTTCAGTCGTTTTCATTTACTACTGTTTTAAATTATTTCACAGCCTTGCAAATCTCCTCGTGACAGCCAGAGCCCAGGCAGGGAAAGGGAGAGAGAGCAAAAAAAACCCCACTAAGTGTTCATTTCTCGCATAATATATTCCAATCCTGTTAGGTCGTGCTGGTGAAGGTAGTATTTCTGGCATTCATTTAATGAAATTGACAGTGATGAATGGTTAATTATACAAATTACATTCTTATTAAATCCCCTGGAATCACTGCCTTAGAAAGTCTTAGCTATGGACTTCTCGTGCTAGATACTTATTTTTTTTTTAGGAGCATCTTTACTGCTGGCTGCTGCAAAACCGTCTTCCAAAAAACCTTGAAAAGCATTAAAAATCCCCTAGTTAAGTCAATTACTGCAGATAAGTTAATCTTAATGGGATGCTTAAACCCCTGTCCTTGCATGAGTTTAGTTTTCATCCCTCGCTCCCGGCTCTGGAGGCGCTGGAGAGAAAAGTTTCCCGACGATTGTTGTGACAAATGGATTAAGAGTGGATAAACAGGGCTGGATGCAAAATTTACATTCAAACTGGTTCTTCACCGAATTTTCTCCCCGAACTGGCAGTGAAATTGCCCATTTTGGAGGTGAAGAGCAGCAGGATGCCTGCACGTGTCCCACTGGATCAGTCACTGAATGGGAACTGTGGGCTGGTGATAAAGAATCGTGGAACCGTGGGATCATTTTGGTTGGAAAAGCACTCTGAGATCATCGAGTGCAGCCATTAGCCCAGCACTGCCATGTCCACCACTAAACCTTGTCCCCAAGTGCCACATCCACACGGCTTTGAACACTCCCAGGGAAGGAGCACCAAACTCCCCTCGGCAGCTCTGGAAGATGGACAAACCTGATCTTCCACCAAGCGTTTTTAGGAAGGGAAGGCACCAACCTTTAACCCCTGCTTATTCCCAAGGTGTTAAATCCCACTTCCAAGCCCTCCAAACACATGGAGTGGTTTTAATTGCAGAGCACAGGATGAGCTGGCATTATTAACCAGGTGTAAATGTAATAAAAAGACTGTTAAGTTAAGCAAGTTTTCAGCTTCAGCAGTGAGAGTGGCCATCTATCTTGCGTGGCTTTCTGCATGCTTCATTACCACGTGTAACCACACTGGAAAAATCAGCTTTATCCCCTCTAATTAGATGATAAGTTCCCTAAGATGTGTGTTAGTGCTGCCAGGCACCTGACGCTCTGCCGCGGCGCCCACTTCCCACAGCTCCCGGGGAAATTTATTACCCAGCCTCATATTAGACTTAAGTTAACATCACTTAATCTTCTTACCTGACAGAGTTATGTATGAGGCACTCAGGATATATTGGCCAGGATTTAGGGACTCTGAAGGGCGGGAGCTGTGCTGGGGGAGTAGAGGTGTGTGCGAGGGAGGTGGAGTGCTCTGGAGGTGATCAGGACGCACTTATTTCCCCATCCCCTTATTTCTGCTGCTCTTCCAAAGGGACAGAGCATCTTCTGCAGCTTCTCCTTACCCTGTAACTAAACTCCAGGCTGGTTTTGCCTGGCTCAATCCAGAGAACAGCAGCAGTCAGTAATTAAGAAAGAAGCCATGACCTCCTCGAGGAGGGAGGAGGATGTGAAATGTTGTTGGGCACGAGCAGAGCCACCAAAAATCAAATGTCCTCTAATGCTACAGGCTGCAGAATAGGGTTCATCAGGTTCAAAAACTACCACTGCATCACCACCCGCTCACGGCAGCTCTCTGGTCCTGGGCTGGCCACAGAAAAATGGGCGTCGTTTTCTCCCTTATTTTCCACCTAATTTTCCAGAGAGGCTGGAGATACACAGAGGTCGCAGGGAATTGTCACAACTGAACAACTTGGTTTGATTTGGATTTGGGTTTTCTCCCTTCTCCCCAAGATCTGTGTCTCCAGAGCAAAAGTGCTGTGCCCCTGGTGCCTGCTGGAGCCTGGAATAAGCCAAAGGCAGGAGAAATAATGGAGCTGCCATCACATCTCCCTCTTTTGACTCAATAAGCTTCATAATCTCTGTATAACCACCTACATCACACCAAGACAGGAGGAGCAGGGGGAACTTTATGAGCTGGTTAGAGCAGGCAACTCCATCACCAGCCATGACTATTATTATAAAATATTCTGGAAGTTAACTCAATAAAAAAACTAATAATGAGAGGAACCATCTCTGCCTTTGTTTATGGCTTCTTTAAGTGTATAAATGAGCACGAGGTGATTAATGAGGGTGATCTGAGAGAGAAAGATTTGCGTGCACAGTGCTTGAATTATTTCCTTATTGCATGTGCTTCCCAGTCCCTCTGTTTATTGTGCTGCTCGATGCTATTTAATACAGAATGACTAAAGTTATGAGATCCTATTTATTCCACCTGACACTGTCCCCTCTTGCAGCTCAGCCCCTGGGACAGATAGCGCGTGCACAATGAATTCAGAAAATATATTAAAAAGCAATTATAAACTCCCTGCCTTCGGTGTCCTGGCCTTATTCTTCACAGCGCTCCCTGAGCATTTGCATAATGTCTACAGGCTCTTGTGGAGTTATCAAAACACGAGGAGTCTCTCTCTTATTTTCGAGGATTGATGGATTTAGGACTTAAAGGTTGCCAAAGGTGCCTTGGTACCCTCCTCCTGCATGCCCTGGTAGATGTTGCTGGTGCCAGGTTCCCTGCCCCACCAGCCACCCCAGGAGATGGTGGCAGCCAGAATTTTGCTGGCTCAGCACGTTTCTTGCATTAAGCAACGTCCTTTGCTCTTCCCATCAGGATGATGCTGATATTAGAATTTCATTATCTTCCTGGGCTGCTTTCCTCACTCCTTTCTGCTTTATAGACTCCTCAAAACCTCTCTGAGGGACAGGAAGAACATCAGATCGAGCCATTCCTTCATGATGGGTAATTTTTCTTGCCTCTCAGACATTGCAGGGTAAGATCCTGTTGACTGCGAGCTGGATTTCATCATTTCACCTCTCGCTCTTTCTCCAGAGCTCTTCAGACAGGGAATTCCTAATCCACAGCCCTCAGTGCTGGTGAGGCACTGGGGGAATCCTGCACATCCACGGGCTGCTGTGCTGAGGCACTGACACCATTGACCCCAGCCAGCCCTGCGAGGGTGACAGGCACCAAAGAGCCAGAAACACAACTCAGGGGCTTTTGGAAAACAGCACATTGTGTAGTTTCAACTGGACTTTGAGGTTAAAATGCTGATGAAACTGGGGTGTTTCACCATTCATAACTGGGGAAAGCTGCAGCAAAATCAATGCAACTTTGCCAGGTTGCGCTGGAAAAACTTCTCACCTGGATATCCACGGGTTTATTACTGATGTCTTCTCTTACGCATAATAAAACATGGATGTGTTGCAAATCCAAGGTGGTGTTGAACCAGCTGGCACCGTGTGTCTCCATCTAATTATACACAGTCCTTTGGGTTTCATTCCAGCTCCGCCATAATTCTCTTCTGCAGGATTTTAACTCACTCCCGGCACAGAACGCTTCATCTCCGTAAAAAGTGAGGGTGCGAGCAAATAAATTAGCATTTCAGGAAGTACTTGAAGGCTTTCACAGCCTGTCTTTCCCCAGAAACTGTTTATCAAGCATCTTAATACCGACCAATTTGTACACCTCAAAAATACATTTATTCTGTAAATTGTTTATAGAAAACCAACAGAAGGAAATGGGCTTTGCTGCTATTGAATTCATTAGCAGCAGACTGGCTGATTGCTTTTATTCCTCCTAACCTATTGTGTATTTTATTTGCTTGAAATGTTTTATATACCTCAGCGCTGAATGGATTCTATGCCGGGGGTTTCAGGGAGTTAAATCAGCTCCAAATTGAGGAATCAGATGGTGCCTCTGCTTTTTGCCCCACACATTGGTTTTGTTGGAATAGGTAAGAGAGGATGCAGGGTGCCCAGAGCAGCTGTGGCTGCCCCTGCATCCCTGGCAGTGTCCAAGGCCAGGTTGGACAGAGCTTGGAGCAACCTGAGATAGTGGGAGGTGTCCCTGCCCATGGGATGAAAGGAGCTTTCAGACTCCTTCCAACCCAACTCCTTCCAACTCCTTCCATCCCATTGTGGCATTCTGGGATTCTAGGATGAGTTAAATTACCTTGTTTATCACCACTGTTCCCTTGCATTTTCCCCCTTCTGCAAAGCTCCTCTGCATCCCTGTCCCACCCAGAGCTGGGGGTTCACTGCACCAAAAAGTGTGGTTGGTGCTGCCATGGGGACAAACTGGGGAAAGGTGGCAGGACCTGGTTTTGGTGATGGAGGGTTTGTGTCACTGCAAGTTTGACACTTCTGGGAACACTCCTCAAATTCCTTAATCCTTGCTAAAAGCCAAGTGGGGAAAGCTGCAGGGAGAGGAGGAAGGAAGCAGCCGGGTCCGTCCAGCTTCAGAAAGAAGAGGAGGGACAGCAGGGGAGCAGGGTGGGGGTGAGGGGGAGGAAGGGTGGCATTTCTCAGCCAAAGTTTGCAGGAAAACAAACAAAGCCTTTTCCAGGCCCTGAGCCTCCAGTGAAGGGAGGCATTTAGCTCCTTGGCAGGGCTCCTGTGGAAACCTTGGCCTGACCCACTTGGGAGAGCAGGAGCCAGCGGGAGGCTTTTGCCCTGCTTTGCATAGAAGTAAATGGGAGAAGGAAAATGGAAACAGAAAAAGAGGCAACAGTGTTTGGTAGAGAATTTTGACACTGGGAGAGAATATTGGCTTTGAAGGGACTAATTCTGTCTTTTTTCTTCTATCTCCCTTCCATCTGAAAAACCTCCTTGTCCCTGCACCTCTCCAAAGGGGGATGTTTGCACTGCCTGTGGCATTGTTGTTCTGTCTCCACTCGTCCTGCACCTAGGCTAGCAAAAATGCAGGTGTTCTCCTCCATCTTCACTCAAATTCTGCACAGTTCTGGGAGTCTGGGGCATTGGCTGGGGGGAGCAGGGAAGTCTGGGTGCAAGCAAAGCCCTGATCTGCATTGCTGTGAGGTGGGCAGGGCGGACCTGGAACGCCACAATCCTGCCCAGCGGTGGAACAGCTGAATGGTGTGGGCATGGGAGGTTTAATTCCACATCCTTTTCCCTTCCCTCTTTGCACACTGGGGAAGGAAGGGAGACTCGGCAAAGGAAAAGGGTGGATCCACCCCAAAGCTGTGGTCTTGTTTTCCGTTGGAGAGAGACAAAACTTTCTGCTGAGCTCGACTTCAAAGGCAAGCGCCGAGCCTGGAGATATTCATTTCAGAAATTCATGTACAGCTGCATTAGTTCGGGGCTTCACATGTTTTATCCACTTGTCACAATTAGACATTATTATTATTGCTGCAAACAGAGATGGCTGAGAGATAATAATTCTTTATGAACCTCCCGTCACAATTAATGTGAGCTCCATACTTGTCCATTTACTGAGTTTTAAGCTAATCATTCCTTATATGTGTTTCAAGCCTTTAGTGAAGTACAAATAATTTGAACTAATTAGCTTATTAAAAGAAGGGAATGAAAACAAATGGCACATGAATGAATTGTGGGATTTCGTATGGAATTAATATCTCACTAATACATGTGGATTTGGTAAATTCATTATGCATTCATAATCAGACCTGATGAATCACCTAGCTAATTCAGGAGTAATTAGCCATGAACCACTGACACTTATTTTAAAGTGAGACCAAACTACTTGGCTCCATCCTAAGGACTCAGTTACAGTCTCCGAGGCACAGGGAAGCACTGATGTGTTCCCTGTGAAACCTGCGGGGGTGACACAGTGAGACCCTCTGGGATTTGTGGCTGTGCTCTGGGGGATCAGCTGTGAGGGTGTCCACACTTCCAGCCTGGCAGCTCACACCGGGAGGTATCCACCTTCCCTTTCCTGGAATTAACAGTGCAATTGCTACCCTTGGAACCAGCTCATTTTTTCACTCCTTGGCAGCTGATGCATTAGCAATCCTTGTAATTATTTATTCTTTGTATTACCATTGTGGCTCGTGTGGTGCAGCACCTTCCTTGTCCAGCATCCCACGGAATGTGGGGCGGATCCAGCCCCATGGCCCAGCCAGACTCAGAGAGGGAATCAGGCACTCAGGGAAACAGGGATCCCCAGAGCTGATGTGGGGACACAGTCCCAGCCAGCCAGGGGGTTTGGAGGTGCTGAGACAAAAGGAGTGCCAGCTGAGAGTCACAGGGGGAGGGAGGGGTGGAAGAAAGCACTAAGGGTGTGACAGGAGCGTGGTGGGAAGCGTGGAATCAGCTGGCATAAGGGATGGGAAGAGTGGCCATGTCACCAGGAGGGCAGAGTGTGATGACAGTGATCTTTGAGCTGGGATTCAGGCAGGACAGGAGCAGGGAGAGTTTGCATTGCAAAGTCAGAGGAGAGGACTGTGGTACCCATGGAGGAAGGCTCAGGGGATGGCAATGGAGGGGGAGGATGAAGCAGGAAGGCTTTGTGGAGGATCCTGAGGCTGAAGTAACGCTGTGCATGTGGAGTTGGAAAGAGTCTGAAGAGCTCTGTAGCAGCTGGGTTGGGTTTGAGCTGATGGTGAGGCATCCCCAGAGGAGGCAGGGTGGCAGCTGGGGCCGGGTGGGAAGCACCCACGGCTCCCTCTGTGCCAGACCTCTTCCTGTCGCTGAACGGAACCCCCGCTGCAGATCCGTGACTCATCTGCCTCCAGGTACCAAATTTGTGTTTGCAGATAAGATTACCCAGGGATTAATTGTAGAGGGAGAAGAGAAATGTAGATTAGTCATCCCTTGAGAACAGACATAGATCAACAGCATTTAGAATTACCTTTGGGTGTTTAACAGCCACGGATCACCAGAGTACCTGAACACCTACCATGTAAAATCAACAGTCTTGTTAATTATGAAAAATAATTCATGTCACACCAATCTAAACCCACTAAAATCTCTTCTGCATTCATCCCAGAAGCAGCTGTATCACTGCTGCACTCGCCCCAGGGCCAGCAGAATGTCTTGAATACCATTTCTTCCTACACCTTCTCTGGAGAGCCGGGGTGGGAAGGCCTGGCAGCAGTGCATTTCCATGGCTTAATCCTCTCTTTTGTAGGAACTGCTGCTGCTCAGAGCCCTGGTGGCTTTGAGAGCCAGGAATGCACCTGGGGAATCACCTTTGATGTCTCCACCTGTGCATCTCCCTGCAGTCACCTTCTCTCTGTGCACCCAAGCTGCCCCTGGTCCTGCAGCAGTGGGAGAGGCTGGATTTGCCCTGAAAAACATCATTTTCTGTGTGTGTGTCCATAGGTGCATCTAGGGGATGATTCCCAGCCCCTAGAGATGGACAGAACTCTGCACCTCCAGCATCCCACCCCGAACAAAATCCAGGGAGTGGGCTGCATAAATTGGGAGCTTTGGTTCCACTTCTCAGAGCACGTGCGTGACAATAGGATCTTTCCTTACCTAAGAGAAGGGAAACAAAGTGGGAAATCACATTCCATGCCCACCGAGGGCTGGAGCTGCCTGGATGCACCAGGAGGGCTGGGCCCCGCTCAGCTCCCCCCGGGTGCTTGCGATGCGAGCGTGGTGTAATCACAAAGAATAAACAGTAGCAATTACTTAATACTTGTGGTGATGGAGTATTGAAAATTAGCGCCAGAGTTAAGCCCTAATAAGACATGTAACACACTGCAAGCCTGTGAATTCTGTAGAGTAGAATCAAGAGTAAATAAAATTACAATTTAAACAAAGGCAGATAATTTAATTATCTTGTAGGCACAGTACTAAAATTTGGAGTGATTGGCTAATCAATAGGTTATTACACAATGCAACAATTCGACCTGCCTGGGAGCTGGTAGGAAATGGATGCTCAGGAATCAGGCTGGGTCGCTGGTTGGGGTGGTGGGAGCCAGCACTGCCAGATCCTGGCAGGTCCCTGGGGTTGGGATGTATGCAAAGCATCGTCAGCTCTCCAAGGGTACTCATGGGAGCAGAGGTAGAAACACAGGATCTCTGAGGTTGGAAAGATCTCTGAGATCTTCGAGTCCAACTGCTCCCCTAGCACAGCCAAGGCCACCACTGTCCCCAAGTGCCACAAGGGATCCTCAACCACCTCAAGGGATTGTGGTTCCACCACTGCTACGGGCAGCCAGTGCCAGTGCCTGACCAAATTCCAGAGGGTTCGAGTTGCAGAAGGAAGCAACCTTAGGTGCTTTCTGTGCTCCTTTCACATGGGTTTTTGATTCGCAAGTTTTCAGCACTTTGACATTTAAATTTGACATTTAAATTGGACTTTCTGGAAATGAGCAAAATGAGAGAGATAGGCACAGCTCTGAGAGCAGTGAGGAGCTGCCACCTGCAAACCCGAGTGTAAAACTCTTCCCCAGAGCAGCAACACAGCCATGGTGTATCCATGCAGAGATGCCCAGGACAATGTAAGGCAGCCTTCACCATGGAAATGCTCACAGGATCTTTGGAGCTCTCCAGTCTGTCCCCTGCCTCAGGTGGCCTTCCAGACACAGGGACAAGTCTTGTCTTCTCTTGCTGTCTCTTTGTATTAAGCCTTGAGGTCTGTTCTCCATCCCTGCTGTCCTCCAGGCACCACAGGGAAGCGCCACTTCTCAAGGCCATCTGAGCTCACAACCCTTTTGGACCCAGACATTCCAACCCCTGAAGCTCCTAAATATCCCTCTCCACATGAGACAGGTCCTGCATACAAGCAGGGCCATGCTGTCGCCTCACACTCATCCCATCAGAACTGTGCCCTACAAACGCTCCTCCAGCCACATCCTCAGCTGCCAGGACCTGGCACTGCCACGCTGGTGTTGGGCAGGCTCGTGCCAAATTCCACTACCTGAGGATTTGGCTGCTGCACGCAGTCAGGTGAGGTTTGTGAGGAGCAGTAGCTGCATCCCAGCATGAAATGCCAGGCTTTGGTTCCGCGCTGATGCCAATCTTCTAAGGGAAAGCAGCATTTCTTTCCAGCCCATTGTACTTCGCTAATTTAATTCCATTCTGTATGTCAAATCACATTATATATTCACACCGACGGAGGATCTGGCTTTTTCTTTATTAAAATTAAGACATTTATTTGTCATTTTTTAACAAAATTGAAAAGGAATCAAAACCTCATTTTCTGGAAAAGCAGCGTTGTTGGCGTGCGTGCACTGCTGTAGCTGTCTCGCTGTGTGTGGCTCACCTCTTCCTGCAGGTTTTTTCTCCCTTTCCCAAAATCCAGCTCTGGCACACAACTCCCCCACCCCTCACCAGGTCCCCACAGGATTTCCTACAGCCAAACCCCCTCCTCCATGGAGTTTGGAAGGACCAGCAAGGGGCACCGGGCAGCTGGGGTGCAAATGTTGCCCTCTGGTGCAGGTGGGATGAGATCTCTCAGCCTGTGCCCCAGAGAACTCCCACAATGAGGAACCAGGGAGTCATGGAGCCATGGTTTGGTTTGGGTTGAAAGGGATCTTAAAGCTCATCCAGTTCCAATCCTCCATGGGCAGGGACACCTCCCACTGTCCCAGGCTGCTCCCAGCCCCAATGTCCAGCCTGGCCTTGGGCACTGCCAGGGATCCAGGGGCAGCCACAGCTGCTCTGGGCACCCTGTGCCAGGGCCTGCCCACCCTCCCAGGGAACAATTCCTTCCCAATCTCCAGTCTAAACGTATTCCTTCTTCTACTGTCCCTCCATGCCTTGTCCCCAGTCCCTCTCCAGCTCTCCTGGAGCTCCTTTAGGCCCTGCAAGGAGCTCTGAGCTCTCCCTGGAGCCTTCTCCTCTCCAGGTGAATACCCCCAGCTCTCCCAGCCTGGCTCCAGAGAGGAGGGGCTCCAGCCCTGGAGCATCTCTGTGGCCTCCTCTGAAGGCAAGGACAGGGAGCAGAGTGATAAGGGGAAGGGATTTGACTTCTCCCATGAAAGTCCTCCTGCAGCTGTGCCACAGGTGATTCCAGTACCTTGCGCTGGTGCAATGACAAGATGAACATCCCATTTCTCATGAGGACATGAGATCATCTCATTTGTGTTGCTATTTCCCCTCCTAGACTTTGCACTTCTGTCTGCACAGAGAATGTTCAAAGTAATGTGGGCTTGGGAGCCCTTACAGCCTCTGCAGCACTGAGCTCCTCTATTCCATGGCTGGGAATTGTCCAGGGATTCAGTGGGCAGGGGCAGGAGATGGAGCTGGGTGTGCATGGAGGTGGTGCTGGGCTCTGAGTTTGGAAAGCCCCTGACTGAAAGGTTCTGGTGTCCAGCCAGACTGAACCACTCTCCTCTCAGTCATTACACCACAGGAGCCTGAGACAGTATGGAAAATCTCCCTCTGTGACCTTGGTGGGGAGCAGATGACCCTTCCAGCTGCTGTAACACGATTTTAGTGATGTTTCAGGGAGAGGATTATTACTTGACTGAGAAACTCTGGTATTTTGTGGAAAACTCAATTTTCATGTAAAAGCTGGAGATCGGCAGTGGGGAAATGGAGTGAGAAGCAGCAGTGGCCATCTGAAGTGCACACGATTGTTTCCCCTCCATCTGCCTGCCCAGTGCTTTGTCTCCTTTTTCCCAAGCAGAATGGTCCCTGAGAGCTCTTTCCTTTTCTTAAAAACATCATCAATTTGGGGTTTTTTTGAAGGGTGCTGATTCCATGCCATGGCAGAGCCCATCATGTTCTACAAGGCACTGAGCTGCTCTCTCCACTCTGCCAGCTGCGAGCTGGGTGGTTTGGGTTGTTTGCTCCCTATTTTGAAGATCTTTGGGGGCAGGTTCTTGGGAGAATCAAATTGCTTGGAAAAACTTTGTTCAGCTCCAGCTGCCATGGATCTGAGCTGTGGCTTTGCCATTATCCTCCAGCACAGGCATTGCTGGAGCTAGGGACACAAACAGAGCTAAGGCAGGAGTGAAGGGACATTCCTGCCCTGTCCGTGCACATTCCCACAGCACGGCGGCCAGGAAGGGGTTGGGTGAGTTTATGCCATTTTTGGCTAATGAAGCAGAGATCTGCATTGCAGTAATTGCAGGGAGGCGTGGAGATCCCAGCGGGGGCTTTGCAGGGAGTGCTGAAGCAGAGGCAGGAGCAGCTCAGGGATGTTTGCTGAGATGTGCAAGTCACTGTGTGGCACCTGGGCTGGTCCAGTGCCAGCACGGGCAGTCCTGCAGTGGTCGGTGTCACTCAGGGTGGGTTGGGGCAGGGCTGGCACTCACAGGTCCCCATGTGGCCTCCTGCCAGCAGACAGGGCCACTTGTGAGCTCCTCCATCCCACCCTGACTCAAAGATGCTCAGCTCAACCTGGAGTGATCCCACAGAGCTGGCGCTTGGCTCCCCAGGTCTCTCAGCTGACAAACCTTGGTGGCCCCTCAAGGTTCCTGTCCCCCTTGTATGACAGATGGTGCCAGCAGGGTGCAACCATTCCCTGGCATCGCCCAGAGCAGCTGTGGCTGCCCCTGGATCCCTGGAAGCATCCAAGGCCAGGTTGGAAGGAGCTTGGAGCACCCTGGGATAGTGGGAGGTGTCCCTGCCCATGGCAGAAGGTGACACTGGATGGACTTTAGGATCACTTCCAACCCAAACCATTCTGGATTAACCAGGTTTTTCTCCAGCCTTACTGGTTGGTTGGACAACCATTGGCTGTCCCCACTGGTAAGATGCCACAACCTCTTCCAAGATGCCACAACCTCTTCCAATGAACCACTCATCTTGTTGCCAGAGCTAGGAGCTGGCAGCTGGCACCCCAAAGCTGTGTCAGGTTAAGGTTGGATATTATGGAAATGTTCTTCCCCCAGAGGGTGGTGGGGCACTGAACAGGGCCCCCAGGGAATGGTCCTGGCCCCAGGGCTGCCAGAGCTCCAGGAGTGTTTGAGCAACACTCTCAGGGACAGGGACTGCTGGGATGTCTGTGGAGGCCCAGGAGCTGAACCCAATGATCCTTGTGGATCCCTTCCAACGCAGAATTTTTCATGATTCTGTGATTCTACGATTTCTCTTTCTATAGGAGACTCCAACACAGCCCAGTTCACCTGAAGCACAATAAAAGATGGAATTTCTTGTAAAATCAAATGTTTTCTAGAAGAATATTAAAAAAAAAACCAACTCCCCCCATTCTTTTCCTGCTGTATCAACATAACCTGATAGCAACCCATTGCTTTGATGAGGTCTGCGTGTTTCCTTTCTGGTTTATGGTATCGTATGATTATAAAGTTGAAACAATAAAAGCAAATCAAAGCCCTTTGATAGCATGAAAACAAAACGTTTGGGGTTTGGCTAAAATGAATTATATTGCTGGAGCTGCACTGAAGTGCTTGGATTTTTAGGACTGTCTTGTGGTGCTTCTGAAAAAAAAAAAACCTTTACATTAAATTTAGGTAAACTTAAAAACAAACCATCATTTTGAAGAAGAAAAAAATCCTTATGTTGTGCTTTGAGAAGGCAGAGAAAAACTCCCCAATTTTCCCATAGAAGAAGAGTATTTCCAATTAGAAGTGTTTCAAGCTGGTTGTCAACGATTTTGGGACATTATCTGACTCTTCAGTTTTCAGCAAATGAGGTTTCTGATTGGAAGGAGCTCACCCATCTGTAGGAGAGTGTCCTATATACAGGACTAATAATGTTGGCATGAATAATTCATCAATCTTTATTACATCGAAAGGTATGTGAGGAGTGTGATGCACACACAGTCTCATCAAAGAAAGGCATATTCAGCTTAAAATAATCAGTTCGACTGTAGATTTTTAGAGTGTTTGATGGATTAACTCCAGCAAATCAACCTCCAAACTCGACTTTTGTTTGCCTCTCCCCAATCTGTAGGGAGATTATTAATATCATGTAACATTCAGTTAATAGGTCAGATGTGAGACCTTATTACAGACCGGGGATAAATTGCCTCTCCGGTAGCACATCCCTGACCTTCACAGACTTCAGAGTTCAATATTCAGCCTTCATCCATCCAGCCTTAATTACTGTGTGCACGAGCATTAGCAGCACCACGAAAGGGCCAAGTTCATGCAGCCATGACCCTGCTTTGCATCGTCTCTGCCTGGGAAGGACACGGAAAAGTCTTTGACAGGGTTAGACCTGGGATCTTCTTCATGGCTAGATTGTCTTTTAGCTGTTTTTCACCCAAACGTTGGCTCTGGGTTCTGTGGGATTGAGGGGCTCTGGTACCTTCTGCCTCATTAATAACCCTGAGAGCTTTCCCAATATCAGCGATCTTGCTGCGTGCGGATTTTCCGGGTGCCTTTGCAGGATTGTTTTCACCCGAGGCAGGTTCTCAGCAATTGCACAAAACAACAGCAGAGGCAGAGCTGGTTCTCCCAAAATCCCACAGAACAGTGAGGATTTGGTTTGTTCAGGGCAGGCATCACCATCTGCAGCTTTCTCCCAAGGGGCAGCAGAGGGGCAGGTTCCAATCCTTTCTCTCTATGACAGGGACAGCACCCAGAGAATGCTGGAGCTGGGCCTGGGCAGACTCAGGCTGGATTTAGGGAAAGGTTCTTCTCCCAGAGGGTGCTGGGCACTGCCCAGGCTCCCCAGGGAATGGGCACAACCCCGAGGCTGCCAGAGCTCCAGGAGTGCTTGGACAGCACTGCCAGGGATGGGATTTGGGGGTGTCTGTGCAGGACCAGGAGCTGGGCTGGATGATCCTGGTGGGTCCCTCCCAACTCAAGATATTCCATGATTCTGTGACTTGCACGAGAGGGCTGTTGGGCTTTTTCTTCACTCAGGAGCAGCCGGAATGATTTGTGGTGCTGTCTCTAATTGAGGATGGATGAGACATGGGGTGGTTGTAGGGCAAGAAATGTGGGTTTGGAGAAGGATTTGATGACCCAACCTGTACCATCCCCGATCCAGCTGTGTACACAAAGGGTGGTTGGCAGGTGGCCCCCAGGGGAAAGCTCCGGAGGGACCTCAAAGAGAACTTCCCTGGAAATGTATCTTTTCAGTTTTACTCAATTCTACTCATTTCGCCGGGGGAAAGTCGATGGCCTTCATTACGAGTCAGAGCAGGTGACATAATTCTCCTTCTGTGCTTTCAAATCTATGAACACACGGACTTAATATTAGCAACACAGATACAAATAGCATTTTAACGCAGTATTTATCACCGCGCTTTCTCAGGAGAAAATCTATCAAAGCTTTAAATCTAAAATTCTCCCATTCTTCTCGAGCAACAAGATCAATTCATTAATATTTGGAAAGCTCTCAGGGTTATTAATCATCTGTTATTATTTTATTTATGTACCTCTTAGTAGGAAAAAGCGGACAAACCAAGGCCAGTCTCGCTGATTGCAGCTTTTAACTTGGGGGAATGCGATAGGAGAAGGATGAGAACAATTTTATTGGGGAAAAAAACGTCCTTTGTGCTTGCAATTTGCATGGCAGAGGTAATAAAAGATGCTGCAAGCCATCTAAAGGCTGAGAAAGGTAGCAGGTTAATTGTCTTATCATTATGAATTCGCTTTGTATCCGTGGCCTTAGCAGAGATTTAATGAATTTATTTGGTATTCATGGGGCCATCACAGCACCTTCCTTCCACGAGTGTGGGCAAGACAATAAACACCTGTATTGCCCCAGGGTGGCTTCCTGGGAGCTGGTCCGAGCCCAGGCTGGAGTGGATGGAGCAGAGGAGTTATTAAACCATGCCACAGCTCAGCCAGGCAGAGAGGTCAACCCCCTAAATGAGTTTAGCTCTTTCCCTGGGTCTATCTCAGATGAGTACCCACAGCTTGAAAATAAGTTTGTAATTGACTGATCCAGACAGATGAGTTTGGGAAGAGGTGATTGATGTCAGCAATATATCTGAACGCAATCAGCCTGGCCCAGAATACTAATCTGACAGCCTTTAGCAGCTCAGAGCTGCTGCTCAAATGCACTTTGGGTAAGTAGATGGTGCCACTGGTGTCCAACCCCAACCATTGCCTTGGGCTTCTGCTTTTTCCTGCCTTGGGAGCAGCACGGGATCAGGAGGTGCCAAGTCTGTGGTGTTTTGTTTGCGCTGAGCCACGGTTTGGCTCTTCGGGTTTTGACGCCTCCGAGTATTTCAGCACACGCCTACATTTAATCTCACGAGTAGCTGGGCTGATCTTGGCATAATCTGCCCCAAAATGTCCAGAACAGGTGAGGACTGTGCTAAATCAGGCTTGAGGCAGGACTGGGAAGTTAAGCTCATGCTGGAGAGCTGGAAGCAGTGGGGCCTGCATGCTCAAGAGTTTACACAGACCTGAGCCGAAGAGCAGCTTCCCACACGCTTTGTCTTGGGAGGCCTTTTGCTGAGCCATGTGCTTAAATGGCAGAGAGACAAATTCCAGGGTTATCACCGAAGTCCTCATCAGTAGCAGGACATGGAACTGTGTCTTGATACCTGGAGCTGCATCCAACATGTGGTGGCCGAGCCTCTAGTCCCCAGGTCTTCAGGGGCTGCCACCCTCACCAGGTCACAAAGCTTGGGAAAAGAAAGCTCTGGGGAATCAAGGTGGGGCAACAAAAGCAAAGCTTCCTGCTCCCTGGGGGCTGGAAGGGGGAAAATGGCCATGGTAGGATGGATAAACAGGAAAATGCATGTTTCATTGCTCTTGGGACAGAGACATCTCAGACAAAATCATGGTTTAGTTGCTTTACTGCAAGACCAAAATTAAGTGCTGATGATTCTTCACCTTGAGGAGCAGCATAAGGAGCCTTTTCCCTGGGTATTTTCTGGCTCATTAGATTACTGGTGCGCTCTGGGTGAGTGTTAAGGTTTGAAGGCTGTGTGAGACCCCTGCCATCCCTTGCTTTACCTCACTTTACGAGCTCGGAGCCTGGGATGCATGTGGGGAAGGTCAGGGCTCCAGCCTGGCTCCCTTGGGTAAAGCACCAAAGGGCTCTACACAGCCACCACGAGGAGATGTGGAGATGCCATGGATGATGGCATTTCCCTGGGCTTTAAGTTGCTTGGGAAGCGCTCGTTTGCCTGTGCTGTCCTGCCAGGACCCGCCGGAGGGGCAGGAAGCAGGGAGGGCCGGGCAGGGATCATCGCAGAGGATCCAGGAACGGGGGTTGGAGCTTCCCCCAGCCTGTTGCACCTCTCCTCTCACTGGCTGGCATTCCTGAGCCACCAGCGGTGTCCCTCTGAGCTGCCTCTGTCTGTCCCCACCCTCGAAGGCCGCGGCTGTGGCCCTGTTGCCCGCGGTAAAGGCCTCGCTGGGCAGCAGCATCGGCACGGCAGGGCCAGTGGGGAGGAGCAGGTTTGTTCCTCACCAGCTCCTTCAGCGCCAGCCTCCAGCTGACACGGGGCCTTTGATCCGTGTGTGGGGAGGTGTCTGTGTCGCTGGTGTCCTGTTTCTCCTCCATCTGGGCCGGGGTTGGGATGGACAACAGGCACGAGCTGTCGGGAATAGTTAGATGTGTCCCAGACTTGCACTTTTCCAACTGTGATGTGTTCCATCCATCCCTGCCCTTCCAGGGAATAATTCCCCATCTGGCTGCCAGCAGTATTTTCCTTCCCCTACCCTCTTGCTCGTCCCCAGCTTGGCAGGGACCCCAGGACAGGTCCTGCTCTCTCCCAGCTCTCTCACGCTCTGCAGTGTTTGCTATCAGTCCAAGCCTGGCCTCATCTAAAGGGGCTGGTGCTCCTTTCATCTCTGTATCTCTTTAACTCTTCATTTTTTTGCCTTGTCTTCCTCACTGGCAGGATATGAAAAAGCCACAGAAATCGAATTCCATTTAAAGGCATCCACCAAGAGAGGATTTTTTTTAATCCTCCTTCCCCTTCTCTCCTCCTTGAAATGAAGTTTCTTGCACTGCTCATTAGATGATAAGTGAATACAGAAAAACCTTTGAGCAAAGGTAATTCCTGGCGTGTGGAAGAGGGCTCTGGTGCTGGCTCCACATTTATGAATGCAAACGAGTCCGGGCGTCCTGTGGGGATGCTTTGTCAGTCCTTTTATCTCTAAAACCAAAGTTCAAACTGACTTCCTGAGTCAAGAACCATAAAATTATTCTGTTGAAAGGATTCTCAAATGCCATCGGTGGAGGGGGGAGACCTTCATTTCCCAGCCTCTGAACTGGTCCGTGCATGTGCGGGGGAAGTGAGAGAGCCCTTCGTTATCGGGGTGCTGTTCAGCCCCGTGCTGCTCTCCCATAATTGATGGAATATATTATGCTCCAACAGGGAAGGCCCAAATGGAAATCCCTAACAATAATAATAATAACTCCATGTACTTCAGTCACCCATTTAATCTCCAGATCTTGAAGTGCTTTTGAGACAATTAAGACCCACAGAGATCCTCCTCAAGCCGGGATGCTGTTATCACAACATTTGCCTTTATCACAAATCAAAGGAGCTGTAATCTGAGGGGGTGTCCCTCAAGTTGGTCCTTCCTCTGAGCACCATCAGCACCCCAAATCCATGGAGTGTGGGAACATGGATAACTCTTCATAGAGTTGGTGCAAATAGGTTGGAATTCAAGTGAGGGGATGTTTTAGGTGCCAACAGAACCATGGACAGGGGCTAAAGCTGCCCAGGTGCCTGGCCGTGCTGGCCTGGGGTATTTTGAGGAGCATTTTCAGGATCTGCCATTAAAGAGCTGCAGATCTGTAGGACTGGGGCACTTGCATGTGATTTTGGAGCAATTAAAAATCTCTGGAGCACCATTCCCGTGCGCAGAGATGAGTTTCTTTGAGGTGCCCAAAGGCACCCCAAAATCAGTCAGAACTCCTGATTCAGAGGTAAATCCTTTATACAGCCTGCACATTTCAGCTGGGACGGTGTAAAAACACATGCACGAGCATGCCAGATGCTGAATATATAAAACAGAGGAGCACAGGGTAGGGAAATGACAGCGGAGAAGCAGAAATACAACTGGTGTGACTGCCAGCACATCTGTCCCAGTTACCTCCCACCAAGGAGACACAACACAGCCCCAGTGCCAGCACCATCCCTGTCACAAGCCACTCAGCCAAATACCATCAGCATTCCGGAGGTCTGGATCCCACCGTGGCAGCAATTAACAGTCCAGTTTACAGGCAGTTTGCTGGAGGGTTTTTTTGGGTTGTTTTTTTTTTTTTTGTGGATTTTAAATTTCATGTCTTTTTAGTAGCTTTTCCTGCAGCGCTAAATTGCTGCAGTGGGTTGGGAACCAGAACAGCTTCTGATGCCTCTTTAGCTGAGCATCAGAGGGGCACAGACATCTTTGCCCACCCAGTCGTGATCTAAATCCCACTGGGGTCAGTACATTTCTCAAGCAGCTCCTGAACAGAGATCACCTGGAGCAGGTGGAAACCCTCCAGGGGCTGAAAGCAGAGCTCAGCCTCTGTTCCCTTGTAACCTGTGGGTATTTTATCCCCAAGCAGGATGCAGCCAGGGAAGGAGCTTGGGTCATCCAAGGCAATGCCCAGGTCCATGTTGCCTTCACAGCCAGTGTGGAGCAATACTGGAGGATGCTCCTCTTCCTGTCCAGCCCTCCCTCCAGCTGGTTCCTCCCACTACCCCCCAGCACTGCCTAAAGGTGCAGGACCCTATTTAATTAAGTAATGTGAATCGAATGTGATAGCTACAAGCATCAGCTAATTAAAAGGATGGGAATTGCAAATGAGAGGTGCCATGAATTCACTGAAAATCAATCAGATTAGAGCGTCTCATCATCCCCTCAAATGGGCCTGATCTTCTACCTCTTTCTCACTGTTTAACCCTTTGTACCAGCAGATTTTGGTCAGTGTTAGGAGCAGGTGCTGCAGAGACGGGGGGAAAAGGCAGAATTTGGGGCTCCAAAGGCCACCCTGGTGCTTTGATCCTCTCTGGAGCACGACTGGATCCGTGTCTCCTTCCCTCCCTGCAGGTACTGCCTGACTCCTGGCAGGGCCCTTCTTCCTTAAAATCCTCACCAAGGAGCACAATGGCAGCACCCACGAGAAGAGGAGGAAGAAAAAAACCTCATTTAATCAAAGAGAATATTAAAGCTGAGCTTTTTGTACAGCAACAGGCCTCAGATGGAGAAATCTCCTCTGTCGGCAGGGGGAAGAGCAAGGGAGAGGGAAAGAGATAAAAAAGCATCAGAGTTTTAATTAAAAAGCTGCATCCTGCCTTCATTTGCAGCTTGTTTCCAGATCCCTTCATTAGGCTTTACCCTTTAAACACTCGTTATCAAAGTTGTACAAATTCCGCTGGCTTGGGGTGTGCGTTTGCTTGGAAAAGTCCTTTTTCCCTGCAGGTTGGATTCCTGTGGGGTATGGATGGGCCAGCAGCAGAGGGAAGGAGCAGAAATTGCTGTCTGAGGGGGAAGCATTCCAGCTCCAGGGATTTTCTTCCACTGTTCTCCATCCAGGCCATCTCTGTGTGGGTCAGCTCGTGACCTTGCATAAGGCAGAAAGGAGAAGCCAGGTGTGTGATCCTTAATGTGTGTTGGAAAGAGCTAATTTGGCTGCTGGAGGCTCAGGAGGGCCTCTCAGGGCCTGCAGCTCCCACCACACCTGTCTGACCCAGCAGGAATATTTCCATTGGAACTTCAGGTCTGAAGAGTTTTTGCCATGAATATCCCTATCTGTGCTCCTGGAATTGGAGGGAGTTCCATGCCTGATGCCTGCAAGAAGTTTGGCTTGTGCCATGGTCTCCAAACCCTCTTCTTGTCCAAAGTGCCACAGGACCTTTCACAGGCACTGGTCTGTGCCTTAGTTTCAGTTAAAGCACTAATGGTCTACTCCAAATTGGGCTGCTGAAGAACCTCAAGGAGACCAGATGCACTTTAGGATGCAGAATTAAAAGAAAGCCTGTATTGTGGGTAAAGAGTCCCTTAAAAAATCCCTCATTTCCTGCATTCCCCCTTCTTTGGTGCTTTTCTCAGGGCTGGCTGTGGTGCTGGGCTGGGAAGGAGGATGTGGCAGCTCGAGCCGGGGTCACAGCCAGGCTGTGTCCAAGCCTGGTCTGCAGGAGTGTTAAATGTTTAATCTTGGGAAGAGCCGAGAGGCTGGGACACCTGGGCCTGGCACTCCTGCACGCTGAGCTGTCTTGCCTAATCATCAGCAGAGCGGCAGCAGTCAGGGTGTGCAACTTCAGTCCCTGCACGTGTCAGGTCCATTTCCCTTTCATGCCTGATGCTGGGGACCAAAAACTCGGAGAATCCAATCTGGCAGGGGACCTTGAGTAAGATTGTCCATCCTGGAGATGCTTTGTCCATGCCTTGTGCAGGGTCACTGGGGAACCTGAACTCATTTTTCTTTGCAAGGCGTGAATGAATGCCGGGTGCTGCTTTTGTCCTGTTACAAGATGAGGATGAGATGGGAAAATTTGCTTCCCTCTTTCCACCCAGCCTTCAGATGAAAAGCCCAGCTTGCCACCAGGGTCAAAGCCACCATCGCCTTACAATCCTGAATTTAGGCCCTTTTCTCCTTAAATCAAACCTCCACTACAATGAATTGCCACCCAGCCAGGTGGCCCCGGTCCCTCAGCTGGGTCCCAGTGACAGCTGCTGGGAGCCTGTTCCGCAGCCAACTGCCGGACCTGACAAGATGTGTTAATTAGGAAGTGATGTTCCTCGATGTGACACTCCTAAAGCACAGCAGAATTGGCAGCGTCGCTCACCGCGGGGAGCGGGGCCCAGTGCCACCTTTAATTAAAGGGCAGCGCTGACAGCGAGGTGCCCACGCCAGCACAGGGACCCTGCTCGCTCCAGAGAGGGCCTGGCGTGTTCAGGGTCTGTGGCTGTGGTCCTGCTGTCCTCAGGCTGGTCCAGAGGGACCATCACTGCCTGGGAGCAAACTCAGCCAGCAGTTCCTGCTTTCTGTCTTTCCTGAAGGAAGGGCAAAGCCAGGGCACCGGCTGATAAGGGACTGTGCTGGTACCCAGATGTGGGGATTTCCTTTGGGTCCAGGGTCTGTTGAGGTGGGAGGGTTTGACTGAAAGCCACTCACATCCTCTGCCTTCACACAGCCAGTGATTCTTTCTGTCCTTGGATCCTCTCCCTTGTGCTGAGGCAGAGCCTGACTGATCTGGAAGCGCCGGGGGAGAAAACCTGGGTTGTAGAGCCAAAAATGCATCAACCCACATCTCCTGCCCTCTGCCCTACCCCTCTCTGGCTGGGCAGGATGACCCCAGTGTCCTGTTGGGATGGTGGGGTCATGTCCCCCACGGCAGGGAGGATGCCAGGAACCCAAGCCATGAGTGTCCTACAGGGCTGGGGTGTGAGACCTGCAAGGGCTGCTGTGTACGTGGGTTTGGGGTGGCTCAGCTCGATACTCACAGCCATGTCAAGATTAACAGGACCAGCAAAGCTCCAAGGGTGAAGATCTGCAGCAGCTGATCTTTGGGGAAAGCCATTGCCTTAGCCCTGGACTTGGGGCACCTTTCCCAGATTTCAAGCCAGGGGGTTTTTTCTGACTCCACACCAGAAGTGTCTTTTTTTCTGGCATAACCACACCTACATAAACCAGGGAAGGATCTGACTCTTCCTTGGTGCAGCCTGGTGGTACCCTGGGTCTGCTCCTGATGCAGTCGTTGTCTCCATGGCTCCTGGTAGCTCTGTGCTGCTGGATGGATGGAGTTATTTCCCAGAACACTCTGGACTGCGCACACGGGCCCTGTTAGGCAGGTGAATGGTGCAGCTCGCACGTCGTTGTTGCTCTATAATTGTCATTGCTCTACGAGGAGCTCTGGATGTATCTCAAGTGGAAATAATAACCCCAGTTTTATGGGAATGTGGAAATCTATACCCAGCCTAACTCCATACAAGGGCAGAGCCACCTCCCCCACGTAGCAGTTGTGATTGCTCTCCTCGGCTCCAAGGGAGCTTTTCCTGAGCACATGGCACATATTCTAATTTCCGTGCAACAGGCCTCAGGGAAAAGGCAAAAGGTTTTCAGAGTCATCAGTGAGGCCTCTGCAGGAGGACTCTCTCCAGGGTGCACCCTTGCCCTGTCTTCCTGTGCCTGGTGCTGGCTCTCTTCCTCACCCTGGAAGGTGTATTCAGCTCCCAGGTGATCATCTGTTGTTAGAGAGCATGAAATGAGCACACACACTCACACGGTGCAGGTGGCAGAAGAAAAAGAAGGAAGTTTTAATTTTTTACAGCTTTTATAGAATTTTTTGAAACCTTGTGGATTGGATAGTGAGTTCTTCTCCTATCCAACTCCATTGGTTTGGACAGAAGTCTGTTAAAAACCTCTATTAGGAATGGAATGAAAACAAGAGACAGTTACAAAAACACAGTTTGCTTACAGCAGAATTTCGTGAGAACTCTAGAACAACTTTACAAAATAATTAGAACAAATTTTCAAAACAATTAGAAGGCTGAAATCCAGGGTGACAATCATCCATGTTTGTATGGAAGTAAAGACCCCAGAACAGACCAGTGCTGTGACTGGGTCAGGATCCGTGCATACCCGCAGGGAAACACAGGCTCAGTCTGATGGAGTTAATGGTCCTAGTGGAAAACACAGTCTGAGGCAGTCTGGAGATGCTTTCCCAGTGAGCTCAGTGGTTAAACTCTGCGTTGGAGCCACATTTGGAAGGTCCAAGGGAGATTCCTGTCCCATCCTTTGCACTGAGCCCTTGGCTCAATCCATCTCAGCTCAGGGCCCTGCCCTGGGTGCTGCAGGCATCTCTGGGCTCCACGTTCCCTGTGCTGGCTTTGGATTTCCCTGGTTACTCGCATTCCTTCCAAAAACACGTGGGGATGTTTGGTGCTTTGGAGCTGATCTGTGTGGTACTGACTTGGTACTGGGTTTTTGAGACATCTCAGAGAAAGGCTGGAGAAATGTGAGCTTTTGTTAACCTGTCCTGAAATCCATTTTCTAAGGGAACTTCTTTAGTTTCCCAGAAGAAAGCCTTGATGAAAGAAGGCAAAGAAGAGAAATGTTGATGGTAAGGTGGTTGCCTTGATCAATGAAATGTTTTCCTCTGTCTTGTTGTGGATTCCTGGCTGGGACACAGTCAGAGAGACACACATGGAGACATTCCCTGCAGCTGAACCTGCTGGAGGGAGAAAGATTTGTTCTGTTTTCCTGATATTAATAAATAAGCCTTCTGAGAAAAACATGGACATGAGTGGTTTGTGGAAAAGCCCTGGGAAACTAGGGCAGGCTCCTTTCCACAGACCTGTCCTTTCTGTATCCCCCACCTGAGCTCTTTCCTCCTTCTGGTGTTCCTGTCACCCCCTGGAGCATTTTCCCTGGCTCTGTGTCACCTCTCTCCCCATCCTCCTTCTCACCTTGGCCCCTGCCCCACCCTGGTGTCACTCCTACAAACATCACCATTCTCCTCCTCTCTGCTCCGAGATTCAGGGACAAATTTCCATCAGCCAAAAACAGAGGATCGTTGTTGCTTGGATTTCCTTCTTCCATTGCCAATGGATTGAAAATTAAAAAATAAAGGACCCTTGTGTTTTGGGATGGGAAATAAAATGTTGGGGGGAGAAAGAAAAAAGTGTTTCTCAACATAATGAAAACACAAATGGACAAGATAATTATCTTCATAAGGGCTTGGATCCATGACAATACATCTCATTTTATAAAGCCCATTAGAGTGGGAATTTTATGCAAAATGCTAAAAGAAATCTAAAAATATAAGGCAATAGAGGCAACGCAATGGGGATTATTAAAGGGGGAGGAGTGTTATATTGGAAGCAATAAACCCTGGAAGAACCAGGAAAACAATGTTCTAGTAAAACTGTAATAAATGACTGGGGTTTAATCACTTGGTAAATAACTAAGATATTTCTGCAGGTTTTACAGTGCCACTAAAAAAAAAAATAATCCCAACCCTGTGTACATTAAGGATTCAGGATTCAGCCAAGATGTTTTTTCTGGAGACAGAATCAAGGAAGAGTGTCATTTCAGCAATTTACGTTTTTAAATAATAGTGTATTATTTTCTGCATGGATCCACTTTTCCAACCTCTCCCTTGCTTTTAAGAGATCATTTACCATTAGTTGGGTTTTTTCCCGTTCCCCACTCAGCGTACTCTTGAGTCTTTGAACACACAAAATTATATTATTCCAAGCAATCTTCCCACCACAGCAAAAAGCAAACACTTTGGGAAACTCCTGGAGGGTCTCATTTTTAATAATGATCTTTCCTGTGCTTGGACCCTAATTGAAGATATTATATGGGTGGTTTAGGAAATAGAAGCACATTTTGTATGGCTTTTTCTTTACCTATTAAATAGCTGGAGTCTAAAGAGTGGCTGTTCTTCCACCTCCCGAGTTATGGTGCATTATATTAAAATGAAAATACTTTAATTTAATATCCTCTCCTTTTTTCTCAATCACCCCCATGCAGCTGAATGGAACCCAGCTCTCAGTTTAATTTTAAAGGAGGTGGGGGAGGAGGTGCCCAAATCCTGAGCCTGCCCCATCATCGCTGCCAGCCCAGCTGGTGCCAATCCTGAGCAAAACCTTCCTGCCCGTGGCAGCAAACAGCACTGGCAGGGGCTGGGCAGGGAGCTGGTGCAGCCACCATCCAAAGCAGGCAGATGTGGCACTTGGTGATGTTTTGGCCAAAGGTTGGACCTGATCTTGGAGGTCTTTTCTGGCATTTTTAATTCTGTGATTCCAAACACCTCCCTCATTGTGTCATGAGCTTGTGGGGCCCTGATGTGAACCCCTCCCTGGCAGAGGAGACATCACCCCCGAGGCACCAGGGATACGTGGGCTGGGGCTGGGGATTTGCCTTTGACAATCCCACATCCCTTCTGGCAGGACCAACACCTGTAGGGGCTAAACTTTCATGCTGGAGTCTTCAAATCCACTGTAATATTCCCTCAGCACTCGAGGCTTTGCCAGGAGAGCTGGGATCAAAGCCCCACCACCACCACATTTCCTAAGCAATCTGTTAATGCAGGAAAACTGTGATGGAGCATCATGGTGAGACACTCAGAGTGCATTCCTCAGGAAAGCAGCCACTGGCTCACCCTCTGACTCGTTCAGTGTCTCTCAGAGAGCTGATCCCTGTGCTGTGCATGGATTTAATCCTCCTGGGTCCCTCAGTGCCGCCAGGATGAGTGGGAGTGGGGGAACTCGTGCACTGGAGGTTGGTAAATCAGCCAGGAGGTCACCCCAAGTCCCCCAAAACAAACAGGGGGAGTCCTCCCTAGAACCATGGAATCTCCTGAGCTAGAAGGGATCCAGAAGCATCATCGAGTCCAACTCCTAGCCTGGCAGAGGACAACCCCAAAAATCACATTTGGCATAAAGCAAGCAGCTTTTTGCTACAAGCATCCCTTTTCATTTATTGTGAAGCGTGGACCTACACGCACCCAACTGTGCCGGGGCTTTGGCAGGGTCGTGGCTGAGGGAGGCTGGATTTAAACCCAACATATGTGTGCAGCAGAGCCAGCTCTGATGTGGCCCCAGGGAAATTTGTGTCAGGCTAAAGTGGGATTGCAAAATCTTTGAGAGTCTCCACACCTCCTTTCCTCCCCGTGCTCAGCTGAGCTGGAGCAGCCCTTGCCGTGTGCCAGTGTGGGGACAGGCACCCTCTGTGTGCCCCAGAGCTGCTCCAGCAGGGAATGCCCACTCTCCAAAGAGAGTTGGCACACATTTGGTGTGGAGATTGTGCTGTTAAAAAGAGCTTGTTTGGCTGGAAGTGGCGTGATAAAGGGAGATTCATGAATGCCCCAGGCCTTGTGGTTTTGGCATCCTCCTCAAATATTAACCCTGCTGCAGGCAGCTGTCGATCTTGCTGGGTGCTGGGACCTGGGGTGACCTTGGAGATGGCAGTGTTGCCTTTCTCTGGTCTTACAATTAAAACCAAAACATGGTTTATGGGGAAAAGGGGTTTTTACCTCGGGATTTATTTCAGGATCTTTGGGTGCAGCACTTGGTCCAGGTGGAATGCACACATTGCCCCCCACACACTGAAATACACACAATTCTAGGCCTTGCAAAATTAACATATTTATCACAGATCCCCCAGTGAGAGGCTGGAGTGAAGCCCTCGTTGTGAGGAACCTTCCCCCTGGCTGGGCCTGGCTGAGGTTCCCAAATGTGTTCTGGAGAGGCCCTTGGTGTCTGGGGCTCCCAGGATGTTTGCTCTCCTGGTTTAACGGTGCCGTGGGGCTGAGCTGAGTTCTCAGCCTTGGGGAGGTACAAGTGTGGGGCTAAAAGCACTGAGAGCACATCAAACTATAAAAGAGTGTGTGAGAGGGGTATGAAAGAAAAAGAAAAAAATCATTCTGGCATCAGGAGAAGGAACTCTTTGGACTTCTCCCCTCTTGTGCCACATGTGTAAAACAGGGCTCCCTTCTGTGCCCGACTGTCCCCAAGGGCCACACCTGCAGGAGATGGATGGGGCCAAGCTGCATCCATGAGTGGATCCCTGTTTCTCTGTCAGGAAAAGCCTCCTCACCCAGTCTGTGCCGATGTCTGAAGGTCCCTGGAGCTGTGTAAATAAGAGGGATAAGCAGCATCTTTAAAAAGTTTGGTCTCATGCAGTTGCAGAGAGAAGGCTTTAAAATACAACCCCTTAAAAGCTCGAGGCTCAGAAGGGAAATTGTAAGAAACCACTAAAATTTACTTGTTTTATAAATGCCTGTGATGTCCGGGGGATTTTTTAAGCAGGTCCCATGAGGTGGGGACATAAATCATGGCTTTATTTGAACGCTTGGATGGGGAAATGCAGCTCTTTCTCCTTGGAGCCAGAGAGCAATGGATGCTCTGGGCTTGTGAAGCCCCTTCAAATGGGGAGCTCTCATCTAAGAGCTGCTCCCAGAGCCCAGCTCCCAGCAGGAATATGAATCCCCAGGTTCCTCATTTCTCCAGGGAGATCAACCCTCTCAGTGCCAGCTCCTCCATTCCAGCACCAGGACACGCTGCTTCCTGCATGGATCTTAGTCTGCAAAAACAGGATCTCTGCCCTAACTCAAAAACAGTTCTTAAAAATAAAATTTAAAGCCCTGAACACAGCTCTGTATAAAAAAAATTGAACATCAAACTTTCTAGGTTTACTCCCCAGCTGGCTGATAAGGGAAATAAATATATAAAGGCCTAAATTAAAATTCCAGGGAAGCCATCCAAAATAAATATGCAATATTTTCTTGCAAAGGACCATAATATTATTTTTATTTTTCACTCCCAATATGATGAGACTACTTTACATTGTAATAAATGCATAGTTTTGAAGAGAAAATAGTATTGCTTTGATATGGCAATGATTATTTGATCAAATAAGCTATTAGAAGTTTTTGGGACTGCATTATGGGGGGAAAATGTTGGCTTCTTTGCAGGATCTGTCTATCTAATAGGCAATGATTGCAAACAAATAGTTATATATGCTGGAACAAATGGGGAAAAATTAAGGTTATCTGGCATGGAACAGCACAAAAAAATCCAGTAAGATAACAATAAGGTAGTAATGTATAGCTGAGCATTTGGGAGGTAATTGCATTTCAATTGGCTGATGGCAGAGCAGGCTGAAATATTAAGACAGTGTGGCAGAGGAGGCCTTTGTCCTCTCACTCACCACAAAAACATCCCTCTCCACATCCTGCTGGGCATTTCTCCTCCTCCAAAGCCGCTGGAATTCTGGGTGAGTTCTGATGGCAGCAGTTTCATCCTCATCCCAAATTGCCCCGTGTGGTGCCGCTCTCTGCCGAGGAGCTGGGGTGGTTTGTGTGGTTTGTGTCATCCTTGAGCCGTGGAGTTCCCAGGGATTCTGATCCAGGGAGCAGCTCAGGGTCTCTTGTCAGGCAGGTGATGTGAGCCAGGAGCCAAATCCCTGGGGAGCATCCCTTGGAGAGGCCTTGGCCACGCTGAGGGGCCTGGGCAGGTGCAGGCTGCAGGTTCTGGAGGAGTATGGGGAGTGATGGATCTCTGCTGCTTTGGTGAGGAGTGAAAGAACGAGGACTGTTGTGGCAATTGCTCTTGGCCTGCTTTGCCAAAGGGTCCCCAGCTGGGCTCAGTGTGTCCCCAGCTCTGGTAAGCAGCTGAGGAAACTGCTGGCATTCCAGCTCCTCGAGGAAGCCAGGGAAAGGGGGAATGGCTGGGATGGAGCCCCCAGATCATTAATATCACATGCACTGACATGTAGAGAGGCAATCACAGATCATGGAATATCCTGAGCTGGAAGGGACCCACAAAGATCATCCAGTCCAGCTCCTGGCCCTGCACAGACACCCCAACAACCCCACCCTGGGCATCCCTGGCAGTGCAGCCCAAATGCTCCTGGAGCTCTGGCAGCCTTGGGGCTGTGCCCATTCCCTGGGGAGCCTGGGCAGTGCCCAGGTCTGGGAAGATCCAGCTGGCATCTGACAGCCCAGCAGGTGAGGGGATCACCCCAGGGGCTGTTGCTCTGCTTTTTGCTGGTCCTGGATGAAAATAGCTCACAGAGCAACATGGGTTTGATGACACTGATTTTAGACTCTCCCCAGCAAACATCCTCACGCACTTTACTACCAGGCTGAGATTTATCCCACCTTAATTTTGCTGCCCATCTGTCACAGGCAGGATGTGTCACCTGGCAGAGGTACTGATCTGTCTGTGCTGAAGAGAAAGAGCCAGGTCAAGCCCATGGGACAAAATCCTATTCAGCACCTGGAATTACAGGGATCAAAGCACATCCCCGGAATATTTATTCTGCCACCGGTGCTCATCTTCCCCCCATCCATCCCCCTCTCCCACGCCGTGTGTGAACAGCCTTTTCCGGCACGGCGCAGAGCAATTCTCGCTTTCCCTTTGCAGTCTGCCTTCCATAATCCACTTAGAATTTGCAGCTTTTTTTCCCCTTTGTAAGCCTGCCTTTAAACCCTTGATGTAGCGCTTTTCCCATCTGTTTCTGCCTGTGCATCTTTCCTGTGCTCTGCCTTAATGACTTGCTCTCGCTAGGAAGAGGCTGTATATTAATATTATCATTATAATTCTCCTTTCCACCACTTCAGATCTTGCGAGGAATGTAATTGCTAAAGCAGATTTTAAGTTACATCATGATAACCGAGCGAGTTACGGGGGAGGTTAGACTATGGCTTTGCTCAGTAGTTCCAATTTCCCTTCGGTGCTGCTTTCTGAAGGACCCCGATGGCACAGCGCAGGCAAATCCTGCACGAGTGGATTCATTATTAATATTGTTGTTAACTGGCATTATTAAGTTGGAGCCTGGCAGTCCCAATTATGGGCTGAGAGCCTTTTGTGCTGGGGGGCCTGTTTCCCATAGAACTCCTCTTCCATCAGCTGCAGCTCCTTTATCTTTGGCTAATTCTGCATCCCAGAATTTCTCTCTTGCTTGAGCCCACGTGTTCCCAGGGGGAGTATTTTCCTCTGCCTCTTGCCCTGTCCCCAGAGGGCCAGAGGATGACGTTCCCGTGCCGATAATGTGCCTTGAGATGTTTATTCCACTCTGCTGAACGGAGTTAACAGTCTCTGTGGGTTTAACACCTGCCTAAAATTAATCTTCATTTTGCGTCGGGTGAGGTAACCAAGGGAAGTGGCTTTGCCTTCACCCTCACAGCAGGTTGGAAGTTAATGGGACATGAACGAGCAGCACACCCAGGGCAGGGCTTTCCACCATCCCAGCCTTTGGTGCCTCTCCAGTGCTGACTGTGTCCTCCTGCCTCAGCAGGGCTCCCACCTTCCCAGTGGGAAAACACACCAGCAACACCAGTAACCAGCTGGGGGTGGGCTTGGCACCGACTCTGTAGAGGCTGGGAGATGATTTCCAGATTACTGGAAATGGATGAGGGAAAGGATGCTCTCCTGGGCCCATCTCCTGGTTTAGCTCCAGGCTGCAGTGGCACTAACGAGCTTCCCGTGCTGGAAAACCCCAGCTTTGGTGGATTAATGGCTCGAGCCTGCGCTGTACTTATTAAGTGGAACAGACTATGTTCATTAAGAGACGCTGACATTATTAAGGCCAGCTAAATGTCTCCTGGAGCTGGTGTGCCCAGCGTGAGCTCGGTACAGCGTGTCCTCCAGTTTGTCTGGGACATCCAAAATCCATCCATCAGCCCTCGACTCAGTTCTGTCCTGTTTCCTTATCCCTCGGCTGCTGAGTTTCATTTGGCCAGTCCTCCTCTCTCCCTCCACTAATCCACTTCCAGGGACTCAGGTGGATTGAGAGCTGGGGACTCGGAGACTTTCATTATTCACATTGTGTGCACCTGAAAATTGCGCTGCCTGCTGGCTTCCAAATTGAGTACATTAAATACAATGCATTAAACTGCCGAAATATGGAAATATCCAGGGAGGGCCTCAGATTTAAGGCACTCCCGGCCGAGTCTCAGTTTCCCAGAGTCGCCAGCTCTGTTAACAGCAGTTGGTGCAGAGCCAGGGAGGAGCAGGGGGATGAGGCTGCAGCAGGGTGGAAGGACAGGAGCCAGATGGGGTCCTGGGCAAAGGGGAGATGCTGTTGGGATCCTGGCAAAGAGGAAGAGTTGGGCTGGATTAAAATGCAGCTAAACCCAGGCTTCATCCCCTGCCTGGCCTCAGCTTCTGTGTGGGACCTGTGATGCTGGAGGTGGCCCAGGGGGTCTGAAGGGTGCAAAGTCCCTGTGCAGCAGAGCTGGTGATTGTGGGTGCTGACAGCTTGGTCAGAGGGAAATTTTTCACCACTCAGCCTGACTCTGAGAAGCAACAACTTTCTCATGGTCAGGGTGAGAAACCTCAAGAAAGTTTTGTAAACTGTCTGGGATGCTTTGAGAATACCTAACTCAATGGTATTTGTTGCTTTTGTTATCCTGAGAGATTTCTCTGTAGCCAGGCAATTATAGCTGATCTTGTGTCTCTCTGCTCCTGACCACACATGCTGAAAGAAGCATCCAGGTCAGAGAGCAGTTGGATCTCTGGAGAGATCTTTTTGTCTTGTCTGCTTGCTTGTCCCTGAAATAAAGAAGGCATTTGCCTTCTGATGGATTCATTCTTATGCTGCAAATGGCCAGAACCTGGCCATGAATTGTAACAGGTGATGAGGCTGGGCTGGACATGCCAAAGATGCACTTTTCCCCTCTGTTCTTTTTGGGCACCCCATTCATTCCATACGTGGGAGGTGGAGCTCCTTGCCCTGCCCTCAACAAGGATTGCCCAGAGAGAGCTCGGGGAGTGCCAGACTTCCCCTGGGGCCCTCTCGGTGCCTGTGAAGGAGCTGCACTGGCACTGAGCAACTGAATGCTGACACTGTGAGGTTGTTCCTGGGTTTTAGCTGGGGAAAGTGAGGCAGAGCAAGGATAACAGCTCCTTGTCAAAGGTTAAGAGCATCTGTAGCAGAGCATGGAGCAAATCCCAGGTGCCTTGTGTTCCCCATATGGAAACTGGGCTTTATACCCAGTGCTTGCCTGCCCCACTTATCTCAGCATTGCTCCCTCTGTTCCTTTTACTGGTAAGCTCCTGTCTCCCTGAAACACATATTTTCCCCTTAAAGAATGCAAAACCAAAGCAGGAGCTCTGCAGGAGCTCAGGTAGGGTGCTCAAAGTGCCTTTGGATTTATGTATCCCATTCCACACTCCCTTGTGATGGATCTCTCAGTGCTCCAGGAGCTCCACAGATGGATTTCACAGCCACAGACCCACACCTCTGGAAAGGTTTCTCACACATTTCCCACAGGATCCTGTGGTACAACAGTGCAGCCGAGCAGGCCAGGAAATGAGCACCGTGAAAATATCGAGTTTCAACTGGGATTCTAATTAATCAGCATTCGATTTAGATAGTGGATTTCCTCTTCTGTGATTAGAAAAGCCATGTGGGATCTTTGATGACCAGTAACGATCAAGACTTTGATTAAGGTTTCATCTTGAGAGGAGAACCCTTGATAATTCATCTGCCCTGGACAAGAGGCACCTGGAACTCAGAGGTTTCTAGCAGCACCAACAGATTCTCCTGCTTAAAACATCATGGCAAACCTCAGTGTGTTGGCCAAACCTCCCTTATCCTTGTTGGCCTCCACCACAGAGCCCCTAAACAAAAAAGATTCCTCTGCTTCTAAATTTTCCTTTTCCCAAGGAAAACAAACCCCTCCCATCCCCAACACTTCTGGTTTAGAGAGAGGCCAAATCCAAATCCGGATTTTCTCCTCATCTCCACATTGTTCCAGGCTTGGGGTTTTTTTCTGAGCCATCTCTGGCTAAGCTGCCAAGTTTCACCTTGGTTAAAGCCAGTCCTGGTCAGCTGTTTCCCATTTCCTGGCTGGAAGTGCATCCCACAGCTCAGCTCCCACTGCCCCTGCTGCCCTGGGCTCCCACAGTAATTGAACAGGATATTTTCATGCCAGGTCTGGCAGCTTGGCCTAAGTGATTGTAAACAGGGAGTCTGACATAAAAGGAGAGACAGCAAACATAAAATTTTATGGCTTAATACCAGCAATTAGAGGGGAACACGGGTAAGCTTCGGAGCAAAGGTTCCTGCTCCCTCTCTGCAGAGAGGCTTCTCTGTCTGCAGGCACTCCTGGGTGCTCCCAGGGCTGGCAGAGCTGTCCCTGCCCGGCTGGGATGCGGGAGCAGCGCAGGTGGGCACAGGGAGCTCGGCAGGAGGAGGGAGCTCAGCAGATGCCGCCTGTCAGCCCGAGCAGATGCCTCATTAGCCCAGCTGTGCCCAGGGGCACCGCGGCCTCCGGCTCCAGATGAAGTTGTTGAGCTCGCCTTGCTCACCTCCCTTCTCTCATCCTTCTCCTCCCTCCCGCGCTCTGCTGGCCGTGGTTTGTGCAGCACCTCCTCGCATCCTTTCTCCCCGCTCCCGCCGCATCCCTGGGGCAGCCATCCTGATTTCCCCCCAGGCATCATCCTTCGGTGCTCCACGCAAGGAGAAAAGGGCTCAGAGCCAGATGGGCTCCTGCCAGTGCCCAGCACAGAGGGTCCCCAGGGAGGGGAGCAGCTTTTGGGCGCGGTGTTGGTGGCCAGGGGGGTTTGGCACCGAGGATGTGTCTCTGTCCTCATTTCACCGGGAGCTGGATGCTCGACTGAGAGCCATCACTCATCGGCTTAAACAAAGTGTGGTACAAGACAATTCAATTAACTGCAGCGGGAGTCAATAGCGCGGGGCTGGGCGTGCAGCACTTCCCGAGCCAGGGGAAATCATCCCACTGCCTGCACCAGCCACGGGCTGCCATCCTGGGGGGCACAGAGCCATGCTGCACAGAAAAGCAACCCCCAGAGCATCCTCCGTGGGGAAGGAGCAGCCTGATCTGTGGGAAGAGCCTGGTTTCTCCACAGCCACCTGTACTCCATAAAAGTATGGAATAAAAGTATGGATAAAGCACAGGAATGGGCAAGTGTGGCCAGTAGCTTGAGATTGCAGATCCTGTCCCTCTGCTCTCATGAGACCTCACCTGGAATGCTGTATCCAGCTCGGGGGTGCCAGCAAAGACAGGAAAGACACAGATCTGTTCAAGTGAGTCCAGAGAGGCCACAGAGATGCTCTGAAGGCTGGAGCCAGCCTGGGAGAGCTGGGGGTGTTCACCTGCAAGGAGCTCTGAGCTCTCTCTCCAGGGAGAGCTCAGAGCTCCTTGCAGGGCCTAAAGGGGCTCCAGGAGAGCTGGAGAGGGACTGGGGACAAGGCATGGAGGGACAGGACACAGGGAATGACTTCATGCTGACAGGAGGCAGGGATAGATGTTTTTGTTCCCCTTTCTTTGAGCATTCTCTGCCTCTCTTTACAGACCCCCTCTCTTATCAAACCTCCAGAAATACACAAAGATCCTTCGATTCACATCTCCATCCTCTGCCCATCCTTGTACTCTCCTGTGTTCCCCTGAGCTTCCCTCACTATCCCCCCTCCAATGTACTTGTAATGCTATTCCCGTGTTTCCTGGGGTTTGCTTGTGTTTGACGAAAAGACCTCATCATTCCAGATTTGTCTTGCGTGAACTATCACAGGATTAGCCAACTGGAAATCTTTCCGAGTTTTCTTTCAGAAGCTCGTCCCTCGGGAGCATCACTTTAGTAAGTGATTTTTCTGTTCTAGCCCAAGGATTGGATCCGCATCCGGTAGCCAAATTGAATTCATTCGGGCAAGGTTAAGAGCCATTTGATACAGTTTTAGATTAGGTGAAGGCAGCCATATATATTTCATATTCTGCACTAACTGCTGCACAGTTTCCAGGGATGGACCAGCCTAGCACTTATTGACTGCTCCCCAGCGATCCCGCTGTTACAAATGGATGTTGCTAAACAGGGAGATGGATCCTAAATCTTTCCCTGCTGAAAGGTAATGGAAATAAAGCAGAGCAACAGGCAAAGGGAATGGCTCGACACTTAATAAAAGGTTGGGGTGGCTGTCGGGGTGGCTGTGGGCAGCAGGGAGAGCTTCCCCCTCAGCTGGGGGGGCTGCTTGCATTCCTCCTGTTGGCTTGAGCTCTTTCCCAGGCAGGATTGAGTGGGACCATTAGAGAAAAGTATTGCTGCAGTCACCAGCGTGGTGCGAGCAGGGCTGCTGTGTTACCACAGTAACAGGGAGGTGCTCGGATCCTTCCTGCTCCCCTTCCCAGGCTTGCAGGGAGCTGAATTCAGCGACATGCGCCGACGAGGCTGAGCTGTGTCAGCCAAGGATAGAGACATGGTTTGAACAGCAGGACAAATGGGTTTCTCTGTCTCCTTAAGGTGAGCCCATCCACGGTGGTAGTGATGCCTGAAATGCTCGTGTGCCATCGCCATCTGCTCCCGCTGGAATGATCTCAAGAGTGAGATCCCCTGGGGCCGGAGCCCTCCTTCCGTGTGCTGGGCCTGTGGCAGGAAAAAAAGGGAAAAGAAATTGCTCTGAGGCCTCAGAGAGGCTGCTCAGGCTGTGAGATACACACAGAGGCACAGGGAGCTGGGGCAGCATCCCGTGGGTCCAGGTACAGCCATGGAAAGCAGGAAGGGAAATCTCTGCTCTCGGTGTGAAGATCTCACTACCCCTTCACAGCTTTTAGCACAAGCCAGGTGAGAAAGGACTTTGGAAAAGAAGCAGGTTTATTTAGGATAACCAAAAGTCCCCCCTGAAGGTTCCTAAGGACAGTCAAGGCCCATAAAGTTCTGTTCTTACTCACAAATCTCACCAATACTCCAGAGCATCAGGCCCAGGATGTTTATTGCTTTTCCAAAGGGCCCAGCTCCTCAAGTCGTGACATGAAATGAGGGGCTCAGCCTTCCTTGCCTTTTGACTGTTTGAGCTTTACAGCAGCAGGGAAAATTTGGAAAACATAACCTTTACTTTCTGCAGAGCCAGGGAGCAAATAAAAAGGACATAGAAGTCGTTTGCTATTTATTTCTATTTCTGAAAAATTTTATCGTTTCTTTTTTTTTATTATTTATTTTGAAAGCACCTCAGTCTCACACACTTTTATTAAGTGCTTGAAGTGGTTTTGGAGAGTGGAGATGTGTAAATAATGACAGGGTTTGGGCCTTTCTGTGCATCTTCTGAGCTGTTCCTTAATCTGCTAGAAACAAGGCAAACGAGAACTAGGGAATGAAAAGCTGCCTAAAGACATGACAGGGAAGAGCACAGATCCTCTTCTCCTAGAAATGTGTTTCCCAGGAGTGGATGGAGCTGGTGGAAGTGAGAATGCTTGACCTGAACCCTTGTGTCACACCGAGAGCTCTTCAAAGCAGGAGACAGCACAGAAGAGCTCTTCAGCTTCATGGCACAAGTGGCACTAGAAATGGTGCTTGGTGTCAACTCTCACTCCGTGCTGCCCAGAGGATGTTTGCCAGGGCTGTTTTGGGTGGTTTTGTTAGACAGAGCCCCGGGAGTCGTAGACCTGTGACTGTGTGACATCAGCATCGAGACATCTCCAGTTCCCCTCCAGACAAAGCCAGGGATGAGAGGGGCAGGAGGTCACAGCGGGAGGACACAGGGCACTGCCATGAGAGGATGTGACATTTAAGCTCCACTTTATCTGTCTTTTGTCAGTAGAAGGCCTCCTCTTCCTTTTCCTCATCCTTCTCCTCCTCCTCCTCTTTTTCCTCCTCCTCCTCCTTTTCCTCCTCCTTCTCCTCCTCCTCCTCCTCTTTTTCCTCCTCCTCCTCCTTTTCCTCCTTCTCCTTCTCATTTTCCTTCTCCTCCTCCCCCCATGTTCATCACTCAAACTGCCCCAGTGAAATTCAGGGTCTCTTTGATGAGTCTCTGGAACTGGCATCTCCTTCCCTGTGCTAATCCATGGTGTCTCCTCCCATGGAGATTTCCTGTCTCATTTTCCCAGCTATAAATATGTTTCTCCCCATTCTCCCCATTTATTGGCCCTCCTGTTTAAAATGGCTGCAGGACTGGTGGGGAAAATGAGCATTTTTGTTCTTGTTTGAACCAGAAAAAAGCAACCCCTCAAAAAATTGCTCTGCGTCATTGCTTGGTTTGTTTTCTTCATAAACCAATTCAAAACCACCAGTTGTTTTGTTTGTTCGTTTGTTTGGGTTAGAAATGAGTGCAAGCCAGGTAAAAATGTTTTAGCTTGAGGGATTTGCCATCCTGAAAGGATAAAAAAAGCAGAGAAGGAAGTGTAGAGGAAACAAAGCTCAAATAACAGAGTGCTGTGAATCCCACCAGCCTGGGAATTAAACATTGCTCCTTCTCCAGCATCTCCTCAGAGAGGCCCAGCCACTGCAAACAGTTCTGACAAATGTGTTTATATTGTTTGATAGGAATCTCCTAGTCAGTAATAAAATGTTGGAGTCCAAGGAAGCCTAAGAGCTTCTCCTGCCCCTCTGGGGGTCCTTTTGACCCCAGAGCTCCTCAAAAAATGGCTTGGCCTGCAACCTAAGCTTGTGGGAGAAGCTCCCTTCACTTTTGGGAGAACATGAATACACCAGAGAGGTTGAAGGATTTTTGTTTGGTGTAGCACAGAGAGTTTAGCTGTAGGTTTGGGTTTTGCTCTATGTATTACATAGAGGCAACATGGAGGTTTTGGGGTGTTGGCTTCTCCTTCTCCTTCTTCTCCTTCTTCTCCTTCTTCTCCTTCTTCTCCTTCTTCTTTCTTCCCCTTCTCTTCCTTTCTTCTCTGACACAAGTTCCTGTGGTTTGTTGGTTGGTGGAGGGAATTTAGGGTGGGAGGGACATGTCAGTGCAATTGATATTCACTGGTGTTGGGAATAAAATAAAATATGTAAAATTTCCTAACTGGTTGATAGTAGATATAAAAGCTCCCTGCCTTGGGTGGCCATTGCACTCTGCCCTTGTGTTCCTGGAGGCCACAGCACAGCCTCTGCCTCTGAAACTTTGATAAGCAAAAATAAACAAACCTTGAAATAGCACAAAGAAGCTTCATTTCATCTTTTGGGGACATGGGACACTGAAATAAGGAAGAAAGCCAAGCCAGAGGGCATCAGGGTCTCCAGCACCCTGACACTAAAGTACAACACCGTGGGGCAGGATGGGGAGGGAAGAGGCACATTGATCTGTCCGGAGAGCAAACGGCACACACTGGGATTGCATGGAGGCAGGCAGATCCAGGAGGTACTGGGCAGAGGTCTTTGGTTGAGGGTATTTGATGGCTGAGTATCCAGCAGTGTAAATGCAAGGGAGAGTTTCCCTGTTGGCAGCAGCATGGAGAACAGCGATAAATTTGGGATGAAAGATCGTGCTCATCGCTGCGAGGCCCTGCAGGGATGGCCAGGCACGGAGATGGAGAGTGATGGCTCACCAGGCACAGGAGCTGAGCTGGCAGGAGCCTTCCTTCCTCCCAGAGCCGACCTTGGCTCAGGGAAAAGAAAACCACAACATTTTTGCTGCTCTTCAGAATTCATCCTTTTTTTCCAGGGTCCCAATTTCACATCCTTTGGAGGAGGAGGCAGGCTTTGGTGCTGACTCTGGATGTCTCCCTAGGCCAGCTTCAGAGGAGGCTCTGTCATCTCCAACCTTTCAAGGAAGCCACAAGGGCTTAATTAAAACCTAAACTCGCGCACCACTATTCAGATGAGACCGTCGGCTCCTCTGCTGACGGCAGCTCAAACTTGTCACTTCGCTCGTGCTGCACATCCCTGCTGGAAGGGAGGAAATTTCAGCTGAGAGACAGGCCCGGGGCTGGCGTGGGCTGAGCCCCTCTGCCGGAATCCTCCGGCTGGCAGGAGGGGTCGGGGTGCCAGCAGCATCCCTGTAAGGGCAGGGAGCCATCAATCACTGGCACTTCATTAAAAGCTGCATGGAAGGCAGCTGCTTGACAGAGCCGGTGAGCAGAGGTGACACAGACCTGACTCCAGTCACCGGGACTTGAGGGAGAGGGAAAATCTGCATTTCCTAATCACATGGCTCTGGTCAGAAGTCACTTGTTTTCAGCTCCACTCTGGGCATTTCCATGCTTGGAAGGAAAAGATGTTATCTTAACCATTGCCTCCTCCCTGAGGAGTCAGCGGGGACATGAAAAGGAGCAGCTACAGAGAGATGGTTTGGGGGGGTGGGAGACCCACAGGAGTGTGGATTCAGGGAGGGGTTTAAAAGCAGGGTGGAAGATCCAAGCCATCTGTGCAATATCAGTTTGTGGTTCCCTGTAGAAGAGGAAACCAGGTCCTGAAAAGGAGCATATCCATGAGAAATGCTCATTGCCGTGTGCTCATTGCCATGTGCTCACTCCTGAGTGTGGCTGCAGCATCCACGCCTCTGGGTGTGCTGGCAGGGCTGTGCCCGGAAGGGCTGCGCCTGCAGGACACACCTGTGTGACACAGGACAGGTGTGCACCCCAGGAACACACATGGGGTGTGTGTCTGCATCCAGACAGGCCACAGGAGACCTTGGTGAGACTGAAGGGACCATGGAGAGACTGTAGAAACCATGGCGAGGTTGTAGAAATTTTGGTGAGGCTGAAGACACCGCGGTGATGTTGTAGAGACCAGTGGGGTTGTGGAGACGTTGATTAGGCTGTAGAGACTGTGGTGAGGTTGTGGAGACCATGGTGAGGTTGAAGACATAATGGAGAGATTGTGGAGATCATGGAGAGGTTGTAGAGGCCATGGTGAGGCTGGAGACACCACGGTGAGATTGGAGACACCATGGTGAGGTTGGAGACACCACAGTGAGGTTGGAGACACCACAGTGAGGTTGGAGACACCATGATGAGGTTGCTCCTCTGGTGCAGCTTGAGGCTGTTTCCTCTTGTCCTGTCACTTCTTCCCCAAGAGCAGACCCCGATCCCCCCCTGGCTGTCCCCTCCTGTCAGGGAGCTGTGGGGACCCAGAAGGTTCCCCCCGAGCCTCCTTTTCTCCCCAGCCCCCTCAGCTGCTCCTGGTGCTCCAGCCTCCTCCCCAGCCTCCTCCCCTGTTCTGTTCATGGTGTTCTGCTTCTGCCTGGGGTCCTCAGGAGGTGCTGCAGGAGGTGGTTCCATCAGGAGGCCACCAGCCATTCCCACATCCCTCTGATCTCCAGCAGACAGGGCCCCTGTGCCAAGCCAGTCCCACAACCACTTGCACGGTAGCTGTAGGAAAGGATTTTCTACATTATTTGGTGCTCAGATATTGGAAATCACGTTGGGCCTTGCTCAGGTGCTTCCTGAACAAGCACAAGAAGGGATATCAGATTAGATATTGGGAAGAAAGTCTCCCCTGGGAGGGTGGGCAGGCCCTGGCACAGGGTGCCCAGAGCAGCTGTGGCTGCCCCTGGATCCCTGGCAGTGCCCAAGGCCAGGCTGGACATTGGGGCTGGGAGCAGCCTGGGGCAGTGGGAGGTGTCCCTGCCATGGCAGTGGGGTGGGATGAGATGATCTCTGAAGTTTTTTCCAAACAATTCTGGGATTCCAGGATGTGCAGTACTCCTTCCAGGTGAATGAGGTGCTGTGAGGGCACCAAACACATCCCAGCCCATCCTGCTGTCACTGGTCTCTCTCCAAGGAGATCCCAGCTGCTCTCTGCGCTCCATCTGCAGCCTCCAAACAGCCACTGCAGGGGAGAAAATAAAATACTGAGTTCAAGGAGGGGGGGAGGGAAAAATTATTTTTAAAAAAAGTCAGCTCTTCTGGCATCCCATAAATCTCAATTTATTTGTCCTTTTCTTTTGATGCAAGTGTGAAGGGAAGCAAAGCCTTGTGTGCAGAGCCTCCCCCGGGACCCTGTCAGCGTGGAGGGGGATGTTCAAGGCAAGAAGCCTTCAGCACTTAGCCACCTGTAGAGAAGGGAAGGGGCTTTGTGGAGTTTAATTTAATTTTTCCCCTCAGGTGTCTCTCTGGTGGGATCATTCACAGGTGAATTTCGGCCCCAGGGAAGAGGAAGGTGCTGGAAGGGGAAGGAGGGGCTGGAGAGCAGAACTGTGGGAAGTGACCTGAGGGTTCTGATCCAGGACAGGTTGGACATGAGCCACCAGTGTGTCCTGGCAGCCAAAGGCCAGCGTGTCCTGGGGGTAAGAAGGCAGGGAGGGATTGTCCTGCTCTGCTCTGCACTGGGGCAGCCTCACCTCCAGTGCTGGGGTCTCGTGGCTGCCCTCCCTCAGGGCTCTGGGGCACAGGAGGTGTCTCAGCCCCCATGAAAGCACTTCTTCAACCAAACACCCATTTCCTGGCTTGTTGCTGAAGCACTAATTGTGGGGTTTTGGGTGGCTTGGGATTTTATATTGCTCCTTGGAGTAGCTGCTCTGTTTTTCTGGAGCTCCCAGCAGGATTTGCTCAGGAGTTTGCCATTCCACAGCACCTGGATTTGATGTGCCCATAGCTGCAGAGAGGTGGGATTGGGATGCTCCCAGCACCAGGAGGCCTTGGAGGATCCTGGCTGTTTAATGCCCCTTTTCTGACTGTTTAATGCCCCTTTTCTGGCTGTTTAATACCCCTTTTCTGACTGTTTAATGCCCCTTTTCTGACTATTTAATGCCCCTTTTCTGACTGTTTAACACCCCTTTTCTGGCTGTTTAATGCCCCTTTTCTGACTGTTTAATGCCCCTTTTCTGACTGGTTAAAACCCCTGTTTCAACTATTTAACACCCCGTTTTTCACTGTTTACCACCCCTTTTCTGGTTAACATCCCTCTTTCCCCTCTTCACACAGAACTTGTATCCACATCTTCATTTCCCCCGGACTAGGACATTCACAACTGGCGTGCAGTAGTACAGCAGTAATTACACTCTCCATCGCTTTCCCATCAAGAAATAAATGGAAGAAAACCACATCCCAAGGTAGCAGCACTGACCTTCATTTCGGAAGGTTAGTCACAGTCAGCTGGGCTATAATCCAGCCCTAAATTTGCCCAAGACCTTGCTGTTCCCTCACGTGCTGAGATGGGGGGCAGCTGCGAGTGCTGGGGAGGAGCACAAGTGCTCAGGGAGATGTTTTCCATAGGAAAAGGTGTCTGTGAGGAAGGGCTGGGGGTGGATTTTGGGGGACACTATCTGCAGCAGGCAGTACCTGACGTGTGCTTGGCTCTGTTGGTGGCTCTGAGAGCAGGAAGGTGTTGGGGTCCCCCTGAGGTCAGACACTCCAAGTTCATTAATCCTTGGGACTCTGCCTGTACCTCCCTGAAATGTCACCTTGGCCTGCTGATGATGGATAAACTTCTTTCCAAAGGCTCTCCCTGAGGTGTGGTGCCTGATGTGATTTTAAAAGAACTTGGGCTTCCTTCACTCTGTCCTGGGTAGCTCCGAGAGATGACCCTCTCCCGCCAGGGTTGGCAGCACGGGGCTAAACCTTGGGAAAGGTCAGCAGGTCTGTGCCATTCCCCCCAGCCTCTTGGTTGCTGCACCATGACCTGACCAGTCTCACCAGCCTGCTGCTGGCTGCAGAGGTGGGAACAGAGGTGGGAACATTCCAATTCCCATGGAATGGCAGGGAATGTGGTCTCCAGTTTATTCCCCACCCTGTCATCAGGGCCATTTAAAGCTTGCTGAGGGAATATCTATGTCAAGGCCTCCAGGATGGCACTGTGCTGTGTCCTGTGGTCCAGGGAAAACCTTCCCTGCTCTGCTCTGATGCTGTGATGGAAGGAGCTGCAGCATTTCTCGATGTTCCTTAGGGAAACTCCCAGCCCTCCTGTTAGAAAGGAACTCTGTCTCCTCTTTCCAAAGTTTTTCCTGTGTTGTGCTGCCCAATAATGGAGTTTTGGGGTCTGTGTGGAGTGGACAGCTGTCCTCTGTGCCCAATCCCACTTCCTTTGGCTGTGGAAGGGAGGGAGGTGTTTCTGCCTTTCCCTGGGAAGATGATTAGGGAACGTTGAGGTGAAAGACACTGTCCTGATCTGCTGTAAATCCAGCTGCATTCCTGCACCTCAGCTGCCCTAATACAAGGTGCAGGGCAAGAACTGGATCCTGGTATCTTTATTATCCCTCTAGACTTGCTCTGCACCTCTCACTTGCTGTCTCTGAAAGAAGAGGTGGGGATATAGATGGCCATGAGAATTGTGTTCAGCTATTTCATTTAAGTCATATTCATTTCCAATCTCAGCGTGCAGGGACTGCATCACACAGCCCAATCAGTCACTGGGATTGTCCTGCAGATGCAGGTTAGCCAGAGAAGAAGAAGCTTTCCAGAGACAGAAATAGGGGAAATGAACACCTCTGGGGCTGTGCAACCTTTTAATGCTGGGACAGCCCAGGGGTGTGAGCACGGGTGGGATCCAAACCAGTGCTGGGGATCAGAGGTGCATCCCTGGATGGGAACGGAAGAAGGAGCAATTGGTTTGTGGAGTAATGACTTGATCCAAGTGTTGATGGAGGAGGTGGGCAGCCTTCTGTCCTCGCTGCAGGCAAGGCTGGCAGTGCAATTCCCAGTGGGATACTTGCAGAATCGTAGAATCCCAGGATGGTTTGGGTTGGAAGGGAACAGAGACCACCCCACTGCACCCTGTGCCATAGGCAGGGACACCTTCCAGCAGACCAGGCTGCTCCAAGCCCTGTTCAGCCTGGCCTTGGACACTTCCAGGGATGAGGAGCTTCCTCAGAGAGCAAGTGAGTCCCAAACAAGGGTCTCTCACCTGGGCAGCTGGCAGGGGGTGACCAGAGCTCTGCTCATCTCCTGAGAGAGCCCTGTGGCAGCACTGCTGGGATCCATCCCTCAGCACTCAGGGCTGGGGATTTGGGGGCAGCAGGTTTTCCACTTGTGCCGTTGAGTCTCTGAGTGTCTGTCAGGCTTTAATACAGATTGTTGTGTCTTTTCCCATTCCAGGAGGGCCGAGTGCCCTTGGTGATAGGATTTTCCTGCCCAAAGAGCATCCTGGCAGTGGTGGGAGTGCCCTCACGTCCTGCAGGACTCTCCTCTGGGAAGTCCCTGAGCAGGCGAAAGGGAAGGACACCATTAGGGAAGCTGGAATCCCTCCAGCATCTGTGATCCTCTCATGTTTGCTCCCTGTGTGTTTGCCAAAAGCACCCTTATTTATTTCATCAGCTAAATGCTGCAAACCAGATGCCTGAGTTCCATCAAGGCATTTAATGATGATGATCATTGCTTCCCCTAATGCAGTGTCTTCTAGCGAGGACGATGCCACAGCAGTGCACAGCTGCTGACCAATGGGGGCCTGTCTGTTTTCTCTAGTGTTTTATGGTACTTTTCTATTTTTTTCTGCTAGGCCTCCTTTTTTTTCTCTTTTTTCTTTTTTTTCTGCTGAGTTGCAGGAAGTTCTGAGGTGGAACGTGGCAGCTGTTTAATGGTGCGGGAGCCTGGCAAGGCAGATGAGCTCAGGGAGTGAGGAGAGCCTCCTGCTCCTCTCTAGTGCTGCAGAAAGTCTCCTGTGTGACAGAAATGCAGTCCCTGCGTCCTTCCAGAAGCAGGAAAAGGATGTGGCTGCTCTTTCCCAGCTAAGCTGGGAGTACATAACACCAGTGAGTAAATAACACAGACCAGGCTGCACGAGGAGCCTTTGGCACAGCCAGAAGGGAAGATTGAGCCTGAGGGGTTTGTTTCTGGTGCAGAGCTGTGTTTTTCCTTGGCTGGATGCACCAAGATGAGCGTGAGAGGACGCGAGATAAGGCACAGATGTTGGGAAAGGCACACGTTGGGCGTGCTGGGATAACTTGGCACAGGAAAGCTGCTCAGACCCTGCATTTCCCAGCCCTGTGCTTGACTGTTGTGCTGAGCTGCTCTGTTGATCAGGAGTAGGGATTGAGACCCTGCTGGCACAGGTCAGGTTTCTTCATTTTATCTTCCCCTGGGAAAGCAGGAACAGGATCATGTCCTTGCATCCCAAGGTGCTCCAGGATGGAGGTGTTGTTGCTGAGAGCTGCCCTGGTTCAGGGCCTCACCAAGAAAAACTCAGAATCCATTGATTGATGATCAGAAATCAGAGGGCTTTAATATGAATTGATAATTAGATTACATATTTACAATAAAAGAAAGAAAGGAAGGGAGAAGGATCCCTTCAGCCTGCTCAGCTGCTGGGACCCTCTCTGTCTGCCTGTGTCCGTGTGAACAGCACAGAAGCAGTGTCAGTGTACAAATACAAAGTATGAAAACAAATCCCCAAAATAGAAGTGATTTCTTTGGCCAAAGAAAAACAATCTGAGATATTAGAAGAAAACACTGCAACATGTAGAAGAGAGCAGCTGGGATACTGACATTTTATCAAACTGAAAACAATCCAACAGCTTCAAGGCTGCAGGAAGCAGTGAGGCACAAAAGTGCCTCAAGAAATCCTTCCAGGGTTAGCAATAAGGTGCCACAGCTGCTGTGGAGACAGGCAGGGACACTCCAGAGAAGGTGTAAGGAGACCTCTGGGCTGCTGCCATCCTGGAGGAGCCACACGTGGCTGTTCCATCCAACCTTCTCCTGCTGGGAAGTGCCGTGGAACTCCTGGAGCTGCGCTAAGATCTCCTAAGAGACCATTAGGAACTTCAGCGTTGCTTTGATGTTTGTTGAACAAAACATTGACACAACACACCAGGCTACTCGGGTTTGTTTTAACTTGCAGTTTAGGCTTCCAAAAAAAAAAAAACAAACAAAAAAAAAAGGAGAGTATGAAATGAATTAGCAAATTATTTTGATTGCTTTGTTCATTTTTCCAGCGAGAAAGTTACCCACCTGGAAAATACTGACTGGCTGCAGGCAGGAGCAGAATTTATTACCTGAGATAAATGGATCTGGGATAAAAGTCCTCTTTATTTTTTCATTTTAGCTGCAAAGGATGAGATGCTTCTGTTCTGCTCTTTGTGCCCGAGATCAAATAAGAAGGAACTTTGCATAGGTGTGCAAATGCCTTTCAAGGGGAGGTTTCTCCCCCACCCCAACCTTCCTTTCCCTCCGAGCAGCACCTTGGACTCGAGATGAGAGCAGTGTTTGACGTCCTTTTCACAGCGATGCTGGTGTGACTGAATCCCAGCACTGGCGCTCGTCCTGCGTTCCATCCCACGTGCACAGGCTCTGATCTCTCTACCTTGGCCTTGTTTTATTCCCTTTTTTCTTCCTTTCTTTCCCCATTTCTTTGGCAAAGAAGGCTTTGTGGGAGAAGCCTGGTTTCCTTTCCCCGCGGGTCCCGAGGGGCGGCTGGCGGCTCTCGTGTGCAGGGTGTCAGCTGCGCTAAATGAACACGCTTAGATCACTGGAAATCCCTATTTACACATAATAAACACAGGCTATAAAACACAGAGGAAATAATACATTATTGATTACAGCAGTGGCATGTAATGTCCTTTGAAAGGCAGGGGGTGCCTGCCCAGCCCTCAGCGCTCCGAGCTCAGATCCTCCTGCTCCTGGGGAATTCGGGGCAGGTCAGCCTGGTGAGCCTGGCTCCCTGTGCAGAGAGGATGGGCAGGAATGGGGAAAGGTGGCCTAGAGCTGCATGCAGATAGAACAGCAAAGGGCAATATTGGCCTGCAAGGAAGAAGTTTTGACAATGAGGGAGGGCAGGCCCTGGCACAGAGTGCCCAGAGAAGCTGTGGCTGTCCCATCCCTGGCAGTGCCCAAAGCCAGGCTGGAAGGGGCTTGGAGCAGCCTGGGACAGTGGGAGGTGTCCCTGCCCATGGCAGGGCTGGCACTGGATGGGTTTTAAGGTTTCTTCCAACCCAAACTATGCTGTGATATTTCTCTGGCCTGCAGAGAGATGTGTTGGAATTTTCCTTTGGGCAAGAATGTGCTTGAAAGAGGTTTTCCTACAAGTGCAGCCAGAGCATTCAAATCTCTGTCTTTCCCTCTCAGAGCAGACAATATCTCCTGTAAGGAGTGGTTTATGTGCAGGATGCCCTGGTCACATCTATATGTGAGCAAAATGAAGCTTGGTACAGCTCCTGGGGAGTGCAGGGTCAGTTGTTCTTTGGGATTGGGAAGGATGGCTCACAAGCCCTGACACCACTCTTATGGCCACGAGTAGGATGCACTCCAAAACAAAAAGCGTGGTGGCTTTTTCTCTGTGTGTATGACGTTTTGTTAGGTTTTCTGTTTGTTTTTTTTTAAAAATGGTGATGTGACGTGCTCCCCTCCCCTGGTGCCCTATCAGCATCACTGCCCCAGCACTCGTGTTGCAGTGATGAACAGCAATGTTTTGATGGCTGCTGAAATTGTAGGTGATGATTCCTTCTTTCTCAGCAGCAGGCACCATCCCTCATCTCCCGTGTGATTCGTGAAATTCATTCCCTTGTTTTATCTCTGGCTGAGGTTGCAGGCGGGTGAGGTCGGTGAGGCTTGACAGGCACTTGGAATAGGTTTTGTTGGGTTTAAATGAGTTGAGAGTTCAAAGCCAGGCAGGTAATGGAGCAGTTCTGCTCCCCTTGTTCACTTTGAGCTCCTCACTGCACTGGTTCAGAGGCCAAGTGCTCCAGTCAGGAGAATCCTGAGGTACAGCTGCGTTAGAGGGGAGTGCAGGACAATGGGGAATGGCTTCCCAGTGCCAGAGGGCAGGGCTGGATGGGAGATTGGGCAGGAATTGTTCCCTGGGAGGGTGGGCAGGCCCTGGCACAGGGTGCCCAGAGCAGCTGTGGCTGCCCCTGGATCCCTGGCAGTGCCCAAGGCCAGGCTGGATGGGGCTTGGAGCAAGCTGGTCTAGGGGAAGGTGTCCCTGAGGATGGAATGAGATGACCTTTAAGGTTCTAACCATGGTTCTAACAGAAACAGCACCTTCATGAAAGGTGGGTTACTTGGCTGGGCACATGGGGAAAGCTCCCTGCCCCACGAGCCACCCCAACCTCAGATCCGAGCTGTTTGCTCACTCGTGGGAGCTCTGCAGGGAAAACACATTAAAGTTCCCTTTTCCTGCAGCTTTTTCCCTCCAGGTATTTAATCTTAGTTTACAGATGAAATGTGCAGTGGAGAAAAAGATGCTAATCACACAGTTGCTGCACTCTGCCCCAGCCACCAAAAAATTTATTGCCATCTGTCCTGGATTGGACAGGGCTGGAGCATCACTCCATTATCAGCTTCAGAGGGGCAACAGAGAGACCCAACACACGATGGGGCATGACCCCAAGCCCTTGGGGCCACCAGAGACCTCGCAGAGGTTGGTGCAGGAGAGATGCACTTCCTAATCTGCTCTTGGCTGAGCTCTCAGGCAAATTCAGGCTGGGCTGGAAGCTTCCAGCACTTGGCTGTGAGTGCCACCAGCAGCTTCCTGGTGTTTTATGGCCAGAGAAGTCAACCTCTCAGGCACCTGGTGGGATTCTGGGGGTGTCCTGGGCAGAGCCAGGAGTTCAACTCAATCCTTGTGGGTCCCTTCCAGCTCAGGATATTCTATGATATAACTGCTCAGCTCTTCCCACTGTTTTTAGCCAGCTGTTGAGATGCCATTATTTCAGTCTCCCGGATACATCATTACATACATCCCTAATAGGTCCCTTCCCTGGCTGTAGCAGGGCACGTGGCTGTGTGTGATGAAGTTCTGCCAGGCTTTTATAAACCCAGAGCAGAAGGCGAGGTCAGAAATCAGACCAGAACTGGGATTTCTGCAGCTCCCAAAGAAAGGTGTTTGGCTGCGCAGCTTTCTGAGCATCTTGTAATATCAAACTGTCTTGGAAGCAAAGTGGTTTGATTTTTGGCCTGTCTGTGCCCTCAGTGGATTATTGGGCTTACAGTTCAGAAAGACTCGAACTGCAGCTCCTGTGATGCATCTTAAATATATGATTTTTCACTTGGCTCTTTGCACGACCAATCTTTCTTCCTGGTGGATCCTCCTGCAACTGCATTTCCCCTCCAGCACCAGCAAGCCCAGCAGAATCTTGGAGCACAACCATTCCATAAAGTCCCTCTCCTGTGGCTGTGTTTGCTTATGTCTCTCCTTTTTTTTTTAGCTAACTTGGACTATTTTCATAAAACCTCACACCTTGAAGAACCCAAAATTGCTGAGCAAGGAAATAATCGTCAGTGGTGCAAGGAGCGCTCGTGTCTCTCCTGCAGCAATTAGCAAACCTTAACGCAGGCTTGGCTCTCTTTCCAATTAAACCCTGGCAAGCTGGAATGCACGATGTGCTAATGAAACAGGGAGTTCTGGAGCTCCTCTGCTGCCTGTGTGGAGGATATGGGAGCTTTAGGCTGCCTGGCTGAAACGAAGCCATTGAAAGTAATGGGCTGGACAATCTCACCCCATTACTTTTAATGGGATTGAGAGAGCGCAGGGGAGCAGCGCTGGGGGAAGCAGGGGAGCTGTTTCCACAGATCATCCAAGCTGTGGCCAATGCTGGGAAATGCCACCCTGGCAGCAGGAGCTGTGTGCAGGGGGGAGCAGGGAAGGGCAGAAAGGCACCAGTGCCACGAGTCAGCCCTCATGGGATGGGTTTTGGTCAGGGCAGGTCACAAGGAGGGGAACTGCTGGATGGGGGAGATCCCTGCTGTGGGATGGGAGAAATCCCTGCTGTGGGATGGGAGAAATCCCTGCTGTAGGATGGGAGAAATCCCTGCTGTGGGATAGGGAGATCCCTGCTGTGGGATGGGAGAAATCCCTGCTGTGGGATAGGGAGAAATCCCTGCTGTGGGATGGGAGAAATCCCTGCTGTAGGATAGGGAGATCCCTGCTGTGGGATGGGAGAAATCCCTGCTGTGGGATAGGGAGATCCCTGCTGTGGGATGGGAGAAATCCCTGCTGTGGGATGTGGCAGATCCCTGCTGCAGGCTGTACCAGATCGTTGCAGTGTGTGCATGCTTTGGTCCTTCCCTCATTCCCATCTTCCCTGCTTTGCCTTCCTACTCCTTGCCTGTGCTGATTGCACCTGCAGAGGTGGAGGGAAGGGTTCATGTGGTGAGAACTACAAGGATTTTAGCTGAAGCTGCTGAGCATCACTAGCAAAGGGTTTGCAGTGGGAAGATTCAGCTAATGGGACCAGTTGCAGAAGTCCTGAGTTTTTAGGTCAATCAGGAAACTGAAAATGCTCAAAAAGGGGAGAGGGATGGTTGTGAGACATGAATATCACAGGAGCAAAGACTGAGGCTGAATGCTGCAGCCTGGAGTTGTGGTGGATGCTCAGTGTCTGTGGTGTCCTCTCTGGAGCCAGGCAGGAGCTGAAGCAGCCCAGCCTGGGGATGCTGCTGTGGATGCCTGCATGGCCTGGGTGATGGATTTGTTCCTCGTGGTGGGACCGAACCTTCTCCCACTGGGACATGGAAGGAACATGGTCTGGACAGGGCAGCAATCAGCCTCCCACAGCCTGAGATTTGCCCACTCACTTTTCTTTCTCCTCCTGCTGAGCGTGGCCAAAGCCCTCCCTGCCAGGGCACTTAAACCTCAATGCCTCAATCAAAGCAGAAAGGGAAATGTGGTGATGAGATAATCCCCAGTGGCCTCCTCCCCCTGCCTGTGGTCGGTGCCTTGCTCCTTGGTGGAGGACTGGGGCCTCACGCTGCCCTTTCCATTTAGCTCTTCCAGGAAGTTTGAACAGAAGGAAAGGAGCAGGGCCTGCAGCAAATGCTCCTCCAGCTGGGATTAACCTGGAATTGCTGCTCCTGGGCCAGCTACTCATCCCTGATGGTTTGGCAACACCACCACGAGGTTCCCCAAGCTGCTTAGGTAACTCAGCTCTCACTCAGATTCCAGGAGGTAATTCCAGTTTGGATATCTGAGGAGGAAATGGGGATTAACCTGTGCAGAGGGTCTGCCCTAAGATAACACACTCACGTCATCGATCTCCTTCATCTTGGAGAGGAGACAGCACAGCATGGACTGGTCACAGCAGGTCTCCTGCCCCTTCCCACCCCACAGGCGGGAAGGCAGCTAAAAGAGATGGCTGAGAGTTGCCAAGGAGAGGAAAAATGAAAGAGAAGCTGAAGATCAGAAATATTTTTAAAACGCCTCAGATGCGGAAGAATTGCAGCCGTGCTGTGAGGTAACCAGCAAATAGAATTTAATTATACGATACACAGGAGTAATGGAGCTTGTGAGGCTGGAGTGTGATTTCCCAGGAATAGGAGGACAGCAGGGATCCCTGCCTGGGCTGTTGTGTGTGCTCACGTTGAGCAGGACGGGGCTGCAGGGCTTTCCCTGCCTCCACGGGGGAGGGAAGGACCACAGCTCCTGCACCTTGGCAAAGCCAGGCTCTTCTCAGCGTGTCCAGCACGTGGTGTTGCCTTTCTCTGGTCTTACAATTAAAACCAAAACACAGTTTATGGGGAAAAGGGGTTTTTACCTCGGGATTTATTTCAGGATCTTTGGGTGCAGCACTTGGTCCAGGTGGAATGCCCCAAAAATGCATGCACACCTCACACCAAAATACACACAATTCTAGGCCTTGCAAAATTAACATATTTATCAAAGATCCCCCAGTGAGAGGCTGGAGTGAAGCCCTCGTTGTGAGGAACCTTCCCCCTGGCTGGGCCTGGCTGAGGTTCCCAAATGTGTTCTGGAGAGGCCCTTGGTGTCTGGGGCTCCCAGGATGTTTGCTCTCCTGGTTTAACGGTGCCGTGGGGCTGAGCTGAGTTCTCAGCCTTGGGGAGTGACAAGTGTGGGGCTAAAAGCACTGAGAACACATCAAACTATAAAAGAGTGTGTGAGAGGGGTATGAAAGAAAAAGCAAAAAATCATCCTGGTATCAGTGGAGCCTTTGGAGCAGCTGGGAATGGGATTCTCTGGATCTGGGGTACGTGGGCCTGAAGGCAGTGACTGAGGTCAGGCAGAGGAAAGCTGTGACCCCAGCACCTCTCTGGGGGCAGTGGTTTGTGCTTCCCTGTGCTGCTGTCCATCTCCCCAGACCTGTAAAAAGGATGGCTTGGGCACAAACACGTCCAAGGTGGGAGGTGTGAGGAACCATTGTTGATCCAGAGCACAGCTATAGATGTGACCTTTACGGTTCTATGGGTTTATTTTTATTATTTTTCTCTCCAGCTTATCCACAATCTGTCAGAGCAGCGTGGGGACTTCCAGGGTTTATTGCAAAGTGTTTCCATTGCCATGTTCTCCTCCCAGCTGAGCTTGTTTTGTTTTATTTTGTTGTTTTTTTCACCTTTAGGGGGTTTTGTTTGTTTGTTTGTTTTTTACAAGGTGCTCTGGGTAGGCTCTGAGGCAGGGACACTCCTGCTCTGTGTGGAACACTGGACCTGCATGTAAATGTGGCTCCCTGGGTGCCAGGGGAGCACAAGAAGTGTTATTTATTCCACCATGAGCTGTTCCCACCAGGCTGCAGGATCAGGTTGTGCTGTGTGTGTGGCTGGATTAGGATGGGATTAGGTGTCACTTGGACTGGGATGGGATGTGCACAGGTCCCTCAGCAGCAGCGAGGAGCAGTGCAGGGGCTGTCAGTGCAATGAGAAGCCCCAGGGAAATCAGGCCTTTAGAGAAAACACTGCAATCTTCAGGAATCGAAATACCTGGATTTTGTGTCTTTCTCCCTGTCACTCTTGTTCTGAGCTGGTTTTAGACCATCTCAGGGTCTCACAATCCCTGCTGCTGAAAGCCCTCCCCGTTTGTAGGAGCACATCCTGATGCAGTCTCTGGAGATGGAGCAGGAAGGCTCAACACCAGCTCCCTCCCTCTTCCAAACACCCCTCCCCTTGCAGCCCACCCTGATTCACACTGACCCCCTCTGCTATAGACACTGGGGCTCCTCCAATCCCTGGGCCATGTCCTCAGCAAGGCATTTCATTTCCCTGGAGAGCTCTTTCAGTGGAAGAGGCGCTGCAGAAAGCTAGGATGGGTTTCATACATGTCATCCTTTCCTCTCCATGAGGGTGGGGTCACTTTTCTGCTGTCTGGGGCTGAATACGCAGCCCCTGGCTTTGGTGGGGTGGAAGAAGGTGGGTGGAGGAGGCACTGAGGTGACACCAGTGCCACCAGGGCCCTTGGCAGGCAGGTTCCCAAGTCACTGCATCATGACATGGTCAGCAGAGCCCAGGCTGCCTCAAACACACCAGCACTGCACCAGGGCTGGGGAACCCCTTCAGGTTTGGGCTTCCCAATAGTGGAATCTTTAGAGCTGCTTGCTCTCCAGTGCAGGAGGGCTCACTGCAGTCAAGGGAGGAGTAAAGGATGAGGGGGAGGCTCTCTGTGTGAAGTTCCAGACAAGTTTATTGTCGCTCTGGTTTTTCAGCCTTCTGATGTTTGCATTTTTTATAATAGAGTTTCTCACACATTTCATGTAAACAAAGCAGTGTTCCTCTAACTGCTCTTTTTGTTTTTCGTTCCTCTCCTGAGGAAGAGACAATTGATAGACTTCTAGTTTGACCAGTGTGGTTGGAGAGGAGGCAACCTCATCCTCCAATCCATGGTCACTGCCAAGAATCTATATATATCTAAGTAAAATTAAACTGTGTGCTTTTTCTGCTTGAAAAATTCGCTCTGTATGTGTTGTTCATTATGTGTCCTATAGTAACAGTTTATTCTATGGAGGGGTCAGGGACAAAGAGCCTCCAGCACTCTGTGCAGGGATTCAAACACCCCTTGGAAGTGTGGGAGGGGGCACTGAATGGGGCAGGCAGGGTCTGGAGGGGAGGGAGAGCAGGGGAGATCAGTGGGATGGCAGCAAGCTGGGGGTAAGGGGTGCAGAGGGTTGGTCACACACCCCAATAGGGCATCAAGGACCAGGGGATGTCCAGAGGGAAGGATGGGAATGAGATTGAATGAGTCTGGGATGGACAGGGAAGGGTCTGGAAAAGAGGGCAGAGAATGGTGAGTGGCAGGGAGGATGGAAGGGGTTTAACAAGAACTGACATGGGTGATATTAAAATGCAGGGAGAACAGGGATTTGTGACACAAATCTTAGGACAAACCAACACAGGGGGAACTTGGAGGAGTATAAATGCATTGCAACAACTGCAAGTCCAGGACTGAGCCGCCAAGCAGAGAGCGTGGGGGGAAGTGAGAGACAGCCCAGGGCCATCCCAGCCCTTGGCTGGAGCAGAGGAACTCCTGGAGGAGGTGGAGCAGCCAGACAGGGTGAGGGACACTGCTGTTCCCCACTCCTGCCCTCACTGTTTGTGTCCTAAGGGGGAGCAAGGAGCTCCAGAGAGCACAGGGATCTGTGTGGGGCCAGGACAGGTGTGCCCAACCCCTGCTTGTCCTTGTGTCCCTGGCTCCCTGCCTCCTCCCCAGAACAGCAAATCCTGCCAGCTCAGATCTCCTATCTCCTCCTGGTGGGACAACGTGGATGGTGACGTGTCCTGGTGCCAGGGGCTGACCTGGGGAAGCACCAGGAGAGACTGGGGAATGCACGGGCAGGTCCTCGCCTGTGGCTTAAATTCCCCTGGAAGGGTTGTTCCAGACCTTGCTGCAGCAGCTCGCTGCATTGGAACAGAACATTTGAAGCCTTCTGGAGCAGCAGGTGCCATGGGCTGGAGTGAAGTGGATTCATTCCCTGGGAAGCCCTTGCAGTGCAGGTCAGAGGCACCAGCAGGGGAAAATGGTCCAACAATACAGGAATCTCACAAGGAGGATCTGAGTTCTGGGGCTCCAGCAAGGCCAGGAGCATCAGAGGGGCTGAGCCAGGCCAGGCTCTTGAAAAATACTCTAAAACTTGTGTGAATTGGGGGGAAAATGCTGGAGCTGCCCCTGCATCCTGCGAGATTGTGAAAGGAAACTGCGACCCCACAGCAGCAGGGGCCTGGGGAAGCAGGGTGTGGAGGGAGCAAGTGCAGCCCAAAATCACCTGGGACTTTTTCCTGGATTTGGGGTCATGGGCAGCCCCAACAGCCTTTTCCAATGCCTGGGTGTGTTTTTTGCCAGATGATGTGGAATTCTCTGCCTGTGTGGGGTACCTGACCCAGCTCTCAGCAGTGCAAACAGGAGTGGGTTTGATATTCAGCAGTGAAGAGAACGGATTGTTTCTACATAACCTTTTATTTGGTTTTCTTTCAAATAAAACCCTGTGTGGAAGTTACAACTTTTACAGTAGGAAATAGGGGAAAAACACTTTTTCCTGCATGTGAGATGTAGTTAAGCTGTGGAACTTGCTGCCCCAAGGCCTTAGCAAAGCATTTTGGACAATTTGGGCAGTGAAAACACATGCCTGAGCACACAAAGCTGTGAAAGCTGTTTGTGTGGGAAGGTTCAAGTGCCAACAGCCATCTTACTATGGGGTGAATTGTTTTTCCCACTGCAGCTCTACCAGATTTCTTAACTTCAGGAAAAGGAAAAAAAATAATCCAAAGGATGGCTGGGTTTGAGGTTTGTGAAGATTTTTCTTCACTTGTCGGGTGCTCCCCAAATTGGACATGTTTGTGAGAGGTTCAGAAAAAGTGCATCAGCCATGAAGGGCTGGGGAGGAGAGCAGGGAATACAGACAGATTCAGTTCTGAACTTTAGGGACCAAAGGCTCTGTGTTGCCACTAGAGAAAAAAAACCTCTTCAAAACACTCCAGGGCTGAGTTACAACTTGGAGGTGCCTCTTTTCCCTTCATTAGCCAGGGAACACAGGGATATCATTCTCTTTGCTCAGCAGCACGAATCCCTCTTCTTTCTTTCCCCTTCTGCCAGTTGTGTTTCCTGCTAAGAAGCAACTTTTAATTGTCTGGTACCAGAGCAGATCTTGTTCCTGGGAAGAGCTGCCTCCTGCTCTGTGTTTCTCTGCTCCTCCTCTTGAAGCTTCTGGTGCTGATGCCTTTCAAGGCTCCTGGAGAGCTGGATTCCAGTGCACTCCAGGCATGTGCCTGTCCAAAGTTGTTTGTCCCAGATAATCTCCTCCCAGGTTATGGAGACTGTGGTTTCCTACTGGGTTGAAAGAGGCACGGCAAAAATAAGCACATCCAAGTTTTCCCTGTGTTTTTCCATTTAACCCAAAAGAATGCTTGAGAGAAGTTTTAAGGATGGTCCAGACCTTCACCCTTCAGCACCAAAAATTCCCAGTAGGGACAACAGCTCTGGCACTGATTTGTGCTGTTGCTGTTCCCAAATGCAAGTAGTTGCCTCTCCCATGGTGTTTAAGCCAAATTTAGGTTTTCACAGAGGTTCTACACAATTTTGGGGAATTTCCCCTCACTGTGCAAAGTTGAGGTGTCCTCTCCAAGGTGGTCTTCACCCTGTACAGCAATAGGGGAGGAGACTAGAGTGACAAATTCCAGCCAGGACTGGCTCCTGAATGGGGACAGTTTCCCACAAGCCCTGCTGGATGTCCTTCTCTCTTTCCGGGTCTGTGGGCTGTGGGAGAATAGCCACTTGTGTTTTCCATCTCGGAGCAATGAGCTGGCAAACATCTCTGCTCCATCTGTATTCGCTCATTGATGGATTCTTTAAAGTTAGATTGTGGTCCCACAGGGACACACTCAACTAATCCTCCGCTTTTAAGATTTTATTTGTGCAATAAATGGATGACAAGGTGGTTTGCGAGTACATAATACAATAAATGGGTTTATAAATGCAACTTTTTTGCAGAGCACTGTAGAATAAAATACAATACCATTCCGGCATTTAACGCTGATCTCTGCTTCATTCATATTTCAAACAGTAATGTGCCCATTTTCTCATCTGGGAAGCCTCTTCGGTTTTTTAATACATTTTTATAAATTAACCAGGCACAGATTTAATAATAACGTGCATTCCTATGGCTTTTTTCATCTCCGAGGATCTGGGATTGCTCTGCAGAGCTATCAGTGTAATGTAGAACTGCCGTGCCAAAGGATCTGTTTGCTCTCTGCCCAACTGCAGCAGGAGTTTGGATGGCTCAGGAGCGCTCCTGGATGCAAAGGACACCAGGGGAGGAAGCTGGAACCCAGCACTGCTGCCAGGAGAGCTCGCAGGGAGAGGTGCTCCATGGGTGCCCAGGGCAGAGCCCTCTGCTCAAGAGCTCTCAGGGATGTTTGGGATGGTTCTGAGCTCGGAAATCAGCGTGCAGAAAAACAACAAAAATGCTCCTTCGTGTATTTCTACAAACTTTTGGGATGCGGTGAAGCCAAGAGCATGGAAAACCTTGGGAGATTAGGATTTTCTGTCCACGTTGCTGCTTTCTCAAGGCACCCATGTACAGCAGGCAACTGTACCCACCAAACACCAAACTTCTCAGCAGGAGGATGAGGTTTCTCCATCAAAGTGTGTAATACCCAAAACCTCTTGGGCTTGGTGATGTAGGATCTTCTCCTATCACCTTCAGGGCCAGCTTAGGAAGGTGTTGAGTTTCTTTCCTTGGAGAATTTTGTGCTCTTTGAAGAGGTCCCAGCCAAGTTCTTTTTTCCTGGGGTCCAGGTGAGACAAGCCTTTTCCAGCCCTCTGCCTTTCCCAGTTCCCACATTTCAGTGTCACTGGCAGTAGGATATCTGCCATGGTGGTTGCCCATTCCCCATCCCAGAAAGAAAAAGTTTCTTTAGGAGTTAAAGAGTTGTAGAGTTAAATTCACCGATCTAACACACAACTGGAATAAATATTTACAGGTTGAAAATTGCCATCACCATAGAAGGAAAACATGAGAAAATGGAAACGTGATATTTATGTTAATACAAAGTTTTAAAAATTTCATTTAAGAGACCAGCTGTTTCTGCTTCTCTTATAAGAGTTTAATTGGTATATAATAGCATAGTTAATTAAATACAAATCAATAGTTTAAACCAGCTAATTGATATTTAATATGTATGGGAAAATATAACTTAGTTGTAATATCATTAGCTCAATATTAAATAAGCAATGGAATTGCAATTATGCCTTTACAACGATTATAAAGTTTATCGTTCTTTAATAAACTTGCAATTAGACAGGGTGAGCTGAAAAATTATTAAACAGGTATTATTGGGCTATTAAACATTTATTATCATTCCTGGTGGGATACAGCTACACAATAGTACACATTATGATTATGTTAATAAAGCCTTATTACAGCTTTGCAGCTTTAGCCTTTAGTGCACTGGTGATCAGATATTTTGTTCCCTTTCTGAGTGGCAAGTGAAGGAATTGCCTTCAGATTGAGTAAGGAGACTCCACACAGTGAAAGACCTGAGGAAAAAGCAGGAGGAATCCGTAGCTGGGCCAGCAGTAAGGGATCCTTCTTCCTAAACATCTTTCCCCTCTATTTCCCAGGCTGAGGATCTCTTTCTCAAAGACTCTGAGGTCTTGTTTCTTTTAATTGGCTTTTGCTTTGTTGTCACTGGCAATTTATGGTTTGAATTTGCTCCTGCCTTTCCCACTGAGTGGCTCTTCTGCCAGTTTGGGGGTGAGCTAATGCAGGTACTTCTGAGAGAGTCAAAACCATGGTTCTGCTGTGTCTCTTCCAACCAGGACACTTCAGCTCCCACTTCATCACGGGGCATGCGATGATCAACTCCAGCTGCAACTACTTTTGTGCTGCTGAGAAATTCAATTGTTGGCACAAGGAGATGGATGGGATGGATTTGGGGGAGATGGGGATGCAAGGGTTAAAACATTCTTGTTTTGGTGTGTCTCAGCAGCCCCCCTAAAGCCAAGACCTTTAAAATGCTGGGTATCTGCTTAACTTTGGGTAGCCACTAACAGCCAAAATGGTGAGACATCCTTAGGCAGCAGAGTCATCTTGAAGTGTTTTACCTTTTAAAGGCACTCTCAAGTATTTAAAGGTGCCTTTAGCTATAAAGATTTTTGCATGTTCTCACAAATTTATGGTATGAATTATTATAATGCAGCGCTTTTGTACAGCTCCTTTCATCATGGGATATCAAAGTGGTTTATAAGTGTTAATTATAGCACCCCTTAGGGAGGCACACAGGAGACAGGCACCCACACCAGCCTGCTGAGCCAGGCTCCAGAGGGGCAGGAGCCCACATTTCACTGGGATCCAGCTTGGCCTGAGCCTCCCTCCCTCCCTCTCTGAGGGCTCAGCTGGGACTGGGACCTGTTGGGCAGCAGAGCCATTGCCTGGGGCTGGAGCCCCTGCCCACGACCTCCTTTTTGGGAGCTTTTTGCTCACTGCAATGGGAAGGTGAGAGCTGGGCACCTGAGAGGTGGGATCATTGTCCCAGGACACTGCAGCTCCTGCTGACCCCAGCTCTGGGGCTACCATCAGCTGGAGCTGCTGGGGAGAGTCCAGAGAGGGACAGAGATGCTCCAAGGGCTGGAGCCCCTTTGCTCTAGAGCCAGGCTGGGAGAGCTGGGGGTGCTCACCTGGACAGGAGAAGCTCCAGAGAGAGCTCAGAGTTCCTTCCAGAGCCTAAAGGGGCTCCAGGAGAGCTGGAGAGGGACTGGGGACAAGGCATGGAGGGACAGGACACAGGGAATGGCTTCCCAGTGCCAGAGGGCAGGGCTGGATGGGAGATTGGGAAGGAATTGTTCCCTGGGAGGGTGGGCAGGCCCTGGCACAGGGTGCCCAGAGCAGCTGTGGCTGCCCCTGGATCCCTGGCAGTGCCCAAGGCCAGGTTGGACACTGGGGCTGGGAGCAGCCTGGGACAGTGGGAGGTGTCCCTGCCATGGCAGGGTCCTTAAGATCCCTTCCCACCCAAACCATTCCGTGATCATGGTGATGTTTGTGCTCATGGTCTGTGCAGGGAGTGCTCCCCCTCATTCCAGGTCTGTGTCCAGGAAAACCCAGCCAGCATCCACACCCAGGCCTCCTGATGTGTGCATGTCTGAGTCAGAGCAGGGCTGGCTCGCTCAGCTCCGCTGTGGGCTCTGCTGCCTCGTCTGACGCTAATCTAATTGTGTTGTTTTAATTACTTTGATACCTTGGTGCTCGTCGGAGGCTCAATAGCAATCGATGGCGTTTTGTTTTCCTATCAATAAAGACATAAAGGCTCTCACCTGCTCTGCTGGCTGTGTGCAGTCAGCTCTGGGAGGGCTCTGCCACGCACACGGAGTGTGTGTCCCCACAGGAGCCTGCACGGACACCCCCCAAGGTCAGCGAGGTCTTATCGATTCTCGTTATCAGGCAGGGCTGGGGGAGGCAGCCTGGGCTGGGTGTTCCTGCACTCGGAGGCATCCAACTCTCTGCACACCTTTCTGAGAGTGTTTGTGGCTGTGCATGTTCTGCAGCCCACGGTGGAGCACGTCCTGTGCTGCAGAGCAAGAGGGCTGGTCCCCACCATCACAGCTCAGCACTGCTTGTTACCCCTTCCTGTTAATGCAAGAAACCACAGAGAGCCCTGGTGTTTGATTCATCTGCCCTGCTCTTTAGACATCTTCACCTGAGTTAGTCACCACGTTTCAAGGCCCATGAGAGAGTTACAAGCACCCCCAAGGACATCATGAAAGGTGAAGTGAGTCACATTCCGGAGGTGCCTGTCTCTCTCTGGGGCATTCCCTCCAGGACAAGGCAGATTTAGGGGAGCAATTAAATTTCAGCTTATTCTGAGTATCTCAAGAGACTTTTTTTTGTCTGAACCTCAGCCTCAGAGGGATTACACCTGTGATTTGTTTTGGTTAGATGCTGGTTCCTCCCTGGTGGGAGCCTTGGGACCAAAAACCTCCTGCAAGGTGGAGCCCTGTATAATGTTAGAGGAAGTGCTTTAACTGGGCTCGTGTGCACCCTGAGTCCCCTGAAGCATCAAAAGAAGTCTGTTTTTTTCTAGTTTTAGGCTCAAATTCTGCCTCACGCAGTGCACAAGAGGAGGATATAACCACTCTGCTGGGATGCCATGGCAGCGAGCACCATTAGGGAGGGATTCTCTGTATCTGGGTCTATCCCCACATGGATCTGGGGGTCTTCCCTGCACATCTCATCACACTCCCCTCTTCCTCTGGACTCGATCCAGATCTGGGATTCAGCCCCAAGTCTGCCTCGTGGCACTGAAGGCCAGGTTTGCCAGGCAGCTCCTGCTCTGCTCTCCAGGCACTGCCAGGCTCTCCACCCTCGTGCTCTGCCTCCTTCCCCCCACGGCGCTCACAGCCTCCCAGCGCTCCTTCCTCGGCACAGGGGCTCTGCAGAGTCCACAGCCACATTAAGTAAACATCAAAGGGGCTTTGATCAGCAGGGCTCTGCAGAGCACAGAAGCCCCTGAGGAGCTCTGCAGGTCCGCAGGCAGCACTGGGGACATGGTACCTTAATTTTCTGCACTGTGACACGGGAGGATTTGTTTGAAGAACGAGAGCTCTCCGCCGCTCTGAGATGCGCACGGGGACGGCGCCTGGGCTCGCAGCCTGCTTCTGGAAAAACCCATGCTCAGATCTCTCTGTTTGTTACCAAGAGTCAAAAAGCCCCATTAACAAATCAAGGCATCAAAGGCCTGTGCCTCCTCAGACTCTGGCACTCTCCTGCTCGTAGGGTCACTGGCTTGCTTCTAAAAGAGCAAGATTCCTCAGGCCAGAATTATCTTCCCTCCCAAGGGCCATTTCCTGTTTCACTTTGCTGCCCACTAAGGGAGAAAGGGATGAAAGAGTCCTGTTGTTGGAACATGCTGCTGTGGAGGAAGATGCAGCTCATTCCCTCACTTGGAATAGAGGAGTGCTTAAGGCCAGGCTAGGGAGGGGCTGGTCACCCTCCTGCCTCTAGCCACACCGGCTTGGGGCCCAGCCAAGCTCAGCTCTGACCAAAGACTTCAGTTATGTGCCCACCTCGCTGGTGCTTTCCCCTGAAGGGTGTCTCCAGCAGGATTTGCTCCCTGCAGCATCCCCAGGTGCCTGCTCCTGTCCCCAGCCCAGTCTAACACCACGCTCTCTTCTCTTGCAGAACTGGGGCTCCCAGGAAGAGGATGCTGCCTAGTACTGGGGTTCATGTACAAGGAGAAGTACCGCAGGATGACTGAAGGTGAGCCCTTCTCTCACCTTCTCTTCTTCTTCTTCTTCTTCTTCCTCTTTAGCAATCTCATTGTCAGGGGCCTCTAGGGATGTGCTGGGTTCTTGTTCCCACCCAGGAGAAAATCCTGCTTCTCCTTTGATCTCTGGAACTTCTTAGAGAGCGTGGATGTGGGGAGCCCCCTCTGTGAAGCTGCGAGAGAAGAGCAGGAGCTCCATAGTTCCATACATCCAAAATCCACTGTCTTTTCCTACAGAAAGGATTTGTCACACGGGAAGCTCTTGCAGCAATTGCTGCATCTATTCTTTTTTATTCTAGTTGGTGGTAGTGGTCACCATGACACTTCCCAAATCCCAGTTTCCAGTGCTTTGAACCTCACAGAGTTGCCCATACACTGCTCTTTAAACATCTGCTAAAATTCCCCTATTTTACATTCCACTCATTCCCCAAGTACTTTATGAGCATTGATTAATCCATAGAAATATCATAAATAATTATGAAGCATAATAACTAAACAAAACTATTTATGCTCAGAAGAAGTGGCATCCTTGCTTTTGGTAGCTTCTCTTCCTGGAGCCAACCCTGGTGCAGCACCTTCTGATTAATTTTGGACAAGAGGAAGAAGCCCAGAGCCCTGTGAAATGGGAGTGTCTCCAGGAGGTGTCACGGAGAGTTTGGCTTCCCTGAGCTCACTCTGGCAATTGGAAACTTGACCCAAGCATGGATTTAACTGTTTTTAGGGACTCTGAGTGGAAATAATTTGGACAAAGGGTGTGATCTCTTCCCCTGCTGCGCTTCCTTTTCTGGAAACACCCGCGGTCAGGCTGGATGGGCTCTGAGTCACCTGGTCTGGAGGGAGGTGTCCGTGCTCAGGGTGGAGTCACCCTGAAAGGTCCCTTCTGACCCAAACTATTGCATGGTTCCTTTTCCCTGCATGGATGAGGTTTCACCAGCAGTTATCCGTGGGGGTGTCTGCTCCTGCAGGAAGCCTTTTTCCGTGAGAGTAAAAGGTGAGTTTGTTTCCATGGAGTAAAACTCTCACAGAGGCAAGTTTATGGCTCAAATATCCGTTAGAAGATCAAAGGTTCCTTCATGTTCCCGGGAGCCCTGATACTGAGCTGATAACACGGGGAAAGTACTTCACAAGACTTCACCTCGTGCTCGTTAATTACCACATGCTCTTTAAACATTGATTAGGGGATATTTTTAATGGGAAGGGGCTGCCCCTTGCGACATGAGTGTTGTGAGAAGGTGCAGTTTCCCTCTCGGTACCTTCCCCTCCCTCAAGCCTCTCAGAGCAGCTGCCTGTGGCTGTGCCCAGGCCCTGGGGATGCTCCCAGGTGTTGGAGAGCTGGCAGGACCCTGGGCACCTGCCAATCCTTTGGGATTGCTCTGCTCCCCTGATGGATTCAGAGCCTGCGTCCGCCTACGAAGTGAGCCCCCTTTTCAGGCTGAGCATGGCTTTGTGTGCAGAGAACAAAGACACATGAAAGGCCAAAAGTAAAGCTTTTGTGAGGGAAAGGGAACAAAGTGTTCCTGCCTGACGTGCAGCCAGTTTCTGGCCCCTGCAGGCTGCAGGGCCATTATGTTTAAAGGTACAATCTGCCAAAAACAAAAGTCGGGGGGATTTCCATGGCTACAAAGACCACCTAGGACTTGTGTTTTCACTAGAAGCAGTTCCAGATGACAATTGCAGACATCCAGCTTCCCAGGCTTTGGTGGATTGCAGTGCAGATCTGCACTGTACCATGTGTGAGCTGGGGTGGGGTCAGATGTCATCTGCAGGAATTTGCTGCCCAAGGTCCCTGAGCCAGACTCTTTGGGCCAGTTCCCTTGCCATGGTGAGGAGAGAGAAGCAGCTCCCCTTTTGTATTTGTGCCAAGTGAGAGCTTTTTCTCTCTTTAAAAAGAGGTTGAAGAACAGCCCTATGAATAATTACAGGGGAGCTGAAGGAACTGAAAGCACAGGAAGGCAGTGGGGCAGTGGGATAATGTGAGGTGTGGGAGGTTTCTTCCATCCTGGAGAAAACAGGTAATTGCAGGGACCATTAGAACCTTCCTGTCATTTGCTGGAGACATCTACAGTGGCTTGGAGGTAGATAAGAACAAAAGGAGTGGAAGAATCATCTACTGATAGGAAATCATTTCTTTGGTTGGGTGTTGGGAAAAGGTTCTTCCCCCAGGGAATTGGCATGGCCCCAAGGCCAGAGCTCCAGGAGCATCTGGACACTGCTCTCAGGCACAGGGTGGGGTTGTTGGGGTGTGTGTGCAGGGCCAGGGGTTGGACTGGGTGATCCTGGTGGGTCCCTCCCAGCTCAGGAGTTTCTGTGATTCTGTGTACGTGGCTTTTTGGGCTGTCCCCACAGAGAGGATCCAGGCTGGATGCTCACAGACCAGTTTCACATCTCTCCCAGCGAGGTGAAATGGATGTGGGTTAGAGATTCTCAGCAAGGGTCTTTGGTGGCATTGTGCTGTTTGTTGACCAGCTGGCAAGGGGTGATGTGCATTAGCACAGCTGGCTGCAGATGTGGCTCTTCCAGCAGGACGAGGAGCCAAGATTGGTGTCCATGGACGTGCCTCTGCCCACGTCAGTTCCATCAGTTCCTCACCTCAGTCTCTGTGCAGTGATCAGACAGGTCCAGGTGTGGTGTTGGAGCCTCTCCCAGCTGTCAGGCACCCGAGATGGGCACAGCAAACCCAGTTTGGGCACCGTCCTTGCGCTGCTGTGCCGTATCAGCTGCGGCCACTTCTCGCTTTGTAAAGCCCTCAGCAGGAACAGTCTGGATTTGGGGCTGGAATTTGGCTGGGGAGCAGGAAGGCACAGCCCTGGCGTGGCTGCTCTGTGCTCATCCCTTGGCTGTGATTGATGGCAGGCTCGTCTCGAGCTGGGCCCGCACTCTGGTGTGCACTGGGAGCTGTGGGGTGGAATGGAGCTGGTGACAGCCGCAGACAGAGGGAGAGGGAGAGCTGTCTGCAGTGACGGCCGCAAAATAAAGACGCTTTGGAGTTAATCCTCCACCATCTGTCTTCATTCTGCTAATAACCCACTCAATCAGCTGCTGCCGACTGTTTGTTAACATTCAGAAACAGATACATAATCAGGAGGAGCGTGCTGTTAGCTCAGCAGGGGCTGGACTGCTCCTTGGGAGCAGCTCTCCCATGGCCACAGGGGTGGAGCAGTGGGAGCCGTGGAGGGCGAGCTGGATGGCAAGGGACGTGCAGGGCAAGGGAGGTGGTGCTGGGGCTGGAGGTCACCCTGCTCCTCCCAGGGCTTGTGCTGCCCTGATTCAAGGTGATTTTGGAGTACAAGGGTGTTCTTTAGGAGGTGTGTCATCCTAGTCCCACAAGAAAAAGGATTTTGAGCTACTCTGAAAATTTGGGCTTGTTTTTCCATTCCCACTTCTCCTTTCTCATGCACTTCTCTTCCCAAGGGCAAGCATGGGTGTGCTGGAATATCTCTCTCTGCTCACCTGTCGTGCTTGGTCCCTCCCTGTCCATACCTGCAGGTTCCAAGCTGGGCTTGCTCCCCTCTCCTCTGCAGTGGTCCAAGGCAGGAATTCAGATGCTGCTCCTGCAATTTTACTTCTTCTCTCCTGACTTTGACTACTTGCCAGATCTTACTCGAGTCATTAGCGAGCGTCACTGCAGCAATTATGGCACTTTTTGGCTGCCATTCATAAAGCTACTAACGGGAACGATTAAGCACTGAGAGGTGTCAGCCTTCACCTCCACCACCTGTTCCTGCCAGCCACCAGCTGCTGGAAGGTGCCTACAACAGCATCTCCCCACGCAGGGCAGCAGGGCAGGGCAGGTCTGACCTCCCCTCCCAGACACTTTGCTGGCTCTCGTGTCGTCCCATGTGGAGGGCAGGTGGCATCTCCACGGGATGGACACAGCTCTTGGCATGTGAAGGGTGAGCTTCACCCTCGTGCCCAGCGCGGAGCGGGGAAAGCACAGCCTGGGAAAGGGACAGAAGGATTTGGTGCAGCATCTTCCTCGTGGAGCAGTGAGTGGTTAATGATCTGTGCTGAGGGAAGGACAAACGCCCTCTCCAGAGGGATGCAAACACTGCCTGCTGTGCCAGGAGAAGGCTGAGCTGCAGCTCTCTCTGGCAGCAGCCGCTCTCCATCAGGACTGGATGGTGCCTTTGAGGTGTCTCCATGCACCACACAAAGCTCAGCAGAAGCAGCAGCCTGTGCTGCAGAGCTGCAGCTCCACATAGCAACGAGTGCTCTGCCTTGTGTGCGAGAGGGAGAGCTTGGCAGATCATCTCTGCTGGGCCAGGGCTGCAGGAATCAGCTCAGGGAAGGGCTGCCCACATCCCAGGTGCAAAGCTTTTCTTCAAAAGCCATGTGGGGCTGTTGGGCAGCATCAGACAAACCTTCAGTTTTGGGAGGGTGAAGGGTGAGGCCTTGAAAGTTTTGCAGTCTGAGCTGCAACCTCACCTTGACTCTTCTGTTCTGAAGGTTTGGGATTTGATTTAAAGGCACTGGGAGTAATGCAAAGCTCTGCTGTCTCTTGTTCATAGAATCCCAAAATGTTAAGGGTTGGAAGGGACCTTAAAAATCATCTGATCCCAACCTCCCCCTGCCGTGGACAGGGACACCTCCCACTAGACTCAGGTGCTCAAGACCTTGTCCAGCCGGGCCTTGGACACTTGCAGATTTGGGGCATCCACAACCTCCCTGGGCAACCTGTGCCGGTATCTCTCCACCCTCACAGTGAAGAATTTCTCCCTGATATCTGGTTGAAATTTCTGTTTGTAGCCATTCCCCCTTGTCCTGTCACTACAGCTCCTGATGGAGTCCCTTTCCAGCTTCCCTGTGGCTCCTTTGGATACTGGGATGTGCTGTGAGGTCTCCACACAACCCCAATCTCCTCCAGGAACGTGCTCCCATCCTCTTCTCAGGTCATGGCCTCGCTCCAACAGCAAGTTGTTGGGGGAAGAGGGAGGTCCTGAGCTTCAGGGAGCCTCCAGTCTGCAGCAAGGTTTTGGTGCTGCCAGACGTGGGGAGAGAATTGTGCATTCATGTGAAAGCTGGGTTTATGGCTTGTAATTATCTCCTACCCATCCTTAGAATAATTATGGCTCCTCCATTATTAATAACTGGAATTCCAGTCCTGGTCATCGATCACAAAATGGAGAGGAAGCTCAACCCAGGATTTGCATAATGTACCTTGGCCTAAATTGAATAATTGGTAAAGTGGTGAAAATAGTTCGTTTTTCCCCCATTCCTTGGTGCTGGAATTAGTGAGATATTAGTGCAATTAGCCACTGCTCCCATTTGAGGCTGCAATCATTTGGTTTGTAATTTAGAATAAATGTAAAAGCCCACTTTATGCTTCTGAACGGATTATTTGTCCTGTTTAAAAGTATCTAATGGGGTGCCTGTCATCTAAGCAAGATACATTTGACCCATTTCAATTTGTTTCCCTTTTAATCTGCTATCTGTTTTCCTGGATCTTTTTTTAATAAAAACATAAAGAAGAAGTGGGCGAGAGAGACCAAAGGGGGAGAGAATAGAGGCATTATAGATCCAGAGTTTATCATAAGCCAAAGTAACTTGAAATCAAGGCTGTTAAACTGCAGAAAGCAATAAAAAGAAAACACTATTTGGAATCGTTTAAAGGGCCGAGTGCCTTGTCAATGAAAGGTTGCTCTATTTGACTGCTTCTTAATAGCTTCTCTGAGGCAATCTGTGGCTCCTGCAGGAGCGAGGGCTGCGGCTCCTTCTCCAGCAGCACTGCTGCGGGGCAGAGCTGGGGTCCCCGGGGAGCTGGGCAGCAGTGCTGGGCTGGGGAAATACAATAGCAAGGAGGACAAGGAGGAAAGGAGATGGATTTAAACACCAAGGTGGGTTAGAGTTTTAAAGCATGTCCTAAATGTTGAAATCCTGGATGGTGTGGTAGGCACAGAGCGTGGATGCAGCACTGCTGGTGGGGTTGGGGGCAGATCTGTGCCCAGTTCAGTCATAGACTCATGGAATGGTTTGGGTTGGAAGGGTCCTTAAAGCTCCTCTCATTCCCAACCCCTGCCATAGGCAGGGACACCTCCCACTCTCCCAGGCTGCTCCCAGCCCCAATGTCCAACCTGGCCTTGGGCACTGCCAGGGATCCAGGGGCAGCCACAGCTGCTCTGGGCACCCTGTGCCAGGCCTGCCCTCCCTCCCAGGGAACAATTCCTGCCCAATCTCCCATCCAGCCCTGCCCTCTGGCACTGAGAAGCCATTCCCTGTGTCCTGTCCCTCCATGCCTTGTCCCCAGTCCCTCTCCAGCTCTCCTGGAGCTCCTTTAGGCCCTGCAAGGGCTCTGAGCTCTCCCTGGAGCCTTCTCCTGTCCAGGTGAGCACCCCCAGCTCTCCCAGGCTGGCTCCAGAGCAGAGGGGCTCCAGCCCTTGGAGCATCTCCGTGGCCTCTCTGGACTCTCTCCAACAGTTCCATGTCCTTCTGATGTCCCACCCCTCTTCATCCATCTCACCATGCCCTCCCATTTCTCCAGTAGAGAACAGAGGGACTCACAATATTTTTTCCTCACAGGGCCTGAGCACCCTTTCTACAGCAGTCTGGTTTGCAGCTCCTCTCCTTGTCGGGCCCTGAGTTACTGCCTGGAGAGAAAACAGCTGAGCCTCTGGGATGGAGTCCCTGCTCTTTTGGGAAAAAATGCCTTGTTCAGAGAAGCTGGCTGTGCCTCTGCTCCAAAGGTCTCTCTGCTTGACAGCCTCTTCTGCTCCCTGCCACAGTTCAAACAGGGTTCAGTGAACCCTTCCTGCCAGGAAAACCTCTGATTAGAGCATGGCATTGAGGCACAGTGGCATATTTGTGCCACCCATTAACAGCCCAGCAAGGCAGTTGCTGCCTCAGATTTACTTGGATTTATGGGAACACTTAATCTGGATCTTGCAAGTGACTTTTACATCTGCAGCAGCACGGGCTGAGCATGAATCTTCCTCAGTCTCAAGGATAAATAGGACCTAGTCCCTCTTATCCCTGTAAAATGTGACCTTTCTCTTCTATCAGATGCCAACAACCTCAGTGCTGCTGTAGAAGGTCAAACTTCTCTTGCTTCTCTGGGCTGACAGTGGAAGGGTTCTGTCCTTGGGGAGCAGGCCTGTGTCACTTAGTTCAGCTCAGTGTTGGCCCTGCCCAGCCACTGCTCTGCTCCTTGTGCACACAGAGGAGCTCACCAGCCCAGAAACAGCTCCGACACCACCCCAGCATCTTCCCACAGCTTCACCCTCTGGGCTTTGCACCGTCTGCACCCTGGAAATGGGATTTCTGCCAAGCTTGGCTCCCAGCTACAGCACCCCTGGCGCGAACTGCCCCGGGAGCCGCGGCGGTGGCTGATAACTCCCTTATCAGCTGATCCCCAGACTCCCCGCGGGATGTGGTGGGGACCTTGCATTGCTAACTCTGCTGTCACTCCCAGAGAAGGTGTCACCCCCTCCGGGGCTCAGCACTCTCTGTCCCTCACCCAGGGCTGTCACTCGTGTCCCCCCGCCACAATCGATTAGGGCCGGCAGCTCCGCGTAAGCTGCATTGAGCCTTTTGTTCTTTATCTGACAAAGGCGTAGGGAAGGGAGAAGAGAGTGGATAGAGCCGCTCCCGAGGAGTTGTTAAGGATGCGTTGTTATCTCAGAGGTCTCATTGATGTTTCCGCGATGCTTTGTGTGCCTGGGAGCCGAACGAGGCAGGGATGTAAGTGAAACCTGAGGAAAAGCAGTGTAGGAGCTGCCTCTGCCTGGTGTCAGGGGGAAACTGGATTGGATCAGCTGGAAACCTGGGAGAGGCAGGACCTCTCTGGCTGTGAGCCGAGTCCTGGCTGGTGCAGCACCACGCACAACCCCAAGGAACTCATGTTATCTGCTATTCGTTCTCCCCAGCTTAGGGCTGTTCTCTGCTCCTTTGGAGAGGGGAGCAGAGTTCCATCCGTGATGTTCCACTTGTCTACAGCGGCTGTAGAGTGGCTGAACAACTCTGCTGGCCATAAATCCAACCCAAAGCTCGGGAGCTTTACGGTAACAGTGTTGTTGTAGCAGTTAATGGTCGAAGGGTATCATTTTATCTATTGATTTGGGCAGCAGTCCCCTGTGGAAAGCTATTGCTGCATGGCCTTAAATAAATGGATGCAATCCTCCCTCACTCCCTGAGTACATCAGGCATCAGACTTTTCAGGAGCTGCTTCTCTGGCTGTTCAGCCTGAAGGTGTGTACGGGAAAACATGGATCATGTGGAATCTGTGCACTGTTCCTTTGGAGGGCCCACTAAAGGCATTTCAGGAATCTTGGGCTGGAGAGGAACTCTTCACAAGGGCATGTAGTGGTGGGACAAGAGGAAATGACCTGAAGCTGAAGGAGGGCAGTGATGGATGGAAGATTGGGCAGGAATTGTTCCCTGGGAGGGTGGGCAGGCCCTGGCCCAGGGTGCCCAGAGCAGCTGTGGCTGCCCCTGGATCCCTGGCAGTGCCCAAGGCCAGGCTGGACAGGGCTTGGAGCAGCCTGGGACAGTGGGAGGTGTCCCTGCCACAGCAGGGGGTAGAAGGGGATGGGCTTTAAGGTCCCTCTGAACCCAAACCATTCTAGGATTCCATGATTTATATACATGGATCAATATCTAGGGCAGGGTGGAGATTATTTCAGCCACTTGAATTCCACTGCCCTAGCCATGCCCCTTTAGGTCCTTTCTGGCCCTGCAATGGGATGTGCATTGCAGGAACACAGCAAGTTGTTGGTGAAAGCTTGTCCTGTGAAGTGCCCCTGGAAGCAGGCAGAGATAAGGCTGTGGACCTCACCTTGCCACAGCTGCCACTTTTTGGTCCTATGGCCCTTGGGCCACTTTATTTTTAATCAGGAGTTGGGGAGACATGAATGTCAGGAGGTCCAAGGCTCTGCCATGGAGCCAGGGGCTGGTGATGCTGTAAATCCTGCGGGCGTGGACACAATAGCCTGGCCCTGTGGAAGTGAACGAGCCTGCTGCCCCTGGCTGGGCTGTTTTTATTTCTTTTTCCAGGCTCCATACCAGGAAAGAAAGGAGTCACAAGTGCAGCTTCTGTTTTTGTGTTGTTTATTAACTTCTTACCTCATTTTCTGTGTGCTGCTCCTGCCTGAGCTCAGCACTGCCAGAATCACTGCAGAATGGTCACAAGAACTTGAGCACAGAATGTTTTAAAGACTTTTTACCCAATTAACAGTTCCAGCATAGGATATTTTCAACAGTGTACTAATAATTATTAATCCTAGTTCACACATTTCTTCTACCTCAAACCCATCCTAGCAATCCCTCAGTGCCACCAGCACAGCAGGAATGGAGGAGAAGGAGAAGAAGGAAAGACCCAGGGCCCCCACCCTGAACCCTCCATGTTTGTCCCCATTCACCTCTATGCTACAAACCCCAAAACTCTGATTTTTCACCCTGTGATAAACTAACTCAAATTTGTCTCACATTCTCCATGCTTGCAGTTCATCCAAAAGTGTTGGGAGCTTTTTCCAGGGGCACAGATCGAAGTTTGTGTCCCCCTGGGGTGTCAGGGGGGGGTCCCAGACCTCACTAAGCAACAGGAAAGGTTTCCTGGACTCCAACATGGAAGTCTCCAATTCTCAAGGTATCTGGAAGCCATTGCTTCCAAGAAAATAATGCAGATTTTGGTCAGGGAGGGGGCAGGACTGTGACAGCACATCTCTACTCGAGGCCAGAGAAAGGAGAGCATAATTTCTGCTATTTTGGGGGGCACCTGTCAGGCACAGGCACTGCAGTGCACCCACGGCTGTGAGAAGACACCAGCATTGTTCCTGCCTGGTCTGGATCACCAACCTCCCTCTCCTGGAGTTAGCCACATGCTTTCTGCAGGCAGACATGGTATGGAGCTGCCCAGACTGGAGCGATGAAGCAGCACCAAGCTGCTGTCACTTAGAATATCGATTAAAACCACTGCAGCCTTGTAAGTCCCACCCTGAGACACAGTCAGGATCGACAAACAGCCAGGCCTGCCATCGAAGGGTTCCCAAGCCAGCAGGAGGAAATCTGCTGTGCAGCTCTGAGCAGAAACTGGAGTGCTGGAGCACTTCCAGCCCAGCAGGCTGTGGGGTGGGAGCTAAGACTGGTGTGAAGATGAAACCCTCTGGTGTTCCAGGCACTGGGGAGCCTTCGGTGTGCTTGGAAAAGGCTTAAATAACTCATTTTGAAGCTCCATCCCCAGGGTTTCCCTGTGTGTCACATAACACCATCCCTGCAGTCCCAGCCTGCAGGATGAAGCTCCTCTCTTACAGGAGCAGCGTGAGCCAGCTCCATTTCACTGCTATAATGACAAAATGGGATGAAATTGTGTGTTTCAGGTCAGCAAAGTGACCCTGCTTCCATTCCTCAGTGAAGTGGGACTGTGCTGGGTTTGACAGAAAGACACTGCCGAGCACCCAGCAATGCACATGGCTGTGTTTGAGCTGACTTGGGTTTAAACCCTTCTAAAAACCCTTTCTTACCATGAGGAAATAGGGAGCATCCAGCTGAATGCTGCCAGCCCTGCTTTCCTTGTACCTGGCCAAACTCTCCCACCTGTGTTCACTCACAGGGATTGGAGCTCCTCAGCAGCCTTCAGGTTGAGGGTGATGGAGATGGAAAGAGTGGGAATGGCTAAAAGCCTGCAGGAGAGGCTGGGGTCATGTGTGAGGGGTAGTGTGAATGGAATGCCCTGGGCCAGAGAGCCAATGCAAGGATTATTTAGTATCCAAGGCTGCCATGATGAACCTTCAGAGAGCAAAGCACATCAGCCACAAACCTTCCCAGTTCCCTCCAGTGCAGCACTGGTCTCGGGGCCAGTATCTCCGTGCCCTTTTACACCCAGTGTTTGCTCCCATGGATATTTACTCCTCTCTAAACCTATTAATGGAGCTAATCTTAAAGCATATCCAGAGATATAACTTGAGATGGATTTCTTTTTTTTCCCCTTTAACAAAGATGAAGCTTTTATATAGACGGGGAAAAGAGAAGGGAAGTGAAATGTTCAGTGACTAATGATCCTCATCAATATTCATGAGAGTCAGTAGCATTCCGAGATTTAAAATAAAGGAAGAAAGAGAGAAAGGCATCGACTCCTTTAGAAGCTAAATGAAATATTTAGGTTGACCTGGAGATAAGTGTGCTGGGTCGTTGTTGCCGTCAGCTCAGACCAGTGTTCAATCCTGGAGCTTTCAAAGCAGGAGCTGAGCTACCAGTGGATTTTTCTGGAGACAGGAAAGGACTGGCTGGGCTCACACAGCAGCAGAAGCCTCCAGCTGAGGGTCGGGTCCATGCTGAGCCAGGTGCTGTGGCACCTCCCAAACGTGGAGGGAACAATCCCTGCCCCAGGAACCTGCCAGGGTATGGAATTGCATCCAGGGGGGTGTCCACAGGCAGGCTGGGATCAGGCATGGGCTGTCCCAGGTGGGTCTCAGTTCATACCATCCCCCCAAGGGCTCCTGTCCCAGCCATTCCCTGCAGTGGGGCTCTCTGGGACAGGAACAGCCTGAAGTGGTGGCTTGGAGGGTGCAGGGAACACTGATGGATCTAAAGGAGCTGCAGGACCAAACTGCCTGGTGAGAACATCCCTCCTCCAGCTGCAAACAGCTGTGGGTACTGGGGAGCTGATTTGCTCTTGTGGGAGGTGCTTCCTTATCTATTGTGCTGTTCCTACATGTTTTCCTTCCTTCTCTCCCATCCCCGTCCCCCAAAAATCACCCCAGGTGGATCTAACTCGAAGGCGAAGTTTTAAACCCCTCCAGATACTTGTGAATAGAAGGGGGAACCTTAATCCTTCCTCATCTCAGTCTTTTGTCAGTTGGGTGGGAGAAGGAAAACTTCTGCTGAGAAATAGCCGAAATCCAGGTTTGTGAGGATTGTAGCTCTGGATGTGCAGCAGCGATGGTGGAGACAGAGAGAATTCCAACATCTTAACAAACGCATTTAGCTGCAGACAGAGCACTGCAGGCCTGGGAGAAAGGCTTCCCCCTGCCTTCTGCATGTCTCCTCTTCTAAATCCTTTTCCTTTCTGCTTCTGAAGTTGTCCTTGTCTCCCTCTGCTTCTGAGCCTGCTCCTTCTCATTTCCAAGCCATCCCTTCCCTCCTCCGAGTGACAGCTGTCCCACCCCTGCCAAGGTCTTTTGCCCTTGAGACTATCTCTGATCTGTGCCCTGATAGAAGGGCCGAGTATTGACTTTGGCTGCAGCTTCATTAAGAGGCAGCCTCATTTGTCAACTTGTTTGTTTCCAGAGCTGCTTGGGAGACGGCAGAGCTCGCATCCCCTCTGAGCTGAGCGCAGCCAGAGTCCAGAATTAACTCCCTTTTCAAGGGTTTCCATCAAGGTCATCGCAGGTGGCCCTGCACGGTTCTCTCCTCCTCATTAATCGATGTCTCCGAGGTTTTAAGCAATGTGAGATGCAGTGGGAGTGTGGATGGGAGCCCTGCCCAGGCTCTGGGGGCTGCAAGGAGCCAGGGATGGGGGCATTAGTTAATCCAAGGCGCTGGATTAGAGCTGGAAAAGAGCTCTGCTCGTAAGGAAATCAGAGCTGGGGCCTTGGATGAGCTCTCACAGGTGAGGTCCTTGCAGGGAGTTCTCTAGGTCTGAATGTGTAAGGATTGTGAGTGGTGAAGAAGAATTTCTCTTGTCAGCTGCCATCAGGTAACTCATCTGCCAACAGCAGCCTCTGGTTCCCATCCAGGTGCTCAGAGGGGTGAACAGAATGAGTTGCTCAGGCTCTCCTGCACTCCTGGTGGTCAGTGAATAAAGCAGTGACCAGTGTTCCCTTGGAGGGTTTGCCCTCTCCAGGGCAGCTGGTGCCAGGCACAGGGGTGGCCAGTGATGGCTGTGCCCCACATGCTGCTCCTTGGGGGATTTGGGGGGAAACAATCTTTCCCTACAAGCACGTGAAATGACTGAAACTCTAAACATTGCCACTCCCTGACTGTTCAGGGATTGGGAATGGAGGCATGCAACAGCCACGGGAAGCAGAGAGGACCATGGCAGTGCAGGGAGGGCATCACAGAATCAAAGAATGATGGAATGGTTTGGGTTGGAAGGGACCTTAAAGCCCATCCAGTTCCCAACCCCTGCCATGGAGGGACACCTCCCACTGTCCCAGGCTGCTCCCAGCCCCAGTGTCCAGCCTGGCCTTGGGCACTGCCAGGGATCCAGGGGCAGCCACAGCTGCTCTGGGCACCCTGTGCCAGGGCCTGCCCACCCTCCCAGGGAACAATTCCTTCCCAATCTCCCATCCAGCCCTGCCCCCTGGCACTGGGAAGCCATTCCCTGTGTCCTGTCCCTCCATGCCTTGTCCCCAGTCCCTCTCCAGCTCCCCTGGAGCTCCTTTAGGCCCTGCAAGGAGCTCTGAGCTCTCCCTGGAGCCTTCTCCTCTCCAGGTGAGCACCCCCAGCTCTCCCAGCCTGGCTCCAGAGCAGAGGGGCTCCAGCCTTCAGAGCATCTCCGTGGCCTCTCTGGCCCAGCTCCAATTGGTTTCCATCTTTCCAATGATGAAGACCCCAGGGCTGGAGGCAGCACTGCTGGTGGGGTCTCATCGGAGCAGGGCAGAATCCCCTCCCTCACCCTCTGGCCACACTGTCCCATTGCTCAGGGCCAGACCAGAGGCTGGAGCTTTGCTGCTGGGGGCAGATGCTGCAGCATCTCCAGACCCTTCTGACCCTGTGCAGGAGAAGCAGGTGAGGACAAAAAGCCAAACTTCCCTGGGGTCCAGTTTCCTGCAACCCCTGAAGTCTCAGTGCCCTTGTGAGGAGGGGTCTAGTGAGGCTGTTTCTATACTCCTGAGAGGAGCAGCAGCCTGAGCAGGAGGTGTGGGAGCAGCAGCCCAGCCCATGTGAAGGAAAAAGGCTCAAAAACCAGCGGTGCCAAAGCTCGGCTGTGCTGCAGGGGTTAAAGCTCTTTAAGTGCTGGGTACTTCCACACTCCTGACAGCGCGGAGGGAGCTGAGGGAGAGATGTTCCTGGCTGTTGCCAGGGGCATTTTGCTTCAGCAGGTCCCGAGGCGAGCGGGCAGCAGTAATTGTGCAGCTGCACGTGGGCTGCGGTGGGACTGGCAGCGCAGCAGCGCCGGCGCCTGCAGCGGGGGAGCACGGAGCAAAGCCGGGGAGAACGCGGACTGTGGTGGCAGGAATGGCCCAGGGATTAGAGAGCAGATTGGAAGAGGAGAGACTGGAGGAGGTAAATTTATATAGTCTGGAGGAGGCTCAAGGGGAGACACGACCAGAGTCTATAAATACACGCAGAAATAGAAACCAAGGGAGGAAATTATTCAGGAGGAGGGAGGACAAGGAGCAGTGCCTGAAGCGAGGCAAGAAAAGTTTGTTCTGGGCCTTGCATGGAGGCAGGACGGCCTTCAGCACCCAGCAGCTGGCTGGGATGGCATCCAGCACCACCCAGCTCCTGCTCTGCTCCCCACCCCTCTGATGCCTCACAGAGCTGGATGCCCCCCTCCTAACCCAGCTCTGCTGTGTTTTACAGCAGCCCCGCCTCATTCCTTCCCTGCCAGCCGTCTCACACGGGCGTCTGGCACCCAGCCGCCCCAGCATGCCTTCGAAGGTTTAATGAAACAGATTGAGATGCACTTGGGCTCGTGGCTTGACAACTGGTTCCCCTTGGACAGGAACATTTGCCTTCGCTGGGTGACAATGCTTTGAGTCCGTCGCCTTAGGCACTGTGGCTCATTGCTAGTCATCTCTCCAATGAATAATACACAGGCCTGAATATCTGTCTGCATACATCTTCCTTTTCCGTAGGATAATTTAATGTTATCTTTGGGCCTCCTGCTTCAAAGATGAAGAGATTACTTCAAACCTGCAGCCCGCAACCACAGCCATTGGTTTCAAACGTCATTAAGTTTCATTATAACAAATAAACACTGCAATGACATTTATAAGTTACCAGAGAGCACAGAAACACAAATATGAAGCAGATAAACTGCATTTGATCCAAATAATTACTGCAGGCAATATCAAGCTTAGGCTGAGCTGGCAGGCGGGTGCTGGGTAATTTATAGGAGTCCATAAGGCACTGTGGTGCACATTGCTCCTTGGAAATGATGCTGATGGTGATGTGTCTCTCTCCAAAGCCTCAAACAGGTTATGTTCCTGCCTCCTTGAAGGCACAGAGCTTTTCCTCAAGTCAGAAATGGACGTGGCACAGGCAGCTCTTACTGTTTGGGGACTTTACTCTCCCCATTCCTCAGGATTTCAGCCTGAGAAGGGAGCAGAATTTGAAACTTGCTCTGCTTTAAGCTGCAAAAGAGCCTTATTTATTTATTTCTTGATGTGTTAGTTTGTTTATTTTTCCTTAGGGGTATCTATCCCCACTGCGAATAGGTTCTCAGGAGTGGGGAATCCTCAGGGAGAGATTTCCACTGATTTACTCCAAGAGAGTATAATTCTATACTTAGAGAATAATGGAATATAAGAATAAACTGACTTGGAAGGGACCTACAGGGATCACCGAGTCCCGCTCCTGATTAATAGTAATGAAGTTCCTCTCATTTTGACTCCTGCCTTTACACCACCAGCTCTTAACCCTGAGCAAGGACTCTTCTACCAGCAAACCAGGTGGAAAAGCATTTCCTCCTGAGTGGAGAGGAGTTTGTTGCTGTGCTGGTTGCGTGAACTCTCCCAAAGCTTTGCCTGTGCTGCGGGTGAGAGCACATCATCTCCTAAGTGACCCCGGTGGGGCTTGTCATTCCCCAGTCCTGCAGGCAGCCCTGCTCGGCCCAGGAGAGGGGTCAGACACAGCTGAGCTTATTGATGAGCATCTCTCATTACCTGCTAATTAACACAGCGGGCTGGAATGTGCTAATCTGCTCTTGGACAGGGGTTTTGCACCAGGCTGCCGTTGGCTCTGCGGTGGGGAGCGCTGAGAAGGAGTTGGTGACAAAACAAACAGCAGAGTCTGTGTTAAATCATCCGAGTCCCCTTCTCCTCCAGCAGGGAAGGGGGAAGCCACGGGGTCTGTTGGCTTCTCCCAGGGCTGATGAAGCAGTTGCAGGGCTGTAAATTTTGACAACATTCACAGTGCCTCTTGTTTTTCGCAGGGTTTGGCTTTACTGGGTAAAAGCCAGGTAAAAACATCAGCTGGGTGTTGTAGGCAGAGGCGCAGGTCACTGGCCTTCTCCATCGTGGGTAAATGCACTTCCCAGGTGTTTCCCTGGCTCTGTGGATAGTGTAGCCAAGATTTTCATGGAGGGGAGCTTTTATTAAGCTTCCATGTATAGGTACAGAAATACGTCAATTTTTAAGCACCTTCCTGGGGTGAGGAGATGGCCACGTGTGTGAAACACCTCCTGCTCAGAGGTGATCTGCTCCCTGTCTGTTCATCTCAGCATCTCCAACCCCTCCTGCCTTCCCCCTGCCACTTTTTTTTTCCTGTGTGTATTGCACATACTTCACTCTAGGCTGTTTTTCAGAATAATTTGTTTTAATTTTAAATATGAATCTCGCATGCGTAAAAAAAAAAAAAAAAAAAAAAAAACAAAATTTTAAAAACATTTCCCCTTTANAAAAGCACATATTTACAATCACTTCCACTTGTAAAAACCCAAACAAGCAATAATTACAGCAGAAACCTGCTAATTCTCATTGCACTTCCTCTTCAGAGCTGATGATTCTCGCAGCACCACCCCGGGCGATCCCACCCTGCTTGGGCAAACAGTGGGAGCTGGAGCGAGTCCTCAGCCTGCTCTGCAAGGTCCCACAGCTCATCTGGCCAGGGGCTTCCCCAAAAGCCACCCAGGTGATGATTCATGCACACAGCAGCTTCTCGGCCTTCCAGGAAAATAATAAGATTTATTCCTGCTTTTTCTTCCCTCCATCTGTGAGCTTTGGTGCCAGCAAGGCGTTTCGTGTTCGGAGAAGTGTTGGAGTCCAGGAAAGCTGGAAAGCATTTCCTGTTGCTTTGAGGGGTCCTAGACACTCCCCCCCACGGCACCCCAGGGGAACACAGCCTTGATCTGTGCCCCTGGAAAAAGCTCCTGACACTTTTGGATGAATTGAAAGCATCAAGAGTGTGAGACAGATTTTGGTTTAGCTTATCATGGGGTGAAAAATCAGAGTTTTGGGGTTTGTGGTATAGAGGTGAATGGAGGCAACCTGGAGGATTTAGGGCAGTGGCCTTGGGTCTTTCTTTCTTCTTCTCCTCCATTTCTGCTGTGAGGTGAGCATGGGGTGATTGGTAGAAGGGATTTGAGGTAGAAGAAATGTGTTAGCAAGAATTAGTAGTTATTGGTACATTATTGAAAATAGTGTATGTTGTAACTGATTATTGGGTTAAAAAGTCTTTAAAACAGTCTGCACTCGAGGTCTTGTGACCATTCTGCAGTGATTCTGACAGTGCTAAGCTCAGGCAGGAGCACCACACAGAAATTGAGATAAGAATAAACAACACAAGACACTGAAGTTGCACTTGTGACTCCTTCTTTTCCTGGCATGGGACTTTGAAAAAGAAGAAAAAAACACCCGGCCAGGGGCCAGAGGCTCCTTCAGGAAAGTGTTTGGTAGGGGAATCTTCAGTGGTGGCACTTCTACCACCTGGAGAGATGGAAACATCCTGTAGAGAGACTCATTTAACCACTCCTTGCATGAATTCTCCAATCTATACAGTGTCTCACCAATCTGTAACAAGACTGGTTAATATTATTTTGAGAAGGAGCAGGATTTTCCACTGGTTTTAGTATTAGAGAATCCCAGAGCAGTTTGGGTTGGAGAGGATCTCAAAGATCATGCAGCCCCCCCTGCCATGTGCAGAGAATGTAGCATTAAATATCTGCATTTTCTGTTCTGAACTGCATCTTCATTCTGATTTCCCTCCGTGCCTCAAAGCACGCGGTAATGCGTTTTGAAAAACGAGGATGGAAGTGAAACATGGTGCGACCCAAGGCGAGCTCTTTGCTCTAATTTTCCACCCCGTGAACTGCACAGCTTCCAGTTGCCGCTCTTCCTGGGAGCAGAGCCAGACTTTGAAATCTCCAAATCGTTTGTGAAATGGATTATTCATCCTTCTCGTTTTCCTACGGACGAGTGTCCTCTGTGCCCTCTAACTCGAAGATGAGCTGAGATTTAAAGGACTCTATTTCAAAAGAGCAGCCCTGATCTGGGAACAAAAGGTGGGCAAAGGGGATGCACTTGGATGGAATGTAATCCAGGAAAGGGGGATCACCTGAGAGATTTGAGAAGGTCACAGGGGGTAAAATCCTTAAGGATTCTATCTGGGAGACCTGGTGCAGGCAGGTTGCTGCCCACTGGTTTGCACATCCACTGTTACTTTTAGAAGGAAAAGTTCCTTTTTCTTCTCCGTGGATTCAAGTGGGAGGTTTTAGGTCCCAGGAGTGTCTGTGCAAGGCTCCTGCGGCTGAGGACCTGCCACCCCCTTTCTGAGCTACAAAAAGCAGCCAGAGTTGCCACAGAGAGAGCTGCTCGGCTGGGATTACCAGAGCAGGAGCATCCCCTGCTCTGCCCTCACCCCCTGAGCCCATCGGCCTGGCCCGGGGGGAGCTGTGCCAGGACGCTGCACCTTGACAGGAGAACAAATGGGAATTTCTTACCCTGCCACGGCTTCCTCAGGAGCGCTGGTAACAAAATATTTCTTGGAGTCATTGGCAGTGTTCAGTGGAGCCAGGCCGGCAGGTGGATCAATGGCAGGAAATCTATTCCCCTCTGCTCTTGTCTCCACGAGGGAAAGTGCTCAGAGCCTGCCCAGGGCTTCCAGTGCCTCTGGAACAGCTGCTGGTGCCACTGTCCTTGTTCCCAGCAAGGACAGGCATTGCCTGTGCCCTGAGCAGCCCCAGCAGAGGCTCAGAGCTTACAGCTCTTGGAGAGGGAGCCAGGGCAGCCCAGGCATCGGGATGAGGTGCTGTCCCCAGCCCAGTCTGTGGGGAAGCTCTCCCACCTCTCCCACCTCTCCCCTCTGCCACAGCTTTAGTGATGCCACCAGCTTTGCCTCTTGCTGTCCCTTCAGCTCCTCTGCCACTCCCCTGCCACATCTCGCCTGCTTTTCTCCTTCTTCCTGTGCTGGCCTTGGGTAAAACACCACCAAATTCAGTTTGCTGCCATCTTCTCCAACCCTGCAAAAGTTCTGTGTGCCCCAAAGCTCGCATTCCAGCTCTGGCAGCTTGGCTAATAGGAAGTAATGCTGCTTGTTCAGAGCTCGAGAGCAGCCAGGAGCCATCCTGGAGAGATGGTGGTTCCAGAGCCTGGAACCACCCCTGGAGCCTGAATATTCAGTGGGATCCCATCCATAAGGTCACTTGAATGCTGCTCTTTGGTGCTTTGATGCAGTACGTTCGTTGGTTTCCTCTCAGCTCCCAGGAACATTTAATCTCACAAGAGGCAATTCTCCAGGCTGGCGCTGGGAAGAGTTTGCTAACAAATATCCCACGGTAAGGATACTCTTACACCTTTCCCAACTGGCAGCTAATAGCAGAGCAGCCGATGACATTTCAGCCCTTTCTGCATGGCTTATCAAACTCCTCACAGTGGCTTTGAAAGCAGTGCTGGGATTTCATGTGGGTATCAAAGGCAGCAGAACACTCAATAGTTCAGATCTCTTGCCTGTGTGACTAATAGACAAAAAGATCTCTGAAAGGTTTAATACCTTACTCAAAATTTCCCTGTTTCCTGTTTGAAGCTACTTAGTGCATGCAGTGGGATGTTGATGGTTCCTCTCAAAGCAGTGCTAGGGAAATATCTGACATCACTGAGGGATGAGCTCAGCTCACCACGTGGGCTGGCTCAGAGCTGGTCATGGTCAGGAGATGCATTCCCAGAGGCCAGGCAGGAGAGCAGAGCACTGGCTTTGCACCTTAATCTCTGCTCTGGCAGCTGCCATTAGGGCCACGGGATCATTTAGTTTGAAAAAGACTTGAGATCATCAAGTCTAACCCCGAACCCAGCACCCTCAGCACGTTCACCACTAAGCCATGTCCCCAAGTGCCACATCCACGCATCTCATGAACACCCCAGGGAGAGAACCCCACCCCTGCCCTGGGCAGCCCCTTGCAATGCTTTGCAACCCCTTCTGTGAAGAATGTTCTCCTAAATTATCCAACCTGATAGGAGATAAGGCTGCAACTTGAGGCCAGTTCCTCCTCTCCTGTCCCTTGTTCCCTGGGAGCAGAGTCTGACCCCCACTTGGCTGCCCCCTCCTGTCAGGGAGTTGGAGAGAGGGAGGTCCCCCCTGAGCCTTCTTTTCTCCAGGCTCCCTCAGCAGCCCCTGGTGCTCCAGCTCCTCCCCCAGATCATTTCCCTACTTTTCATTGCTTTTCCTGGGGCATCACTTTGGCTTTGGTTTCTCCTCAGTGCACCCCACACCTTTCCCTCTGAGCTGCACTGGTGGCTGCAATTACTGGGGACCCCCAGGCTGTGCTCCCGGGGAAAATCCTAGCTCCCTGGATGTTTATGGCTGAAAATCCTGGCTCCCTGGATGTCTGTGGCTGAAAATCCTGGCTCCCTGGATGTTTGTGGCTGAGCAAGGCATGAGCTCAGCTCCCTGCTTCCCTCTCGGAGTGGGGACACGTCTGCCAGGTCACACGGCTGGTCGGGGAGAAGCACCATTGCATATGCCTGAGTCATCCCTTCACCGAAGGTGTTGTGCTTTGGTTTCTTTCAAGTGGAATAATTCAGCACTGAGGCCACATGAGCTGGGCTGACGCAGCCACACTAAAAAAGGCCAAACTGACATTTTTGCTCAAAAGGATTTTATTTTCTTTTCTCCCCAAGGAAGCCAAATGAAAAAATGGAAATCTTATGCAAGGGCTGAACTCAAGCTACCTTTCTCATCTGCACTGTGAAGCCCAAGGAAGCACCTGACATGGCTGTGGCCATCACCAGTGGGCATCTCCTCACTGAGGATGGCATCGCTGGTGCCATCCCTCTGCTCCTGTCTGGGCAGCCACAGCTCTTTTGCTTCTCCAATGGTGTGAGAAAACCTCATCCCTGTCCTTGTCTGGGGACATCCTTGTCTGGGGACATCCTTGCTCTGGGAACATCTGGCTCTCTCCTTCCTTCCTTCCTCTTCCTGGGCTCGGCCAGGGCTTGGGCTCCATCCCAGTGCAGGTCTGGGTGTTGTTTCCCTCCAGGGAGGGAATTGGGATGCAGGGAATAATGAGCAACTCTGCCACCTGCACAGCTCTTCCCTGTGCTCGCCCATGACTGACAGTTCCAGAGAGCTTTGTAAATAATGTAAGGCTTTTGTCTGCTTGCTTTTCCTGCTCATCTGAAAATCAATGCGGGCATGTGGAGCACGATGGGCCCCGGGCAGGGGGCTCGGTGTCCTTGGCTCCGGAGAGGGGATCTAGAGGAGTGCTGGGAACCAGCCTGTTTGCCACGGGGTGGTGCAGAGCCAGGTCCTGGCCTGCTGGGCAAGTGTGGGCACAGAGCCATCTCTTCCCAGTCCTCTCCATGGCCAGGAGACGGCTCCATCTCCAGGCACCATGCCGTGAGAAACCAGCCCCAAGCTGGGCCGAAATGCCCTGATTTCCATCGGGTGGGATCTGCTTGGTCTGAAGAGGGACCCTCCTGGGATGTTGGGTGGGATTAGGGTATCACACAGCAGCCCCTTGATCATCCTCCCACCACCCGTCGTGACAGCTCCAAGCCAAGAGAAGGATCAGCTCTTCCCACCGAGGGACAAGGAGAATGTCCCACCGCTCCTAATCACCAGGCCTTTCATTTCTGAGCAGCAATATTTTGACAAGGAGCTCACAGCCCTCCTTCTCCACTTCTGTGCTCTCCTCAACAAAAAGAACTAATTCTTTTCAGAGCACAATGGACATTCAAAGCTTCACTTACATAAAAGCAGCCACGACGTCTCCATTTCTAATGAGTCATTGTTCCCTCGGTGAGTCCCTCGCTTCCTACTACAATAATCACTCCTCTTGGGTAATGAAAATTTAACTTTCTGCTGCTCCCGGTTGCTGGTTTGGGCACAGGAGGCTGCAAGCTGAAATAATTCAGCCAGGAACTCATGCAAACAGATTTCAGTCTTCAGAGAGCTTAAAAAGCCTGTCACCGACACTGGCTCCAGCGATGGAAGGGACTTCAAGGTCCTGCTGCAGCACAGAGTGTGGCAGTGTCATTGTCTAGGTGCCTTCCTCTGTTTTCTGGGGTGTAAAATAGGATTTTTGGGCCTTCTCACCAACCGTGGGCTTTGGGACGTCTGAAAAGCAATGCCCTGGCACTGGAAGTGTCATTTCCCTTGGAAGTCACAAACAGAGAAGAGTCTCAGCCTTTGTTTGAAAGAACAAGGCAACGTTACAGAGAACCACTGAAAAACAGGAGCCACAGGCGCAAAATCCATTAAGGAAATCTAAAGAGTTCTAAAATGATTCTCTCTTTTTTTTCCTCTTTTTTTCTTCCTTTGCCTTTTACGACATGCTTGTGACTTCACAAGGATCCTGCCTGGGGTTTTTGAAAGCAGGGTTAGTGTTCTTGCCTGCTCGCTCTTCACCATGGCCCCTTTACTGTCCCCTTTTGTTCTCGGGATTTCAGTGGCTGCAGAAGTGCCCTCCATGGGAGAGACCCCATGAGGAGGGCAGGAGCTCAGGGGCCAGCAAGGGGATCCTGCTAGCACCAGGCAGTTCCTCAGGGAGCAGGGCAAAGCAGCAACCAGGAGGAGATGGGAAGGTTCTGGGATCAGGGGCTCCTCTGACACCAAACCCTCACCCCCCACAGCAGGTGACCCACGGTGACAGTGCCCTTCCAGGGCTGCTCCAGAGTGCAGTGGGACACAGGGGTTGTGCTGGACCGTGGCCCAGTGACATCTTTAGCATCTCATTTCCATATCTGTTTGCTTTTAGAACAAAACCAAAAAAATTAACAGTGCATTCAGAGCCCTGATTTTTGCTTCTGCTCAAAGTGTTGCTGTGCTGGATGAACAGATCCTCACAAGGAGACTCCCAGGGGCAGAGTCAGTGCCCAGGAACTCTCAGTAAAATTCCCAGGGAGCCAGACATCAGCTGCCTTGTTTCTCTGAAAATATTCCAAGTCTTTACACTTGAGGGAAGATGGGGTGTGGAAGTAAAAACCAGGGCTAAAACTTGGGCTGGGGGCACATGGGCACATTGCTGCATCTCCCTGTTTTGCTGTGCAGAACTTCCCAAATCCTGATGTGGAGATTCTTTGTGCAGCAGGAGGTGACAAGGAGATGGGTGATGAGGGTGCCATGCCTGGACTCCTGGTTGGGCTTGTGTGGTCAGCTGTTTCCAGCTCCAGGGTTCTCAGCACAGGAAAAATGTGGAGCTGCTGAAGCAAGGCCAGAGAGGCCACGGAGATGCTCCAAGGGCTGGAGCCCCTCTGCTCTGGAGCCAGCCTGGGAGAGCTGGGGGTGCTCACCTGGAGAGGACAAGGATCCAGAGAGAGCTCAGAGCTCCTTCCAGGGCCTAAAGGAGCTCCAGGAGAGCTGGAGAGGGACTGGGAACAAGGCATGGAGGGACAGGGCACAGGGAATGGCTTCCCAGTGCCAGAGGGCAGGGCTGGATGGGAGATTGGGAAGGAATTGTTCCCTGGGAGGGTGGGCAGGCCCTGGCACAGGGTGCCCAGAGCAGCTGTGGCTGCCCCTGGATCCCTGGCAGTGTCCAAGGCCAGGCTGGACATTGGGGCTTGGAGCAGCCTGGGACAGTGGAAGGTGCCCCTGCCATGGCAGGGGGGTGGGGATGAGAGGGGCTTTTGAGTTCCCTCCCAACCCAAACCATTCCATGGTTCTGTGAGCTCCTATCTTTACAGAGGCTTGGATTAGCCAGTATTTGTTGTTGAAAACCTCTTTAGTGGAAGGGGAGAAACTGTGAAACTCCTGCTTGCCCAACAGGTTGGAGTCAAACCTCCTGCCTTGAAACCAAAGGATCATTTTGTAACAGCGTTTTAAACATTCCTGGAAAAATACCCAACTGGCAGCTTTCAGCCCATTTTCTTGTAGCTGAAAACGCTCAACCTGCATTTGTAAATCACCCTCTCCCAATCTCCCCATTTGCAGTTATTTTCTGTCAAGTATCTTATCTCCCTTAAAACTTTTCTGCAAATTACTCGTTCCTTTGACATTAAGACATAAGCTGCAACGTGGACGGGCCTCTGATCTGCCAAACCCAGTTAAACCCAGTAATCAGACTTTAAGCTGATTTGAAAGGGAGTTGAGCTCTGCCTTCAGTACCTTTTTTTCTTTTTTTTTTTTTTAATCTGTGATTTAGAGAGAGATGATCCTGCTGTGGAGCAGGGACTGGGCCAGGTAATGCTCTTAAGGTCCTTACACCCATCTCTCCTCTCCTGAGCTGTTTGCAGCTGAAATGGAGCCTCGGATGAATAAAAAATGGGTTTAAGTGACAATTCTTCACACTGAACAAACACAATGAAGGAAAAGACAGGAGACATATGCCATGTTTCTGCTCTGATTTTCCATGGCCATCAGCTCGTCTTTAAAATGAATCAAGAAATAAGAGAAAAAGGAAAAATAAAACGTAAAAAGAGCTTCATTTCCAGCAGCAATTACCAAATGAAGCCTGTGCTTAATGGGCATTTGCAGAGGGCACAGACACCACTTTGTGCCTCTGCGTTCTCATTAGGGCTCGTGCAGCTCCCAGCTGACAACCTGATAATTCTCACTGATAAAACAAATCTTTTTGGGTTATTGCTGCCTTCCTGCGCTGTCCCTGCTCGCCCAGCTCTGCCTCGAGAATTGTCAGGATTACAGAGCGAGCTGTGAAAATCCAGTTAGTGGGTAGGAAGTATATATTAAAATAAAACAACAAAACAACAAAGCAAAGCGCTCACTTTTTCTTCTTTTAGAGTTTTCTCTCTCATCCCACTTTTCCCTGCTTTCCTAGGAGTGCTTGTCCTTTACGAGTCAAAAAAAGAAAAAAAACAACCTGAGCTGAATCATATTCCCTTAGAAATCAAATATTTAAATCTTAACTCAGCACGAGGGTTTGTGCTGGTATCAGAGGCCACCATGACTTCCAGTGAGTGTCTCCCAGCAGGAAAAGCTGGAATCTCCTCTGGGATTAACCTGCCCTGTTGAGCAGGCAGCACCACACCACGAGCCACCACTGTGGTCTTTTGGAGTATCTGTGGTGAAAATCAGAGCTCCTTGGAGACGTGTGGGTGCTAGGAGACCTGGGATCTGGGAAACACCAGGAATGAGGTGCCCGAGGTGCTCCTGGAGATCTGCAAAAATTTCATCACTCTATGTAAACCAGCTTGGAATTTAGAAAGGACAGCTCTGCTTTTCCCTGTGCTCCTTTAGGTGGCTAAGAGCGAGCCGAAGCTGTAATAAATTAAATTGAAATATAAGCACTCGTGTGGGGGCACACGTTGGTTCAACGGCATGAGCTGGAAAATGATGGAGCTTTGGAGCTTTGCCCTGTAGGAAAGGCCCAGCAGCTCATCTGGAAACAAGTTGAGATGCAAGAACTTGTGTCACACTTAACCTTGGTTCTGGATTAATCATCAGTCAATGATTAAATGGAGTCGGTGTAAATTAGGATTGAATTGATTTGGGGTGGATCGCACGGAGACTGTCCTGCTTTGACAAATTGGTCTTAAAGAGAAATTTTTCCTCCAGCCCAGTCCCCTTCCAGTGACTGAACAGACACTGAGTGGAGGGGCACAGGCACTGAATTCCAGCCTGGCATAGGACCATAATTCCCACCCAGAGAGGCTCCTGGTCTGACAAACCCCACAGGTAACCCAGTGAAGGGCAATTTGGTGGTTCTGCCTTTGCCCCAACACCTCTGTTTGCCAGATCTTCCCCTAAATCCAGAGTGAGAGTGACACCACTGGGGTGGCAGAGCAATTTCGATGCTCTGCAACCAACTCACACGAAGCACTGTACTCACAGGTATCAGCAGATCTGCCTGAAATGGCCCCACATTTAGGATTTTCCAGCATTAGACTGTGGCACTGCAGGAGGATTTTGGGGTTGTCCCATGCACTCATTATGGAAAGAAAAAAAAAATAGCAGGATTTAACACTTTGAATCCCTGGAATCCCAAGGCCAGGAGCTTGGAGCAACCTGGGATAGTGGAAGGTGTCCCTGCTTGTGGCAGAGGGTGGGATGAGATGGGCTTTAAGATCCCTCCCAACCTGAACCATTCTGGGATTCTCTGATTCTATGAATGATTTCCAATCATGGCAAAGCCAAGGGAGAGTGAAAATAAAACATAATGCTGAGTAAACTCTGCTGTGGAAGCGGCTCCAGTGTCTGGAGTGCTTCCCATGGAAAAGGAGAAGCGCCATTGACACATCCCACCACGGCAGGAGATGACGTGGGGCTGGGATTTGTTATTGCAGCCCTGCGGGTAGGGAAGGGTGAGGAGAGGCATCTGCGAGTTTGCCGAGGCAGCTTGGGCGAAAGGCAGCGCTGAAGCAGGGCCTTCCTTCCCCCTGCAGATGTGTGGGAAGCTCCCAGCAAACGCCAGGAGGTTACACTGGGGGAGGGAGGAGAACAGCAGCAGCTGGTTGTTTCCCTGCGTGGTTTATAGCAGGTTGTTATCTGCGCCTCCTGATTTCGGAGAGCACACGAGGTGGGAGCAAGGCTCACGAGCGGAGGACCAACATCCTCTTTTATTACATGTAATATAAAATACTGCTGCTGCTGGACATCCTGCTGCTTCTCTGTCTGTGATCATTGTGCCTGAAATGCTACCACCACAATTTGGAATAAAACAGTTACAGGAAATGCTGATGCCTCTTGGTTGGAGCTTTTTTTCCCCTGGGGAGCAAAAATATTGCAAATATTCATCTGTCACTAAGTGCTGTGTCCACCTCTGGGTCCTCAGCACAGGAAAGATGTGGAGCTTCTGGAGTGAGTCCAGAGGAGACCATGGAGATGCTTGAGGGCTGGAGCCCCTCTGCTCTGGAGCCAGCCTGGGAGAGCTGGGGGGGCTCACCTAGAGAGGAGAAGGATCCAGGGAGAGCTCAGAGCCCCTCCCAGGGCCTAAAGGGGCTCCAGAAGAGCTGCAGAGGGACTGGGGACAAGGCCTGGAGGGACAGAACACAGGGAATGGCTTCCCAGTGCCAGAGGGCAGGGCTGGGTGGGAGATTGGGCCAGAATTCTTCCCTGTGAACAGAATAAGCTTTATGACCCTTCCAACCCAAACCATTCCATCATCCTGCAGAGCAATCGCATAATCAAGCAATCACATCATTAAGAGCTGCAGAGCTCAGTCTCCCATCTGTGCTGTGCCAGGAGCATCCTGGACTGCTGCATCCCGAGGAGATGCATGGTGTTGGAAACCACTGAAGAACTGACAGCATCCTGTTCCTCTCTCGTTCCCCTGTGCAGGCCAGGCGTCCTCGTTCACGCAGCAGCCCCAGGACCAGGTGGTGATCGCGGGGCAGCCGGTGACACTGCTCTGTGCCATCCCCGAGTACAATGGCATCGTGCTCTGGATCAAGGACGGGCTGGCCCTCGGAGTCGGACGGGATCTCTCAAGTAAGTGGGGACATCACCCTCAATAAGCAAGGAGAGCTCCTGCTCCTTATTTGGGGAATAATGTTTTTATTTCAGCTCCACCTTCCAGCCCAGCCAAACACAGGCACTGATGCTTGGACTAAACCAAAACTTGTTTCACTCTGACCTGAAACAAAACTGTCGGCTTCCACAGGTGTTGCCTGAACCTTTGGAAAGCCCTGTTTTGATTTCCTTGGAAATAAGCCTTGCCTTCCCAAAATGTGGGATGAAGTGTTTTATAAATGTTGAAAGTGCCTGTTTTGATATTCTCAAAAATAAAAAGAACTATAGAATATCCTGAGTTTGAAGGGACCCACAAGCCTCTGTTTGCTTTGGACAAGTGCTTGTGGCTTCCTCAAGCTTTAGTTATGGTTTGGTGACCAAATTCCTCAGAACCCACATTCCTTAATCCCACACACACATTGTGATTGAGGGTTAGTTGCAGCTGCTGAAGACTGGTGCAACACTGGGGAAGTTCAGAGTTTATTCAGGATATTTTGCAGGAAAACACTAATTTGGAACTGAAATATTTCATGTGAGTAAGGAGAGTGTTTGCTGGGAACAGCCTGGGAGCACATGGAGCCCTTCAGGAGCTGCAGTGTCCCCCCAGGCTCTGCAGAGTTTGTGCACGTGTGACACTGCTCAGCTCCTGGTGACCCAAGAGAGTTTTCCCCAGGGCAAGAAGCAGCATTCAGAAACCAGAGGAGGCCCCGCGCTTTTTGGTCTCCAGGGACCCTGCTCTTCCCTAAAGTGCAATGCCTGCTTCTTCTTTCCCTCTATTTTTTATTAATACATATAATTGCTCATTTGCAGCCATGCCCGAGTGAGCAGCCCTGTCTTTGCCTGTTTTTCAAAGCTCTGAGCCACAACTTTTGCATCTATTAGAGAGCTGAGTTTTCCATGCAAGACCTTGCAACACGACTGGGTAACAAGAGCTGCAGTGAAGGAGGGAGCTGATGTGGATGACTTCCACAATTAACGGAGCCGGGGCTGCTGGAAGCCACAGGAGCTGCCAGCTCGCGTGATACCAGCTCAGCCAGTGTCTAATTAGCACAATGCAAACAAACCCATCATTTGTATTTCTCGCAGTTCAGGAGAGCAAATCCTGCTGTTGATAACTCGAGAAACAACAAAAGCACAAGCGTGTGCCAATGCTGTGTTGCACAGGGCATTGGGCACCAGCGGGACAGGAGGATGGCACATTTCCTCCCATGTGTCCACCCCGTGTGTCCAGCCAGGCTGACCAGGGCTGCCAGTGCCCCCAGACCCCTGCCCAAGCTTTACACAGACCTAACCATGGTTGCATTCCAGGGAGTCACCACAGCTGATTTCAGGAACTGAGGATATTCCATGATGGGTTGCAGAGGAGCAGGAGTTGCTGGGTTTCTTGCAGGAAGGACTCATCCCTTTTCCTTGCCCAAGGAGATTGTGGGTGCCCCAACTCTGGAAGGGTTCCAAGCCAGGTTGGAGAAGGCCTTGAGCAACTTGATCTAGTGGGAGGTGTCCTTGCCCATGGCAGGGGGGGCTTGGGTCCAGGTGATCTTTCAGGTCAAAAGCAAACTGTCCAACACTTAATATTCTACAATCCCACATTTCCTCGGGATTTCAGTTAATGCTCCTTCATCAGCACTTCTTTTTTGAACCTGTAGAGCAAAACGTGCAGTCTCTTTCCTGAACGTGGCAGCTTCTTTCTCTCTCTCTCTCCGGTCTGGCTGCCAAGGAGGGGAAGAAGTCCCCTGGATCCTAGGAATTGCTGTGGGGTGCTGGAGCTCTGCTCTCCTCATCCCTGGGCTCATGGCTCCAGCTGGCCCCTGACCTGTGCTTTGCCTTTGGCAGGTTATCCGCGCTATCTGGTCGTAGGAGACCATCTGTCAGGACAGCACCACTTGAAAATCCTGCGAGCTGACCTCCAGGATGACGCCGTGTACGAGTGCCAGGCCATCCAGGCTGCCATCCGATCCAGACCTGCCCGGCTGACTGTCCTCGGTGAGTCCCGGCTCCTCGCACACTGCAGGGTGATTTTGGGGGGTTTCACTCCCTTCGTGGTCACACACTTGGGTGGCTTTTGACACAATGCTTTGGATCAAGAGGACTGGGAATGAATCCATGTGAGAGCAGTGGATCTCGCTCAACCCTGAGAACAAGATCAAAGGAAGCTGCTTGGGGAAGCTGCAGCTCTGGGGTGGAGTACGGCAGTTCTAGGAGGGTTAACTCAGTTTTGTGTTGAGTGTTTGGCATTTCAGCTCTGTGAATTTATGCCCCAACTCAAGAGAGTCTGTCCATAAATTTAAGGATATGAAGAGTGAGTGTCAGTGTCATCGCTCACACGTTACCCTGCCTGCAGGACCGGGATGACTCCACCCCATGAGGAAAGGCTGGTTTCACACCATTGCAGTATTTTTAAACTCTCTACATACTACTATTTTATCACCCTGCATTTCTCAGTAATCAATCTTTTCCACGAGCAGCATAGGAGGCTATTGCCTGGGATTGCAAACTGGAAGTGGCTCCCAAATTCCTGTGGAGAACCTTTTTGTGTGGGAGATGGGAGGGGAGCACTGGCAGGGAGGGAGGGAGGGCTCTCCCCACAGGAGTGCTGGGAAAAGGCAGGCACGTCAGAGAGGCTTCCCGGCATGGACGTGGCTTCAGAGAAGTTAATGGAAATGGTATTTTTCTTGAAAAGCTTGGACAAAACCCAGTCTGTATTGCTGCTCCCAAATCCATCCTGATTATTCCACCCGCAGAGTGAAACCCTTTGCATATTCAAGCTTGTTTAAATTGAAGATTGGATTTCTTTTTTCCTTGTTGTTTTTATTCCTGGTGAGTTTCTAGGGAGAAAAAAAAAAAACAACCTTTTAAAAAGATCCAAATCAAGAATTTCAGTGCTTTTAGTCAGATCAACACTGATTAGTTTTAAGCAGCCAGAATAAGTGAATTAAGGTACCAGCTCTGGTTGAAGGTGCAGCTCACTGGAGTCTGCGCTGTGAAAACAAGTTCAAATTCCTGGTTTGCAATTTCCCCTGCGTTTGTTTTCCTCCCTCTACAACCCTGCAATGTTCCCTACCCCCAAACCTTCCCAGCTGCAAACCCTTCCTTCCCTGACCCTGACAATAATGAAGATTTTCCTTTGATTCCTCCTTCTGCTCAATCAACCCTTGGCAGCAGCTCAGAGCTCTGACATGTGTCTATACATGAAATGATCCTGGAAATGAATGGGAGAGGGGAACGTTGCTCACCCTCCCTCGCCTGGGCTCCCTCCTTCTGTTGTGAAAGCAGAATAAGTTGCCGGAGCCAGACAAAAGAAATAATGTTATTTAATTAGAGCTAAAGATTTCAAAACTAATTTAGTCCCAGGGCGTACGTCAGAGCTGCTGTGAAGCGTTGATTGAGCAGAGAGATGTTTTTATGGATCAAAAGGAAATCGTTATTATCTTTGGGGTTATGGAATGTGTTGAATAGATGGTAGTTAATGTTTATGTGGATATACATGGCACTTGCTAATTGGTACATTTACCTAAGATGTTCAGCAACTTCTATTTGCAGAGTGTTTTCCTTTTAAGAAAATTAAAGTTACAGCATGTTCAATTTAGGCCAAATCAATGAGAAAATGTGGGTTTGGAACCCACTGGCAGCTCATCTTTCACTTTAGGGATATTTATGCAGAGGTTCTGACAGGGAAATGTGGTTACAGCCCAAGGCTGCCAGAGCTCCAGGAGCATTTAGACAATGTTCTCAGGCCCAGGGTGGGATTGTTGGAGTGTCCATGGACTCAGTGATCCTTGTAAGCCCCTTCCAGCTCAGGAAATTGTGTAATTCTATGACATTTCAGGCTGTTTGGGAGATAGGAGTGATGATCCCACCTCTGCAGGAGGTTGGTGATCAGCAGCTCCCGTTCCTTTGGGATGGGGTGTCCCCTGAGGCAGAGCTGAGAGGTTCTGGTGGCTGGGAGGTTCTGGTGGCTGGGAGCCCAACATTTGCTGCTGGTTTCCCAGTGAATCAAGGGCTCTTCAGCCATCTGGGTGCTAGAGGCAGTTCTGGGGAACTCTATCCCTCTCTGCCACCCCCAGTCTCGTCTCTGGAAAATTAACCCTGACTGGTTTTTTGTATGGGTTGGTGCTGCCTTGTCTGTCCTTGCCAGCTTTTCCACTTCCTTGGTATCAATAAATCCCCTAATGCCTCCTGATTCAGGCTCCAACTGCTGTCATTCATGTCTGACAACAGCTTTATGGGGCTGATGCCTCCTACTTCCCTGCTCAGATGCAGAGCTACACCATATTTTAATTAAATATTTAAGGTTTTGTCACATTGTTTTCAAATCTACATGGTTAAATGTAGTGGAACAGATCATTCCATAGCCTTGGAAGTCCAAACATTCAAACAGACGAGCCTATTAATGTCATCAGCATCAGGGAAAATCTTTTCTTTGTGGAGTTCCAGGGACAAATATTGCTGGGAAATGTGGCTAATGCATCACAAAGCTGGAGGGTTCCCCTTCTCCACGTCTCCCTCACCTTCCTACCATTGCCCAAACTGTCTGGGGAAGGAGTCACTGCCCAATTCTCCTCAGGATATCTTCCTCAAGCAGGGAAGGTTTATAAACCTGATGGGATAGGATTTGAGACATATGGAGGCATCCAAATTTTCTGTAAGCAAAGGATGTCAAGGCAGTTTGGCAGGGGAGCCCAAGCCAGGCAGGCTCTGGGAAGCCACTGGAGGGCTATTTGCTACCTGGTACATCTCTAATGGCAAGGCTGCTTAATTTATGATCTATTTAACTAAGCCAGGGTATTAATTAAATAAAGTAAGAGCCTGATTAGGACTTGGAGAAATTTAAAAATAAAATCAGGCAGCAATCGAGCGAAATTGCAAAGCAAACACTTTGGCTGTAACCACTGGAGAGTTCCCTCCGGTCTTCCATCAAAGCTCGGAGCAGGGAGGGCAAATACAAGAGATTATATTGCCAACAGATGTGTGTTGTTAAAATATGCATCTGCCAGCCGTGTAGCTTCAGGAGCCAGAGGGCTCGCTCGTGGATCCTTCTGCACTCACGGGACCGTGAAGGAATTTGAGGCCCCGGCAGCCGAGCTGGGATTTGCAGACACGTTAATTAGTGTTGAGTTCCCAGATCTCGGAGGCAGCCAAGTGAGGAGAAACTTTGAAGAGAGTTTTGGTTTCCCCTGGAGGGGGTGGGGAAGGAGAGGGGAGCCCCGGCTCACGGTGCCAGCATGGCCACAGCATGGTGACACCTGGGCCTGTGGTGACACCTGGGCCTGCAGTGATACCTTGGCCTGCAGTGACACCTGGGCCTGCAGTAACACCTCAGCCTGCGGTGACACCTGGGCCTGCGGTGACACCTCAGCCTGCAGTGACACCTGGGCCTGCGGTGATACCTGGGCCTGCAGTAACACCTCAGCCTGTGGTGACAAGGACCCACCATGCCCTGAGGAGGGAGGAACCAGAACAACAGATGGATGATGAGGTGTTGAGAAGCTGGGTGGCTCCTCTCCTTCATGGCACCTTGGCAGGAGCTTCCCAAGCCTGTCCTGGCCTGTCCTCCCCAGTGTGAGAGGTGGCACCTCCAGCCCGGCTGTCCCAGCAGCTCCCGGGTGCCACTCACCTGGCAGAGGGAGAAGGTTGGCCCCAGAGGTGCCAGTGGGAACTTGGCCACAGCCAGGAAAAGGGAATGTGAGGGTGTGAGGAGAGAGGCAGGGGAGCTACCTCCAGAGGTTTAAGGTGAATAATTGATAGGCAATTAACTGGTACCTTCACCTTTTATAGTCTAATTCCCTCTCTCCTCCCCTCCACAGCCTCTTCTAATATTAACTCTGTCTTCATGTGTGTCCCATTAGGAATAAAGCTTTCTTAAATCAACATGAATTATTTAACTCTACAGATTAAGTTAATTTGAAGTGAGAGCTCCTGTCTCTCTTACAATGGCATGAGGCAGGGACAGGAGGAGGGTCACTGGGGTGTCAAGTGCATCCACATTCAATCACAGCCATTTTCCTCTTTTTATTTCATTTTTTATTTTATTCCAATCCTCTTTCTTGCCAAGTCTTTCCAGTCCTCCCCTGCAGAGCAGAGTAAGCATTTCTGTTACCAAAACGATGGTTGGCAGCTTGAGACATCTGCATTTCCCAGCTTTCCAGCTCTTCAGTGGAGTTTGAGCAGGAAATAAAGAGGTTATGTCCTGGGTAAGGCCCTTTCTAAACATTTGTTTGTAATGCTGAGCTGCAAGGAGAAAATATGATGAGGTGATGTTTCAAATCCAGAAACAGTTCAGCTAGGAACCCCTTTTCCACACTTTTTAATGGAATTCAATTCTCTGAATGCAAAATTCAGAGCATGTAGAGCTGGGATGTCAATTCGAAACAAAAAAAAAAAAAAAGTGATGAAAATGTGATCATTTTCTTCCAGACAGTCTCTTCTCCTTGAACAACTTTGGGTCTTCACAAAGCTACATTTTCTGCTGGGAATATTTTCAGTGGCAAAACAGCAACTGGCTCTACGGGGAATGAAACAGAAACATCAAACAATCGAGCGCAAATCCCAAATAACCTAAATATTTGATGTCATGTCTGAGCAGCTTAAGTTTACAGCTCTCTGAGCCAGCTCCTTTTGATTGCAGAGGGTGGCCAGGTTTCCTCGCTCACATCCCCGTGTGGCTCTGGGGTGGGAAGGCGTCTCCATGGGATTGACCATTCCTGCCAGGCAAACCCGGGGGCTCCGAGGTGAAAGGCAGCTCTGCCTCGAGCAGCCTAGAGCTGGAGAACAGACCACAGAGAGGGACCGTGTGCTGAAATCCTGGGTCTTGAGATGGCTCCTCCCAAGGCGGCTTTCACCTGGGTGTTGGGAAGTGCTGCTTCCCCCGTTCTGGAGGGGTTTGTATCCTGTTTGCGAGGAGGAGGAGGAAGAGGAGGAAGAGGCAAAGGAGGAGAAGAGACGGCAGCATCTGCATCAGCTCTGTTCTCCTTGCTTTAAAGGAGACAAGCAAAATGCCATCCTTACATGCCCCGCAAGCACATCTGGGCTGGTGGTGGGTGCCAGGGTGAAACACTCCGTGGGACACATCCACCCACCTCGGGCGCTGCCAGGGTCACAGCAGTGGGATAACGACTTTGATATGGGGAGAAGAAAGCCAAGGAAGGGATTTGTTTCACCTTACAGGCACTAAAAGTTATAAATATCATAGAACCAAGGGATGCTTTGGCTTGGAAGGGATATTAAAAGATCCTTCAGCTCCTCTTCCCTGCTCTGGGCAGGGACACCTCCCACTGTCCCAGGCTCCTCCCAGCCCCAATGTCCAACCTGGCCTTGGGCACTGCCAGGGATCCAGGGGCAGCCACAGCTGCTCTGGGCACCCTGTGCCAGGGCCTGCCCACCCTCCCAGGGAACAATTCCTTCCCAATCTCCCATCCATCCCTGTCCTCCGGCTGTGGGAAGCCATTCCCTGTGTCCTGGCCCTCCCATCCCCTTGTCCCCTTGTCTGTCCAGCTCTCTTTAAGTGCTGGAAGGGGCTCTCAGCTTCTTCTCTTCTCCAGGTGAGCACCCCCAGCTCTCCCAGCCTGGCTCCAGAACAGAGAGGCTCCAGCCCTGGGAGCATCTCCTCTAGGCCCACCCTGACACATTTCTTACAAACTTTGTATTTTCTTAAAGCCCTGATCCCTGGGGTTGGCTGATGCTGCCTCTCCCATCAAAGCTTCCCTTCCCCAAGCCCTCAGAGCCACACCAGCATTCCTGCCTGCGCACCAAAGACTGAAGTACCACAGAGTAAATAGGAAGAGACATGGATAGAAATGATTAATGTTGGTGTTCCTACACCAATCTGTGATTCCTTGTCTCGATGCAGGGTGAGCACCGTGGTTCTGACCCGTGGCTTTATCGAACACAAAGCATTTGGCTTCTTTCTGCAGTCTGCTGGGCTGGGCTGACCTGATGGATGCAAAGCACAGAGGGCTGATAAAAAAACCTTCCTGATCCTTAGTCATCCCCTTCTCTCTTCCCAGCCCCTCCTGCTAGCTCTGCCACTGCCCTGGCCCCCAGTTACTCCGGGCTGTGATGGCCATGAGGGTGCTGTGAAATGATGTGGGGGTGCTGCGTGTCAGGAGCCCTCTGTCCCGCTGTGCTCATCACTCGTGCCTGTGTCTGCAGCCCCTCCTGCTCTGGGCACCACCCCCCTGCAATTCCCCCGGTCTGCACAAGCCATCTGGGAGCCAGCAGCTCCCTCAGCATCACACCAGCCTTTCCCTCTGCTGCACCCAGCGTCTCCGGCTCCCTGGGATGCCTGTGGAGCGCTCACATTATTTTGCTTCACGCGCTTTTGACTCGCTGACACCTCTCGTTCTGCACCAGCCAGACCCCCCCGCACGTGCGAACCTCGCTTTGCTTTCACTCCCACGCACGATTCTCCCTCTTGCCAATCAAGCCCCAGCTCCCCCATCTGCATCCCGCCCGTGCTCCTCTGCATCTGCATCTGTGCGCTCGCAGCAGTCCCTTTGTGCCTCTCCCAGCTGCGCGCACGGATGCGACGCCGTTTGCAGCGCCGGGAGCTCGGTGCGTTGTTGGTGACCTGACACGAGTATCGACTCCCTCTCCCCCCTGTCAGCTGGCAGAGAAGAACGAGGCTTTCGGAGCGTGACATCACCTGAGCGCCAGCCCCCGCTCCGCCATCGATCGCCCGGGTGACAAATGAAGCGGCGGCTCGGCGGGGCAGGACCAGCCGCGACAGCGGGGGAGCCGATTGGGGAGAGGCTGCCTGAAGGGATCCCAGCTCTCTGCCCGTGCCCAGCCTGCAGGAATGTGGTTTCCTGGTTCCGAGAGCTTAGCCAGCCCTTTTTGTTTGTCTTACATTTCCCTGCTCCGTGAGGTGTTGCCCAGCCTTGCCCCCGCCGTGCCTGAGCTTCTCTGCCATCCGTGAGAAGAGGGTTCGGGCCCCCCAGCACAGCTTCCAGCAGCTCCCAGCTCCCAGCTCAGCCAGCATCTCCCAGCTACTGGTGGAGGCAGGGTTGGGAACCCCGTGATGGATCTCTGTCCCACATCCATCACGGTGCACTCCCAGTGCCGCTTGCTTGTGATGCCCCTGTCAGGGTGATGGGTGCCAGCTTCCCACCCGCCAGGAGGACTGGGATCATTGTGGAGCTGTGGCATTCCTTAGGGCTCCAACTGGGCTGTAAAACTGGGTGTTGCATCTTAATGACTGTGGGTGTCCTTGGTAATTAACAGGAGAATAACCTCTCCTGCCTCAGGATATTTCCCTGATGCCAAGATGGACAAATGTCCCTCTGGAAGGAGCTATTACTCTTTTTTTGACATTAAAGGTGGCTGGTGTGCTCAAATTTGCCTCTTCAGGTGGCAAAGAGAGATGGAAAGCATGGACATGGCTTTGGATGACCCACCCAGGACTCTCCAACCTCCTCCTGCTCCGGGGAATTAGGCTGGTTCTCTCCCCCAGGGACAGCCACAAAGCCACAATATTGGGTTCCCTTAAACTCAACTCTGACCTCCACAGAGGGAGACAAGGGATTCATGGCAAATTACGGATTTAACACCTATGATGAATCCCCATTACAGCATGAAATGAGAAAGAAAAATGTAGCTAAATGGAAGATTTCCCCTGGGCAGCAGGAGGCTGCAGCTCATGAGAGGCTGGGGAAAACAGAATGAAAAAAATGGGAAAGAAATAGAGAACTAGGATAAAACCTTGTTCCATTAACTAAATATTGCAAAACCTTTGCAAGCCACTGCTGCTTGCAGGTTAGTTAAAGGCCAGGGCTCAGACCCATGACACATCCAAGGTTTCCAACTCCATCCCTTCAGTTGTCATGACAAGGGGAAATGAAGTACTGTTGATGATGGTCCCCTGGGGGCTCAGAACAACTGATCCCTGGTCTCTGGGGCCAGGACCCACCCTTCACTACACTCTGAGTGTAGCCTGACCCTGCATCAGTCATCTCCCTTTGGGAAATGCCAATGGAGCATCGGAAGGATAAAAAAAATGCACTGAAAAGTGCACCTTTATCTTAGACCAGGCTCCTGGCTCCCAAACACGGGGTTTAAGGCCAGGCTGGACAGGGCTTGGAACACCCTGGTCTGCTGGAAGTTGTCCCTGCCCATGGCAGGGGGGTGGAATGAGATGATCTCTAAGGTCCCTTCCAACCCAAAGCATTCCAGGATTTTATGACTCTAGGATAATGCAGCTGGAGACAAATTCCCACAGGGAGGAGCTGTCAGTAGCTGCCACTGGGTGGCTTTGCTGGAAGTGCAGGAAGGAAGACAGGCTTTAGCAACAAAATAGGGGAGGAAAACCAGGGAAGGGGCTCCCAGAGTGCTGCCTGCTTGGCTTGTCCTGCAGGCAGAAAGGGAATGTGGTCATTGATGGCCTCAGTGGAAACACACCAGGCCTGGGGTCATTTCTGTGGTGCCAAAGCCTCCACGTGCAATCCTTCAGATCCCTCAGGCTGAAATCCCTCCCTTGAAGAATGGGAAAAAGGAGCAGGGTGAGTCAGGAACAGGAGCCTTGGGGTCATGGATGCGGTCCCTGCGACAGAAGGGCATCCAGGAGCTTGGTGCAGTCACTTGCTCCCAGGGCTGGGCAGCAGCCAAGCAGAAACACTGCGGAGTTGTGGAGATCTGTGATCCCCACTGAGCCATAAATCATGGGGGAGCTGAACTCTCCTCCCCCTGAGCCCGTGGATCCCATCCCTGTCCTTATGGCAGTGAGCACCGGGCATGGGTTCGGATAATCCTGGGAGCATCCTCTCACCCGAGGTGGTTGTGTCTTATTCAGGTTGTTGCTAGGGAATTCTGCAGAGATTTCTCCTAGTGGGTGAGAAGTGACTTTCAAATCAGCGGCAGCATGAAAAAAAAAGCGACGGGAAAATAAGAGTCTTTCACGAGATCCCATTTAATTGCTAACGAAGAGAAAAATCACAGCTCTCACATTTGGTTCCCCGACAAAACCCAGAGAGCAGCTGCCCTGGACGTATCTGATTCCAACTGGTAGGTTTAAAAGATCCAGAAGGCATTTAATGATAATGATAATGATTTACATTTATATAGTGCCTTGTATCCGCCGGGATCACAAAGTGCTTTATATATGTATGGATAAAAATATACTGGATAACAAGCACTCCATCCATCACCAAATCACAGCCCCTTCCCTGGCGAGGCTGCAAGCTGTTCAGGAAAGAGTTGCTGCATTTCCAGAGCCACTCTCCCTCCTCGCTCCTCCGGCACTTGGGGTGCTGTACGGTAATTTTGTAATAAAACCAGGTGATAAAAACACTTTAAAAACAACAATGTCATAAAAAAGGAGAACCCTCAGTGTCATAAAACGGCACGCAAAGGAACAGGAGGGGAAACTTGAGAGGGAGAAGGTTATAATGGCTTTAAAATAAAACAGAGTATGTTTGGGTTGGATGTTGGGAAAGACTTCTTCCCTGGCACAGGGTGCCCAGAGCAGCTGGGGCTGCCCCATCCCTGGCAGTGCCCAAGGCCAGGCTGGATGAGGCTTGGAGCAACCTGGGATATGGGAAGGTGTCCTGCCCATGGCAGGGGAGTGGAACAAGATGGTCTATAGGGTCCATTCCAACCCAAACCATTCCATGATAAATAGGGACAGTCTCCATCAGGAAGATCAGCTCTGGAAGAGAAATGTCCTCCAGCTGCTCTGGGCTAGAAGGTGAAGAGCTTGGCCAGCAGCAACAGCTCCAAAGGGCACCATCAGAACTGGGTAGTGAGGGACCTCCCAGAATTACTTTGGAGGTAGAAACACAAGGAAAAATCCTGACACCTGATGCTCAAATGATGCTTCTTCTTCCATGCTCTGCTTTGTCCTGCTGTGGAGCAGATCAGGTGCAACCCAGTCACCTCTGCCCATGGCACCGTGTTTTGGTGCCTGTCCTAGGAGACATGAAGCCTTCCCAGCCCAAAATCCTCTGTCTGAAAGGAGCCACTCAGTCATGCCCCTTTGGTGGCAGCCTCTGGCTCAGCTGGGCCTGGGAGGCAGGCGAGGGGAGGGGAGGACGGAAGGCAGAGAGAAATCGAGGCTCTCAGAGACATTCATTCAAAATTCATAGGCGCAAAATTGCAGTCTGCATGGATTTGTTTCCTTTGGAAAATTACAGGAAGCTACAGGCACCAACAACTGTTATTCAAATAGCCACTTTGGATGATTAGGATGGCAGGAGGCTGTACTTACACATGCAGACCCAATATAATCAGGCGCGAGGCAGGGTGGGAAAGCAAGGCCGGGGAAGGGGAGCTGGAGGAGCTCAGAAGCAAAACAGCAGCAGGGTGGCTGTGGGAAGAGCCACGGGGCCAAATCCAGCCCCGCTGCTGGAGGCAGCAGGAGCAGCCAATTCACTTCCAGGTTTGGGGTGGTAAGGAGAGCACAGAGCTGGGAGGTGATTCCTGGGGGAAGCTCCTCAGCCCTCATGAGTCAGCAGATGAGGACAGGCAGTGCCCAGGGACAAGGACCCTTCCTGCAGGCAGGGCTTTGCTCTGCCCTGCACATCCCCCACAGCCCAGGGAGCACCACACATCAGAACTCCACAATGGTTTGGGTTGGAAGGCACTTTAAAGGCCACTTCATTCCAACCTTCTGCCATGGGCAGGGACACCTTCCACTATCCCAGTCTGCTCCAGTTCACCCCTCTTCACCCCCTGCTCTCCTGCCTCCCAGCACAAAAATGCATCATCACTTCCCCCCACCCCTGTTATAAATCAAGAAAAAAAGTTTTGCGCATCCTGAACTTATTAAAAAAAAAAAAAGATAACTTTAAAGCCACGCACACACAAAACCCTGAGCAAATACTGCTTTGAGGATTGGCCTGTGGGTCAGCAATGAAACGCAGGCAAAACATCTGAGCCATGAAGGGTGAAAATTGTATCATAAAAGTAAACTCCGCAGACCAAGCAAAGGAAAAACTCCTGGCTTTGTACTGGGGAGCTGCTTCTTTCCCTTTTAAAATGCTTCTCTGCAGCAGCAGAGGTGCCGTGCAGCGCGGAGCAGCCAAGAGCGTCCCATCCTCCGGCGGCAGCAGCTCCCGCTCGGCGCAGCCCTCCCCGCGGATGGCCGCGTTCCAGCCGCCTGCCGCGGCTTCGCGGGAGCCTCGAGGTGTGGGGGAATGTTTGCACACAGGCCCTCCAGGCCCATCTGCGGCGGCGGCGGAACGCGTGGCTCGGCGGGGTTTGGCTGGAAGCGCCCGCGGGAGCAGCGGGCACAGCATCCAGAGCTGGATCCCAGCCCTGCGGGAGCCCTGCCCTGCCTCCTCTCCCTGGCTCCAAGGGGGGATGGCTTCAAACTGAGAGAGATTTGAGTTGGATGGTGGGAAGAAATTCTTCCTTGTGAGGATTGCCCAGAGAAGCTGTGGATGCCTCTGGATCCCTGGAAGTGTCCAAGGCCAGGTTGGATGGCGCTTGGAGAGACTTGGTCTGGTGGAAGGTGTCCCTGCCCATGCCCAGGATGAGTTTTAAGGTTCCTCCCAACCCAAACCAGTCTGGCATTCTGAGATTCTGTGATATCTGTGATGTCAGTAATGAGAGAGGACCAGGTGGAAGATCAAAGCTGGATTTATGGTGAAGGTGCACAGGAGGGATGGTGGCAGTGGGATTTTCTGGAGCTTGAGGCTTGGAGCAGCCTGGTCTGGTGGAAGGTGTCCCTGCCCATAGCAGGGGGTTGGAACAAGGTCCCTTCAACCCAAACCATTCCAGGATTCTCTAATTCTATGGGTTTATGTTCTATCGAGCTCTTTTCCTGCCAAGTCAGCACTGCTCTAAAGTGCTGGGGGATGGACAAAGGTGGATGTGGATGTCTTGGAAAGGAGGGAGACCTAAAAGGACAGAGCAGGACGTGTGCAAGGAGTTCACTTTCAAGCACAGCTCAGAAGGCAGCTTGGACATCCTGCATGTGCAAGGAGACCTTCACAGAACCTCAGGACTCTCCTTAAACACAGATTTCCCCCTCCCTGGGGCTTTTTGGGGTGACCTTGAGCATGTGTTGGCCGGACACAGATGGTGACAAGCTGCTTTGCACATCCACCCTCTTTCTTGTCTTTACAAGTGCTTCTCTCTTATCTGGTAGTATTTTGCAAAACTTCACAAGCTTTTAGTGGCAAGACTTTTGCTAAGAGGCTGTTGATAAATTTGGAGTAGGCAGCGGGAAGGCTTTAGTGACGTATTCTCTTCCTTTCCACTGGAAAAAGCAGCTTATCTGCTTTGGAGAATGTGGGTTCTTCCTCTTTATCCACACTGAAATCTTATCTAAACTGGTTCAGGTGGCAGAGCTGAGAGAAGGAAATAATTAAGCAAGAGACAGGTGAAATGCTGACATTATTATTACTTAAATGGCCCAAACCTTTTACCTCGTGTATTTTTTATTATTATTTTACGCTTTTTTTTACTGCTGGTGACACATAACAAGGGAGAAATCGGTTTTTCCAGGTTATCTCACCCATCCACACACATGCCACTTCACCCCCCTCCTCCCCACCCAAATATAAATCTCCTTTAACTGGTTCTGTTGGCAAGACAGAGAAATAATTAAGGCGAAGGTGGCTGCAGTGTTGATGTTATTACTGTAATGCAGCAGCCTGTTTAGTTTCTTTGCCAATGAAATGCAACCAGGGGAAAATCAGTTTTAAAGATTACCTCCCAGAGATGCAAATAAAGGAGAGGAAACCATGTAGTCAGGAAGAAATGGTCTCAAACTAGGAAACATTTCAAAGTCGGTGACAGTCTCTTAGGGGCTTTTAAGACCACAATTTACCTTTTGACTGCATTCTATTTTCTCTGAAATCCTTTATTTCCCTCTTATTTATTGACTGGAGAGACAGCACAGAAACGAGAAAGTGATTCTCCAGCCGCTGGCCTTAAAAATCCATAGAAGGAAATTGTTCTCAGGAGTGCGGATTTTTGTTGTTGTTGGACACTTCTTTTTCTCTCCCTCCTTGTTTTTAGGCCTCTCTGTGAACCAGGGCTTAATTGAATCACTTTGCCACTGGAAGGGATCGAGGTCAGCAGCTCTGTCTGGGAGCCAGGAGCCCTGATTAGAGGTGGGAGCCATGGTGATAATGCAGCAGGATGCAGCACATCCCGCTCTGGGCCAGCTCGGGATGCAGGTGGAGGTGGTGGTCTCTCCATCCACACCCAGCAACAGCAGCTGGATCACAGCCAAGTGCTCCAGGGGGGTTTCTTTTGTTTCAGGGATGGCAATTCAGGTTGGGAAATGGGCATCTCTGTGCTTGGATTAGCATGCCAGTCTTGGATTAACATCCTGCCCTTGGATTGGCATCCTGCTCTCAATGGAACATTCTGGGCTCAGATTGGTATCCCACTCTAAAATCAACATCCTGCTCTCAGACTGGCATCCTGCTCTTGGATTTTCATCCCTGGTCTTGGATTAGTATCCCACTCTAAAATTAACTCTCACATTAGCATCCTGCTCCTGGTTTAGCATCCCAGATTTAGATTAGCATGCGATTCTCAGATTAGCATCCCGCTCTCGGATTAGCATCCTGCTCTCCAATTAACATCCCCCTCCAGGTTTAGCATCCCGTTCTCAGCTCAGCATCCCTCTGGACACAGCAGCACTGAGCCTCGTGCCTCACCTGCTGCCTCCTGCTCCTCTCCTGTGGCTCCCCCCACCACACACACGTGTTGCTCACAGGTTCCTGTCTGCGGGTGTTCCCTGCTGGAATGATACTGAGATGTGCAGAAAAATAACAATCCCAGAGAATTCCCGCAGCGCTGGCCTAGTTAGCCCATTCCCAGCTGAGAGCTGAGGCTGCTGCCCAGGCACTTCCTCCCTGCTCGGAGGAAATAACGCGATTAAAAAACAGCGCAGTGGCTCAGGGTCGGGATTGGTGCAGCCCCGCAATTAGAGCCTGGGTTTCAGAGATTAAATCCTTTAAGGCCAGCTCTCAGTCGCTGTGTTTAATTACACCTCGCGTCTCCCAGCCCTGTCTTCGCAGGAGGGACCATGTCAGCACAGCTCCCACTCCATCACTGAGGTTTCCTTCTCGCTGATACTTTTCTGCTCAATTCCTGACGCTGTGGCAAGAAAGATCTGGGTAGGTTGGCAACAAAGTCCTGCCTGTCCGTGCTGCAGAGGCCGAGCTGTGCACCTCCTCCGAAGCACTTTGGGTGATCCCGGGGTGTCACAAGGATCCGCAGTAGGATGGTGTTGGGGTGGGGAGGGAAGGGAGCACCCACTGCACTGGGCGATGTCTCTGGAAGAGCTGAAAAAGGGAGTTCAGGTTCAGGAAATGTCCCAGAGCAAGGATTTCTATGCACAGGCTCCTCAAATCGGGCTACTCCTTTTCCTGGCCTTGTTGATTTCTGTCTCAGCTCCCCAGGCAGCATTTGGAGGTATTTTGCTGCTCAGAGGTACCTTTGACTGGTGCAGAGGCAGCAAGAAGAGTGGGAGAGGGAAATTGCAGAGGTTCGAAAAGTTTCCCTGTTGGAATGAAGGATTCTGCTACAACTGAACTGAAAAACAATTGATTTGGGCAGACCTCCACAAAGGCACTTCATTCAATCCCACCCACCTGGAGAGCTGCCACAGCCTGGGTGTGCCTGTGCCCCTTTGCCTCCCTGGACCTGGATGTGTCCCGTGATATGCAGTGGCCGAGAGCCCCAGGCTCTCTCCCGAGCTCGGAGCTGTGTCACAGGGAGGTTTGGGGGGGATTGTGTCCATTAACATCACTGAAAAAACTAAACGGGAGCCATTCCCAGCCAGCTCCCAGCTTTCTGTGCAGCCTCTCCTTTCTTCCCAACTCCCCTAAATCCTTCCTGGCTTCTGCTGCTGTTGCAGACCCCGGGAGGAGCAGCGTTCCTGGGATGTGTGTGGAGGCAGCAGGACCCCTCACCCCGCGAGCCCCCCGGCACCAGGACACCCATGTCCCTGCACTCCTCCATTGCTGCGGCGAGAGCACCCTCTCCTGTCTCAGCTCTGCCTCTCTGCCTGTCTCCCTGCTCCCTCCCCTGGCAGGCGCCAGGGCCGAGGCTCCATCACATCCCGGGGTGAGGCCGTGGGGACAGGGACACAGCAGCCCAGCACCCACACCCTGTCCCGGCACCACTGCCACCCTGACAGCAGCACAGGGGGACCGGGGGAACATTTAAGTAAAAAACAATTTCTAGGAAAGGTCTGTTATGATTACTAATTAGATCTGGTTATAATTATCTCTCTTTGCAATCCCATACCTTCCTCAGAATAGCTCCAGCTCCTCCTAACAATTAACAGAGAAAGTCTTTTACGACACACCGGGTGATTACATCGCAATCGCAGCCTCTGTGGCCAATGCTTCCTTATTAAAGAAGGGCTGATATTTACAGAAGAACATTGTGATCAAATTAGACTAAAATTAACTGGAGTAAATTAAGAATAAGAGGGTTTCTTTCATCTGCTTCCCTTTATTTTCTGCCGCAGATTTGCCTCTGGGTTGGTTATAATGCTCTGTGTGTATTTGACTGGGCAAAAAGACACAGAAAGTGGCAGCAACTCATTGCTCTGCTTTGCCTCAGAGTGAAACCTGCATTTGCATCTCCTCCCTCTTCCACCTCCTCCTGCTCCACGAAAGCTCAGGCTTGAAGCCTGCCAGAGCTCCAGGAGTGTTTGGACAACACTCCCAGGGCTGGGGTGGGTGTTGGGTGTCTGTGCAGGGCCAGGATCTGCACTCGATGTGGATCCATTCTGACTCAGGGTATTCCATGAAGCTTCAGGGCCAGACCCAAGCCTGTGGTGTTAACAACCCCCAGCTTTAACGAGCTCTGCCTGTGAGTCTCTGCCATGCCGAGAGCATCCCAAAGTGCTCATCCCACACTTCCTGCTCAGGGCATGGCTTTGCTCAGAGCAATAGTAGAAATGGGGTGGGTTTCCCCCAGTGATCCTAAACCCAATGCTTGCTCACTTTTAACGAGCAGCTTAATGGCTCCAAAGCCAAGGCTGGTGCTCAGCATTAGGAACAATCATCCAACAAGGAATTGGGAGATTTTTTTAATAGCAATGGGCCAAACAAAATAATCATCAGGTGGTTTGGGGGTTTTTCCTTTATTTTTCAGCACAAAGGGAATTGCTGGTGAGCAGAGTGTGGTTTCTGGGAGGATCAGTTCTGTCTGGAGGTCTCCAGAAAATGGATGATCAAACTTTTGGCAGTGGCAGTGTGGGGTGGGTTCATGGACTGTTGCTTTGCTCCTCCCCAGTAGGAGGCTGAATCATCCTAAAGAAAAGTGTAGCAGAGGCTGCTGGAGGCATGAATAACACAGTCTCTGACCCAAGCCTTTGGATAAATCATGAATCTGACAGGCTTTGCAAATTGCATATTACAGTTCCACCAACTTCACCTTTACCTGATGGCTTCACCCCCAGTCCCCAGATCAAAGCCCCACGGGGCATGGGGTCCCTTATTGCATCTTTAGCCACTCCTGGCTTTTCCCCTAATCCAGGAGCTCCACCCCAGTTCTGGTTTAGCTCTCCATCAGCAGTCCCTGCAGGCTGAGCTTCCATCCAGGAAGCTCCACTTTGAACTGGAATTCCCAACTGGCCTCTGGATGGGCAAACCCAGGCCACGAGCAGGGGCTGGTGGCACTTCTGCAGAGCTGAGGATGCTGTTAATACAGATAGTGTTGGCAGCGTGGGAGGGAGATGGACACAGGGCATGCTTCCCATGGGCTTTGGGGAGATGCTTTGGGATGATGCAGCAGTTGGGATGAAAAGTTTATCAGTGAACAGGCCAAGGTGCTCTTTTCCCCCTTGGTTTCAGTGGAAGACACTCACCTGAAGTTGTCAATAAGGTTTTAAGCTTTGTCCTCTTCTTTCTTCCATTTCTTTCCTCCAGAAAGAAAAGAAATTACTGAGTTAAAATTAGGTGAACAACCTTCATTTTTCAGGTTTTTTGTCATTGGAAAACTGAAAAATTCCATCTTGTCTGTGCAGAATGAAATGTTGGAGTTTATTGTCCATTCTATGCAGTCATGGTGATTTCTGATGGGGTTTTGCCTGCTCTTCTCAATGCCCGCAGAGCTGGCAGCCAGGAGGGACCCCTGCCCTCCTCATGGGGTGACAGGACCACGGGGCTGGTGCTGGCAGTGTCCCATGGGGTCACGTGTGGTACCTCGGTGGGTGCCAGGGTGGAGAGACTGGTACCAAGAGAGAGGTGGGAAGGGCAGAACCCTCCGAGGGTGTTTGTGCTGCTCCCATTCCTGCACCCTGCTCCTTTCCCCTGTGGGACTGGCAATGGCTCTTAGAGGGTTTTCCCCCTGCAGGTCCTGCCCTGAGGAATCAGAGAAGGAAAGGGGGTGTTTTCTATTCACATCACACCTGAATATTCACGAGAGCTGTGAATTATTCAGCCACGCCATCCAGGCAGGGCTGGGACATTTGCCTGGAGCCCCACCCCATTCCTCCAGCAGCCTTGCTGCAGTGAAGGGGAAAATTAACAGCACTTCTTGCTTTGGGGACAATTCCTTCATCCAAAACTTCTGAAATCTGGCGAGTGTTGGGGGTTTTATTTGCAGAGAGCACTCAGGGAGTGTCAGGAGCAAGCGCCCACCTCAAGCTGGGTTTCTAAATCCATTTGACCCATTCGAGGATCCAACGAAGGAGAAACCAACCCTGCTCCAGGCAGGGCAGAGCCAAACCCCTGTGTTGGGTGTTCCCCCTGCCCTGCTCCTCATCCTGCCTTGGCATTAGTGCAGCACAGCAAAGGGGGAATTGAATCGGTACCAAATGAGCCCAGGGCAGGAGCAGCAGCATCGTTTTCTCCAGTGGAATGAGTCATTTTTTCTGAAGTATTCCTGCTCTCCTGACCTCGCAGTGTTACTGATCCCTGGTCAGGATCTGCAGACGATCTTTGCAGCTCATTGTCAGCTCTAATTGCTCTGTGTCGGGCCCCAAACAGGGACAAGAGCAGAGCAAGGACAGAGGAACTGTTGTGTTAATCCCTGGCTTTGCTCAGGCCACGTGGACACTGCTCTTGGACAAGTGGGAACAGTCATCCCTTTCTCTTCAGGGATGTTGGAGAACAAAATCACCAGAGAAATGACGAAGCAATGACAGCCTCGGGTGGCAAATCCCAATGTCACCCACAGCCCTAATGAGCTCTTGTGAGCCCCCCGAGAGGTGCTGGCAGGATGAGCCACAGCCTGGGAAGTCATGGAAGGATGCTAGTGGGTGTCACAGTGTGAGAGAGGGACCTGAGGGGACATCTCTGTGTGTGGAGCAGAGCCAGAGGCTCCAAGGATGCTCCTGGTGTCGCGCTGTGAGCTGGCACGGTGCTGGCTCCAGCCTTGGGGTGCAGTGACCAGGGCTGAGGTGGACACTGGCACTTGCTGGTGTCTCTCCAGCAGGAAAAAGTGTCACCTGTGTCCTCAGCATGGTCCCAGGATGTTGGGACTTGGGTCTGGGACTGAGTCTATCACCTCTGTGCTCTCATGGGACCCATCTGAACCCGCAGAGTAGTCCTGCCCACGGCTCCCCCGGAGTCGTGCTCCCCAAAAACCAGTGCCAGCCTATAATTTCCCACACAGATGAGGCTTTTCCTGCCTTCCATGGCTGCAGATGGTGTGGATGTGCTGGCAGGAGCACAGCCAGGACTCTGGTGTGTGCCATGGGTTCTCTCCCAGCATGGAATGCCGAGGGAACAGCGACCACAGAGGCAGCCCCGTGTTGGTGATTACAGTGACTAGAGCTGGACAGCCCAACAAACACTCCTCAGTGTGGCTTTTTCCTCCACAAACAATCCTCCAAACAAGCTCTGGCACAAGGACAGCTGTTTGCAGACGTGTATAACCCTTTTTATTTGAGCTGGGTTTGTTTGGGAACCTGCTGCTGCGCGGCCCTGGGATGAATGCTGTCGTGGAGAGGCTCAGAAACAGCTGCACTGCACAAGTGGCACTCCAGAATCAGATGTCAGGTCCCCAGAGCCTTGAGGCTGCGTGGAGAAGTGAGGGAATTTCTAGTGAAAATAAAGCTGCTTTGCCTCCGTTATTGGTGGAGCACCCCAGGGTCACGTTCTGAAGCTTTGCAGTGCTGAGGACGAGCAACATGTTGGTTTTTCCATGATGAAAAGCTCCACTCCTCCTCGCCTCCGATGGGTTTAGAATCTGGGCTGGAAGAGGAGTGAGAGATGGTGTGACAAGCAGGGTACAGCTGCTGCGGATTTGGTGACGCTCAGTTTGCTGGCAGATGTTCACCTCCATCCCTTCTGCTCTCCAGGAGCTGAGCAAAGCTCTCGCAAAACCAACGCCAGACCCCTGGGAGGTCTCTTGGCAGTGCCATAGGCCCCATTTCTGGGAAGGGGGTGACTCCTGAGGTGGAGAGCTGTGCCCTTCACTCCCTGACCCCTTTCTGGGGCAGGAAGCAGAGCTCAGGGTGGAGGGACCTTCTTGTTTGAGGTCATTTTGCCCAAACTGCAGTGCCCGGCCTGGGACCAGCCCGGGGCTCCTGCCCAGAGGCGACTCGAGAGCCTGTGCTGTGTCAATCCACCTTTTCCCCTCCTTTCCATCTGTCTTTCCAAGGTCCCCCTCCTCTGGTGTCAACACCAGCTTAATGAAAAAGCAGCAGATGTTCCTGTGATTTCAATTTACTCAAGATTTTAACCTAATGCAAATGGTAGTTTGCATCCAGCTGTGACGAGGCAGCCTGTGCTGAGGCCACACATCCCTGCCTGCAGATCTCCTGCCTGGCCCATCACTGTGCTGGCAGTGACTGACTTCCAAAAACCTTCTCCTGGTTTTTGGACCTGCCCTGACCCGGAATGTGCAACAGGACTTGTGGCAGCTCCTGATGAGGCAGAGGTGGGATCTGCAGGAGAGCATCGAGCATCGCTGTGGCCTGGATGGAAATATTTGTGTGTGTTTTGGAGGTTTCTGGTGAAACGGAGGAATAATTGAGAAGAAGAGCAGTCAATAGCGAGTGATTCATCTGCCAGATCGAGCTGTGCTCTCCCCCTCAGGACTGCAGAAGCCAACTGTGATTTCCTGACCTTATCTCCTCTCTGAGTGGGTAAACAACAAACCAACTCCTCTGTTGCTGCCTGGAGTAGCTGGAAGATAGTCACAAGCAGATCTTGGTTTGTTTGTTTGTTTGTTTGATGGGAAACAAACATCTCCTCCTCTGCCTTGTATTTTCACCACCCCAATTCCTGTGTGTGGGCACAGCTCCCACATTGCTGTGGTACCTCCGTCCTCACCCAGAACACGCAATGCCAGGGTCACAACACACCTTGGAGGCTCTCTGTATGTGGAGAGCATGCACAGCTCACCCCCACCCCAGCCTGCCCCCCATTCCTGAAAAACTCTGGGCCATTCCCAGCCCTCAGAGCCAAAGGTCTTCAGCACAGGAGGAAGGAGCTGAGGGAAAGTACAAATTCACCTCCCAGTCTTCACCTCCTTGCACTTCTCCAAAAAAGACAGGAGGAGGAGACAACCATGTGCTTGGAGAGCCAAAGCAGTCGTTTGCCTCCTTGTGAGGCACTTCTCAGATGGTTTTGGTGGTCTGCAGACCAAAAATGGAATGGCATTCCAGTCCAGACATCGCTTCATGGAGACTCCTGCCTCCCTCCTGCCAGAGTCCTGCAAGCCCACAACAGGCTGAGATGGGCACGAGGGGAAGGCAGATCTTCTTTCACTGGAAAAAACATCCTGCACTTCCCCCTGGAGCAAAGCAGGGAAGGAAGAAGCGTGGTCGGAGTGGAGCCCATCAGAAATCTCAGCCTGATTAGGAACAGTGATCCCCTGACACGGAGCAGCAATTTACAGGCACCATTAGCCCACGCCAGAGAGAGAGAAGGATGCTGAAAATGTCTTATTTTCCGCACCTCCGGAATGCCACACGGCTCGTGGAGGATAAAAATAATTAGCTGGAGCATCTCAGGGATGATTGACAAGTACCCAGGGGCTGGGAGATCCCCCGATGTGCCGTCCTCGCCTCCGGCACTTTGAAAGGGCAGAGCTCTGCCGAGAGCCAGCTCTGGATGCTGCCGGATCCGTGGGAGTGGGATGGGCCGAGGGGAGCTTGGGGGCTCACTCCAGCCTGCACACAGGACCCTGCTGCATCCACAGGGGCTGCGTCCTGGGGTGCTGCCCCTCAATCTGCTGCTGCCACGAGGGGTTTGGTCACACAGGGACGAGCCAGGCTGTGGCTGTTCCCTCCTGCCACGTGTTGGATCCCTCCTTCTCTTCCCTCCTTCATCAACCTCTGAGCAGCCTCCCTGCTTTTGAACCCCGTGGTATTTTCTAATTATTAATTATTATGAATTAATATTATTCTTTCTAATTATTCTTGTTAAATGGCACCATCAGGCTGTCATGAATGATGGAGAAGGTTCAGGGACAGGGCTGGGAAGTGGCTCCACAGGCTACAGGGATGAGTGAGGAATTCACGAAGAACCTTTGCATCACTCCCCCACCTCCCAAGACCACATGTCCACACAAGAGCTCACCCTTTCCAGCCAGTTTCCCACCAGCCACCACTTGGATCTCCCTTCTCCCAGCTTTTTGCCTCCTCTTCCTCATTCTGTACTGCTTAACCCACGACCTCCAGGACTGCATGCCCTGCCTCTCTGGTCAGGCACAGCTCGTCCCAAAATGAGAGCTCATAAAGTGATGGAGCCAGTGATCCAGAGCTGGGTGATTGGTTTTCCAATGCTGATAAACTCACTGGGAGCTGTTTGTTGTGTGAGTCAAAGCTGGGAAAGCATTCCAGCTGGGACAGGGCAGCAGAGGGGTTTATGTTTCTGAAAACAGCCACAAATTTCACGTGAGCCTTTCCAAAATGAAAGGCTTAGGCAGGGAAAAACCCAAAACTTGTGGTTTGACATCTTCCAAACATCTCTTTTTGTGCTAAATCAGCACTTCTTGTTTAAGAAAGAAGCTCCAACTATTCTCACTGTCTGTGGCTGCGTTGGGAGGAGATCCAAAACTGCTTGGAGCCAGAGGACTGGAGCATCCCACAGGCATCACCTCAGGGCTCCAGACCAGAGGTCCAGTGCTGGTGTTTCTTTATCTGTTACCATTTATGGGTTTATGGTGTATAAACTTTGGGATCAGTTTGTGAGCAAGAGCTCCTCATGCACTTGGATAGTGGGAACAACAGGAAAAGGTCTGGTAGAACCCCTCAAAATCAGCTTCTCCAGGGGATGAAAAGCTGAAACTCCATTAACAGCAGCAGCATCACCTCCCACCTTGTTCTGTGTCCTGGGAGGCTTCTTTGCTGTGACTGAGCAGGGTTTGCTTCAGCCTGGGGGAGCCAAGCACACCTGGTGAGCAGGAGCTGGGTGTGGTGGGACTGGTGAGCAGGAACCTGGTACAGCTGGAACTGGGACTGGTGAGCAGGAACTTGGTACAGCTGGAACTGGGACTGGTGAGCAGGAACTTGGTACAGCTGGAACTGGGATTGGTGAGCAGGGACCTGGTACAGCTGGAACTGGGACTGGTGAGCAGGAACTTGGTATGGCTGGAACTGGGACTGGTGAGCAGGAACCTGGAGCTGGGATGTAATCAGTTCTGTCCTAATTGCTTTGTGCATGTCTCAGTCTAAAGAGGGGAACAGCCCTAGGGGAGTTGCTGCTTCTCAGCCCATAACATTTCAGAGGTTTTGGACAGAGAGCAATAATGAGAACTGCCAGAAAAGAAAACAAAAAAATCAAAAATCAAGCAAAAAAGTCAGAAGGAAACACAACTATTTCTGCTGCAGGAGCTCCTGGGAGCTGTCAAGTCAGACACCTGGTGCTCCCTCCCCTGCTCTTTGCTCGCCTCATTTGCCAGGTCAGGCCAAACCTGCTCGGATTCACCATCACCCTCCAAGAGGAACAAGACCAAAACATTTCATCTATTGACATGTTGCTGCCTTTTTTTTTGCTATTGATCCCTTAATTAAAAAAGAATAAAATTCCACCAAAGCAGACATTTCTCCGAAACACTCCATCAGTCAAAGCAAAAAAAAAAAAAAAAAAAAAAAAGAGACAACAAAAAAAACATCNAAAAGAAGAGGAAACAAAATCGATATCCTATTTTAAAAAAATCTGAAACACATATAGGAGCAGCTTTTGGAGCAGCCCCAGGTAGTACATCTACTTCCTTCTGTAACGAGTTCTGTTTGCTCTGCCTTCCCATGCTCTCCAGTCCCTTTTCTCTTCACTGTCGTCCTTTCCTCTGGACTTTCCCCACAATTCCCACCATTTCTGGAATTCACAACCCTCACCATCTCTAGAGGGTGAAGCCCAGGGAACCTGCACAGGCACCGTGTCCCTAAGGATGGGTGACACCTCTGTCTTTGTGCTCCTCTCAGAGAAAAACCTTTGGCAAATCATGGAGGCATGGCAAACCCAAAGCCACTTGTTGGTAACCCAGAAAATTATTTCTTTTAGGCAGTTTATGCCTCACCAGTTCTTGCAGCACCAGGTCCGTCAGAATTGTTCTCAGGTTGAGAAAAATGTAAATATTACAGTGGTTTTGGGAATGCTGCTTTTTACAGTGCTCTCCTTGGCCAAAGAGAATTTCTATTTTGAGATGTGTTTTCATAGTTTATGTTGTACACACACAGGGACTGTCTGTTCACACAGACACAGAGGATTCCTGCAGCCAAACCAGGCTCTCTCTCTCTTTCCTTTTAATTAATATCTATCTATATATCAAATCTATAAATAAAAACAAGCCTTCTGATCTTCAATCCATAAACTCTGAGTTTTTGTTGGGAAGGCCCTGGGAAGCTAGGGCCAGTATTCCCAGGGTCCTTGTGCCATGGCTTTCAGGATTCCTGCTTCTGCAGCTCCCTTTCCCCACTACTGTGCACTTTGCAGGCTCTCTGGGAATGCTGTGTTAATGGCCCTGGCTCCGTAGGGATGCCTTCACAGAGGGACTTGACTGTGAACAGCCACCCCAGGGGATTCCCTCCGAGCAGAAGTTTAAAGATTTGGGTAATTTATCTTAAAACGGGGGTGCATTAATGGTTGATGCAGGATGAATGATCCCAGGAAAGACTGCAGGACTGGAGGGCAGACAAGGGTGCTTGAAGTGTCTGTGAGGCTGAACCTTTTCTCTATGGAGCTGTGCTGCTGCCTGATCAGGGATTCAGCCCCAACCCAGACATGTGTCAATGCTGGAACACTGGGATTGATCGTGCTCCATCCTGGACAGGCTGGGCTTGGCTCCCTTCGAAACGTGTGGCCCAGCCACGTGGGAGATAAGGAATTGCTCTGCATTGATCAGACTCAGCTGATGGATAATGGATTCACCCACGGGGATTTGCTCGGCCCTCACTGCAGAGCAGCTGAAGGTCTGCAGAGCCCATGACCTCTGCAGCCCAGGGACACATCTCTGGTGTCCAGTGAGCTCCTGTGGGATCTGCCACTGATGCCTTTGCTTTTAACATTTATATGTTTCCAACCCTGCCCTGCCCAGTGTCACTCTGCAGTTCCCTGGAGCTCGTTCAGTGCTGTTCTCTCATGCTCACACACACACAACAAAGCCTCTCCAGCTCTCCAAGGACACCCAGACCCTCCTAGGCCCAACAACTGCAAACCACAATCTTGGGGACAGGGGGGCAAGCTTGGGCAAATTCCATCCTTGCCTGGCTTCTGCTTGGGGAATTGATGCTGAGATCCAAGTGGGAAGAACTCGGGAGCTGTCCTTGTCCATGTTGGGATGCACTGAGGCAGGAGCCTCTGGAGCCCAGAGTGTACCTCTGAAGGCCTTTCCAATCAATCCCTCCTTGATTCCTTTGTTCCTGTCTGCTCTCTGTTTCTAGGTGGCCATTTAAGGCATCACCACAACATCATCATGGGGTTGTTTAGCCTGGAATAAAGGAGGCTCAGGGGAGACCTCATCACTCTCAGGTGGATCAGGTGGGGGTCAAGCCCTTCTCCCAGACAACCACTGACAGAAGAAGAGGACACAGCCTCAAGCTGTGCTTCCCCCAAACAAGGGGAAGTTTAGGTTAGATGTCAGAAAAAAATTCTTCACTGAAGGAGTGACTGAGCACTGGAATTGTCTGCCCAGGGAGGTGGTGGAGTCACTGTCCCTGGAGGTGTTTAAAAAAAGCCTGGACGTGGCTCTCAGTGCAGTGGTTTAGCTGAGAGGAGGTGTTAGGTTAGGTCATAGGTTGGACTTGATGATCCCAAATGTCTTTTCCAGCCCAGTTCATTCTGTGATTCTGTGATCAGTGGCTCAGTCTGTTTGATCTTTAAATGCTCTGCACGGTGCTTAAGGCAGAGCTGGAGGTTGTTCTTTGTTTGCCAGAGCTGGATGTCCAGATCCAGATACACTTCTCCCTGAGGACACAGCTAGCGTGGCATCCCTGGGATTCCCACATCCTGAATGAGGGAGAGGGTTTAGGAGCCTGTCCAGCACAGCACTGGAGGATGTTGTGGGGTGGGAGAGGCTGTGGAAGAGGCTTGGGCTGGGCTGTGGGACAGGGAGTGTTTTTATCCTTCCAGGCCAGGTGTCACAGGGGGGTTAGTCCTGCTGTTTGCACAGCCAGTGCCAGGGAGAGGGGAGGGAATCGAGGCATTGGCAGATCTGGGACATGGGATTAGGCTCTGTCTAAGGCCTTCCTTTATTATTTCTGATGGTGTCTTACACCTGAGAAGGCTCAGCTGGTGTCCAGATCAAAGCTCCCAGCTCCCAGCCCAGCTCTTCCCACCTTGTCCCTTGGTTCCACCACAAGGCAAGAGCAAAGCACTGAATTCCCACATCCCTGTGGGGCTCCCTGGTGTGAGCAGGTTCCTGTGCAGGAGCACAGCCAGAGATCTGAGTGGGAATGTGTCCTGGTGGAGCCTGGAAAGAGTGTCACTCACTCAACACCATGGCAAGGAATGAGGGATGCAAGGACTTCCAGTTGGTGACCTGCAAATGGGAGTATTCACAGAATCCAGCAATGGTTTGAGTTGGAAGGAACCATAAAGTTCATCTCGTTCCAGCCTTTTTGTTTGGAGAATCTCAGAATTGTTTTGGATTGGAAGGGACATTAAATCCCATCCCATTCCCACCCCTGCCATGGGCAGGGACACCTCCCACTGTCCCAGCTTGCTCCAAGCCCTGCCCAGCCTGGCCTTGGACACTGCCAGGGATCCAGGGGCAGCCACAGCTGCTCTGGGCACCCTGTGCCAGGGCCTCACCCTCACAGGGAAGGATTTTTTCCTGTGTTTTCTCCATCCCTGGCTGTCTAGGTTGGACAGAATTGGAGCAGCCTGGTCTAGTGGAAGGTGTCCCTGCCCACAGCAGGTGGTGGAATGGGATGGGATTTAAGGTCCCTTCCAACCCAAAACAATTCAGAGTTTCTACAAATGAAAAGGCATCCTTGCATGAAATGGGAGTGATACTCCAAATCATAGGTGCAGCAAGCACCAGGGAGATTTTCCCCAGCCTGGCCTAAAGTCTTGTCTTTTCTCACCCTGGAAAAGAGTCATTGCCAGGGCCACGACAGTGAAAATGAGCTCCTGAGCTGGAGACTCACACCTCATTCTGTCTTCTTGTCCCTGAGTGCCAGGCAGGAGCCTGATATGGAGGCTGGAGATGCAGCAAGGCTCAAAACACAAACCTGCCCTCGCTCTCCTCAGCCTGCAGGGAGTTGGGAAGGGCTGTGCCCATCCCTGGCATCTCCCACCCCCCACCTGCCCTGGCTGTAGGCTGGGACAGGCAGCTCTGCTGGTGCTAAGCAGTGGGAGGTGGTGCCTGCCTTGCTCTCGTACCCTTCCAGCTCCTTACCTTACCTGTGGGTTGGTGTGCCAGGCTCCTAGCCAGGCCCATCCCAAGGGAAATGCAGGATTCAGCTGTGCTCAGGCTCCCAGACCCGTGAGGTGCTGTTAGGATAGTAAAAACCACGGCTAATTAACAGAAGAGGGGTTGGCTAATGAGCTCAAGGCACATGCAGCCTCAAAACAGATCCAGATAATCAAGCCCCAAACCTTAAGGACCAGGTCCCAGTGTCCCATGTCGTCCTGCTGTGCTCTGCATCCCTAAATTTCCATGGCACCTCCTGGGAGGAAACAGGCAAGATTTCTCCCACCCCATCCTGGAGGAGAGGGCATCTAAGAGCAGCTCTCACCAGAAGGAGAGAGCCAGCTTGGGGTTTTGCTCCTCTTTTCTTTTTATTCCTATATTTTAATGAACAGTAATAATCCCCTTCTTTTTTCTTTTTCTTTTTTTTCTTTTTTTTTTTAAACAATTTGAAACTATCTGACATACAGGAAAAATAATGAACTCGGTTTTTCGCCTGCACTCTCTGATCTGTCAGTCTGCACCCAGGAGCTGCGCACAGGGGGAGGAGGAGGCAGGGGTGCTGCCCTACATTGGGGAGATAATGATGTTCCTGCTGATCCCCCTTCCAGGAGAAGCTTCAGGCATGTCCCACAGCTGAGCCGAGCCAGGGTTTGCCACAGCCTTTTCCTTCAGCTTTGTATTTCTCTTTGTGTTCGTAGCTACAGAACAGTGAGATGTGCTTGGGGCTCTTCCCCAATTCCCAGGGGCTCAGGGGCTGCATCCACCAGGTCCCTGCTGCCTCCAAAGGAGATTAACGGAGGCTGTGCTCTTTAGTTCCAGCATCAGCCCCAAAAGCATCTCTAAGCATCACCCAGTGTAGGGTTAGTGAGGATGCTGCAGCCTCTGTGGAGTCACAGAATCCCAGGATTGTTTTGGCTGGAAAAGACTTCCCAGGCCATCGAGTGCAAGCTGTGACCAATCTCCCCTCATCGCCCAGCCCAGAGCACTGAGTGCCACATCCAGTGGTTCCTTGGACACCTCCAGGGATGGGGACCCCAACACCACCCTGGGCAGCTCTTGCCAATGCCTGACCACCCTTTCCACGGAGAAATTCCTCCTGATGTCCAACCTGACCCTCCCCTCGTGCAGTCTGGGGCTGATTCCTCTTGTCCTGTCCCTTGTTCCCTGGGAGCTGAGCCCGACCTTCACCTCGTTCCACTCCCCTGGCAGGGAGTCCAGGCAGGCACTCTCCCCCTGAGCCTCCTTTTCTCACAGTAAGTCCCATGTGGGACACCCAAACCACAGCCCCTGCCACCCCTCCCAAGCAGGTTGGGGGTCTTGTTGTGCTCCCAGCACGGGACTGGCACAGGTCTCTGTGCAGGGCAGCTGGGCAGAGCTGGGGGCTTGCACAAGAGCAGGGGTGCAGGGATAATCCAGCTGGGAAGGTCTGGGATTCAGAACACCTGCTCTGCCTGTGCCTCAGTTTCCCTATGCCCAGAGCAGCTGTGTCTGCTCCATCCCTGGAAGTGTCCAAGGCCAGGCTGGACGGGGCTGGGAGCACCCTGGGATAGTGGAAGGTGTCCCTGCCCATGGCAGGGGGTGGAACGAGATGGGCCTTAAGGTCCTTTTCAGTTCAAACCATTCCACAATTCCATGATTTTATACTGGGAGGGGGATCCCCAGCACAGGGGCATCCCGTGTCTGGCAGGGGCTCCTATCAGTAAATGTGATTACATCAGTGGTAATGAGGCAAGGTGGGCAGGTAAGTTCTCCTCCATTCCTCTCCCATCCCTGCTGACACACCTGGGAAGCTTCACCCTGACTTTCCTCCATGCTGACAGGCAGAATTGGAGCCATTAATCACAGCTGTCCTGGACCACGGGCCCACCTCTCTCCGTCGTGGGCAATACTCTGCAGTTTACAGGCAGACACAGCAAAGCAGAACAGCTCCCTCCAAAATCCCCCAGCCCTGAGTTGGGGCTTGGCAGTAGCTGTTGACAGGATCCATCCAAAAACACCTCCTTGCTGGGGAGAGCTGAACGAGCACCTGGCAAATGCAATATATTCTTTGTCATTGTGTTGCTCTTTCAGTTGAGAGAGAAAATTTGAAGTTTTTTACTCTTTGCAGAGTGAATATCCCGAGTAAACGATTCATACCTGGCCAGCTACCTGCCTGCACAGCATCTGGCTTTTTGTTAAAGTGGGGAAGGGGGTTGCCAAAACTTCTTTCTCCTTGTACAGAAAGCTTTTCAGCAGAATACAAATGCTCACTTATCCCATGTCAGATCTGCTTGTGTGCTCTCCAAAATGGATCCTGCCCAGAGCCAGCTCTCACAAAGGATTTCAGAACTTTGATGTTTGGTTTAATTCCAATCCATTGTGAAAAGTGAATATTTAAGACACTCTTCTAGCCAAGAATCTGGGAGCAAACTCCTCCTCAGCGTGAAAAAGCAAAGAGTACTCCAGTGATATTCCTCGATCTGACCTGGAGAGGGCTCAGATGGAGGAAAACCAGCCCCTCCAGGGCACTGAGTGGGAAAGCAGAGCTGAGCTTTGCTGCAATGAGGTGAAACCATCTCTAGGAATCATTTCTGCATTTTAGGGATCTGCATGCTCCAGCAAGACACTGTTCCACTGGAGACATCCATCCTGCTGACCCTACAAATCTGGAACATGTGAGACTTTCAGTGGTGGAATGAAAAAAGAGACAAATCGTTAGGAGAAAATAGAAAAAAAAATGGGGGGATTTAAGGAAATATTAGTAGTTTGTTTCTCATGAGCTGCTTAATGTGAGGAGGGTCCATGAATGAGGGAAATGGGGATGCAGGTGTCTGCTTGGGAGGAAGAGGAGGCAGCACTGCTGGCAGCCCGGGAGGCCCCCCCTGCTCACACACACACACTGAAGTGCCACAAGACAAATAGGACCAAGAGAGAGATGCACTATTTAAACTTTCATCACTATTTTTCTCCCTGGCTCCCCTTGTTTCTTTTGATTTATTTTTTAGCGTGTTTTCCCCAGGCTGTGCTGTTCGCCTGCATCTCTTTCCTCTCCTTCTCCCGGCAGCAGCCGCTGCCATTCCGGGGCACCAGGAGCTGCCCAGCATTTTTCAGGCTGTCCAGGCTCAGCTCCCATGGCTGAGCAGGAGGAACGAGGTAGCAGAGCAGCACCAGGCTGGGGAAAACGTGGCCAGGACACGGCAGGGACAACAGGGGACGATGGCAGTGTCAGCAGGGCCAGAGGCTGGCAGCACACGGGAGGGGGTGGATGCTTGGAAACAATGCCAGAGCTCACCCCAGAGCCAGTGTGGCCTCTGTAAATTGTCCATGGACAACCTGGACTGGGCTGTTTTCAGCCTGTCTCCTGTAGGGAAGGTGCAGACAGCTCCAGGGATCGTTTTGCAGGTTTAAATCATTTGGAATGGTTTAGCTTGGCAGGGACCTTAAAGCTCATCTCATTCCCATCCCTGCCATGGGCAGGGACACCTCCCACTGTCCCAGGCTGCTCCCAGCCCCAATGTCCAGCCTGGCCTTGGGCACTGCCAGGGATCCAGGGGCAGCCACAGCTGCTCTGGGCACCCTGTGCCAGGGCCTGCCCACCCTCCCAGGGAACAATTCCTTCCCAATCTCCCATCCAGCCCTGCCCTCTGGCACTGGGAAGCCATTCCCTGTGTCCTGTCCCTCCATGCCTTGTCCCCAGTCCCTTTCCAGCTCTCCTGGAGCTCCTTTAGGCCCTGCAAGGGGCTCTGAGCTCTCCCTGGAGCTTCTCCTGTCCAGGTGAGCACCCCCAGCTCTCCCAGCCCAGCTCCAGCCCTTGGAGCATCTCCATGGTCTCACTCCAGCAGCTCCATGTCCTTCCTGCGCTGAGGAGCCCAGAGCCAGACTCAGCTCTGTGGATGGGATCTCACAAGAGCAGAGCAGAAGGGCAGAATCCCCTCCCTCATCCTGCTGCCCACACTGCTGGGGATGAGCCCAGGATATGAAGATAAGGATGAGAGGAGTGTTCAGCCTCCTGCTGAGCAGCTGCAGGCAGGAACACTCTCCAGGTTTCCGATGCTGGATGCGAAGGAAGATCTGATCAGTCACACTTGAAGTGAATATCACACACTGGAGTCAGGAGCCCTGTGCTGACCCCATTTAAACTCAGACCACTCGCTCTGTATTGTTCATTTTCCCTCGCCTGCCAAAGCAAAAGGATTGAAACCCTAATTGCATCAGGACAGGGAGAGGTAGAATGGATGCACATCGAGGCAGTGGAGGGGAGGATGCAGGTGGCATCCAGGGCTGGGTTCCCTCCAGAGCTCAGCCCCACAGCCCTGCCCCAAGTCCCCATTTGGTGCTGCCCTGAGAAGCCCAGCCCGTGACAATGCTCAGACAGCAAAATCCCTGCCTTTCAAGTGTCAGACAAAACTTAAGAGTGTTTATATCCTTCCTAGCTCTGAAGAACTGCTGGGAAGCTGAATCCTAAATGTGTAAAGGCCTGATAAATGGAAAGCTCAACACTCCTGGAGCTGTAAGCTGCTCTGCAGTGGTTTAGGCCCTCACAATTTGCAGCCTTCAGGGTTGATAATACAGCGAGACCCTGAGCAGTCTGCTGGAAAACTCTGCCAGAAACACAATCCCTGTAAGGGGATTCTCTTATCCAGTGTAGCAAGCTTCATCCTAATAGCAGTTTTGTGTTCTAGCCTCTTTTCCTCCCCTTGGAAAGCTTTCCTAGACACTTGATGAAACAGAGAACCTTCTTTCCCCCCCAGCATCCAAATTCTCCTGCTTTTTCCTTTGTCTTCTCCCAACCTTCTCCTGGTTCTTTCACTGTAACTCATCACAGTGAAGCCTCCTAGACTTCATTTTGCCAATTAAACAGGCCAGCCTCTGACAATCTCTCCTGGTGGGAGAGCTGCTCTTTTCCTTTGATCAGCTCCACAGAATTCTGCATCCACGAGTGTGGCCAAAACCCCCCAGAATCTCAAAAGCACCGTGCAGAGCAACACCACCGAAGCTCCAAAACGCCCCCAAGGCTGGTGGGGAAAGCAGCCCCTGGCTGGGATGAGGAGGCAGCTCCCTGCAGTTCTCAAGCAGAGAAGATGATGTTCCGATCCCAAATGAGGCACAGAAATGATGCCACAGCCAATTAACTCTTCATTCTGCTGAATATCATTAGCAAAGAGCTTACTGCCAAAGTCACACCCCCCAAAGTCTTGATACATTAGACCAGGACAGGATAATAGATACACAGAGTATTTGGGGTTGGAAGGGACCTTTAAAGGCCATCTAGTCCAACTCCTCTGCCATTTTTTCTGAGGAGGAAATTTTTTCTGAGGATTTTTATGAGTTTTTTCTGAGAAGGAAAGAAGCAGAGCAAGTAGACTTATAGGAGAACAGAGGATTTGTTTAAGAAACCCCATAAGATTTTGATGTGGCAAAATATTCATGCCACTATATAAGCTATTTGCTATAGAATATGATCAGTTATGGCTGATAGGGGGATTAGGTTTAAAAATTTAAAATTATGGCACTGATAAAGCACATTCCAGCAAACACCTGTCTTTCAGATCTTGCCACCCAATGTGGGGCCTGAGGGCAGTGAGAGAAAAGGGTGAAAAAGGGATAACAGCTCCTGGAGATCTTAGTTTTGTGTGCTGAATATAGAAAACCTTGTTAAGTGGCACCATGTGGGCTAGCTTACCCTGCTTTGGGTGGCATGTGGTCTTGGCTAGATTTCTCCCCTTTGCAGCTCCTTATCTAAACATGGGTCCTCTGACTAAGGCTACTGTGGCTGTTATCCAGTTGGTGCTAAGGGTTGATAAGGTGAGGAATCCATGGGCTTTTAACTCCCTCTGGAATGTGGGCACATGGGTAAGGAGCTATCACACACTAAGTGTATGTTTTTGGGGCTACATTAACAATGGTACCTTCTGTGAGGAAATAACCCCAGGGGAAGTTCTCTCCCAACCCTACAAGCAGTTCTTTGGGCTTCTTCCACAAGTGCCCTGCCTGCCAGCAAACCTGGGCTCCGAAGGCCCCAGCATGGAGCAGAGATGGCATCTGCAAAGGCAAACACCATTTGCAGGGTTTGCATTCCAAACCCTCCCAAGGGGAAGCAGCTCACACGGGTCAGGGCAGGGATCTGGCCAGGCCCAGCAGCTCTGGTGTGATGCTCATAAGCCTGGCTTGTCTACAAGAGCTGAACTTGCCTCCCTGACAAGCGGCAGCGCCGTGTCTGAATGCACAAACACTTCAAGCAAAGCTCCCACATCCACCCTCGCTGCACGAGAGGCTGAGCTGAGCCAGCCAAATCCCTCTGGGCTGGCTCCCCAGGGCTTCCCCTGCTTCCCTGACTGCTCAGACAAAACACAGGAGCAAAGGTGCCCTTGTTCAGCTCGGCTTTGTCATCTCCACAGGGCCTTGTGTTCTCGCCGAGTGCTCGCTGGGAGGCAGCTGTCCCCACTGGGGATGCTCTTGATTCATCATGGAATCACAGAATGGGATTGGAAAAGACCTTAAAGCTCATCCAGTGCCAGCCCTGCCATGGGCAGGGACACCTCCCACTGTCCCGGGCTGCTCCCAGCCCCAATGTCCAGCCTGGCCTTGGGCACTGCCAGGGATCCAGGGGCAGCCACAGCTGCTCTGGGCACCCTGTGCCAGGGCCTGCCCACCCTCCCAGGGAACAATTCCTTCCCAATCTCCCACCCATCCCTGCCCTCTGGCACTGGGAAGCCATTCCCTGTGCCCTGTCCCTCCATGCCTTGTCCCCAGTCCCTCTGCAGCTCTCCTGGAGCTCCTTTAGGCCCTGGAAGGGGCTCTGAGCTCTCCCTGGACCCTTTTCCTCTCCCCCAAATGATTTACACTCTTTCTGTCAGGTTTGGGGCTGGCAAGCACTTTCCAGTGGTTGGTGGCACATTGTGATCACCAGGAGCATCCTCTGGTCACTGGTAACTCCCACATGAGCTGGGCCCAGAGCCCCGAGTGCCACAGACCCCATGGGGGAAGGGGAGCCATGAAGAGGAGCAAGGCCTTATCCAAGGGATCTCATTCCACCAGGGACTCTGGTGCTTAGTCCAACACCAGCTGAACATTCCTTGGAGATATTTGGCTCAGGGCAGCCCTCAGGGGCTGCTCAGCATGTGCCTGTCCAGAGCAGCAGCTGGATGTCCCTTGCCCACCAGCAGGAGTTGGGGTTGAATCACTTAACACTGAAGGAGAGGTTGGCCCCAGGAAGAGGAGGTCAGGTACACAGACCCAGCAGCAGTGAGGTATCAGCCACACCAACACAGGAAAACAGCCTTAATTAGGGAAAATGTGCTGGTGGCTGCAGGGCTTTTTGCTTCCTCCACTTCCAGGACCTGGCTGCTGGAGGATCCTGTTAGCTCAGTAAATATTGCTAATGACTGAGGCTCTGTTTGCTCGCCACATCCTTGTCCAGCTGCCGGCAGCATTTAGACACATCCACGTCATTCCTGACTCAAAGGCAGTGTTAGCCTCAGGTCTCAGCCCAGCGCCGAAGAATCCTGGGGGGGCTCACTAATTAATGGCTGGGAAGTTGTGCAGGCTGGGAGAGTGTGCAGGAAAGCCTGTAACAACTAATTTAAAAAGCTGATGAATGCACCAAGAGCAGCATCATTTAATGGTGTTTCTTTATGCTGATGTGCTGTAAGAGCATTTTCCAGAGGGCAGGGAGCAGAGACCCTAAGCTGTCCCCTCTCATCCCAGCAGCCTACATGGGGAATGGATTGAAGCCTGTCCAAGGCTGGTTTAAAAATATTAAGTAATCCTTTTCTTTTGACAGAAAATGAGGGGTTTGGCAGGGAGAAGTTTGTCAGCATTTCTTCGGAAAGTTTTGTCTGCAGTGAAGAGAGGGACAAGTGTCCAGCTGAGGTCTTGAGGGCAATGTGAGGAACAGGAGAATTTCTACTGGCACGATTCACCTCCACCCTATGTGGTCTCACTCTCATGCCCATTTGGGGATACATGTGGGCACTCCCACCCCATAAAAAGCTGCATGTCATAGACTCACAGAATCATTCAGGTTGGAAAAGCCCTCTAAGCCCATCGAGTCCAACCATTCCCCCAAGCACTGCCACCACATTCACCACTAACCACACCCAGGGATGGGGACTCCACCACTGCCTTGGGCAGCCTGTTCCCACCTGACCACCCTTTCAGGGAAGAATTTTCCCCAGTACCCCAATTACTGCTCCCCTGGTGCACCTTGAGGCCCTTTCCATGGCAGCTCTCTGCTCCTAATCCTGTGGGCTGGAGCCATCCTGGATCCCTTCTCCATCATTTTCATCTTCCTGGGCACGTGTGGGTTAACTCCATTTGTTTTGCTGTCAGGAATAAACCCCCTACAGCCCCAAACAACTCTTCCTATTTATATCCCTGTTTAATCAGGAAGGCTAGAGCTTCCACAGCTACGTGATTAAAAATTAGGAGACCAGATTCTGTAGTGGTGCCTCATAATAACAACCAATCCTGGGAGCTCGGTGGATGAATAATGGATCATGGCTCCATGCTACCAGCTCCTTGCTTTCCTTCCTTTCTTCTTCTCCCCTTTTTATCTTTCATTCTTCTCCTCCTCCACCTCCTCTCCCAGGTTGGAGTTGGCGTGGGGAAGGAATACATCCATCCTTCATTTTGCAGAAGTTAGAGAGACATCACAGATTCCTCTTCATCAGCCCCTCCACCCCAACCAAATTCCTTGTTAGGGAGCCTGGAGACATCAATAATTCACAGCTACCTGGGCAATGAAAACCATTTACTTGGGAAGAGGTAGCCAGGGCCCATCCTCTCCTCATTGCCATAGGTGGCTCCTCAAGGTTGGCTGCTGATCCCACGGGGATCAACTCCATAAGAAACGAGGATTTCTGGCACAGGGCAGACAAGTGATTCCATGTTTGTTTGCCTTGTGTTGTGCCCTGTCCCATAATATCTCCCAGTGGGCAGCTAAGGGACACCCTGGATTGCTTTGCAGGGGTGATGTTGCTGCAGGAACACCAGGGAAAAAAAGTCAAGAATGTCAGACATCCCACCACAACAGTTCCTTCATTAAATTCCAAGATGGTCTTCAGAGGAAGATTTGTGGGTTGGTTTTATCCCCACTCTACAAGATGGATTTTCAATATTTTTTTACAAGCAGAGGTCAAATTCAATTAATGGATTCAGCGAGGGGAATAAAACTATTGAAAAATGCCAGATTTGGTTTTAAACAGCATAAACTCATCCAATGAAATAAAATAAATACATTTTTTAAATTAAAATTCATACTTCCTTAATAGCTAAATAACATCAGAATGGAGAATTGTTCCCACTTTCCCATCTCAGTGACAGGCATTCCAACTAGCCCAAAACACAGATTTTTCACTTTCTTTTTCCACTCTTTTAGCCTAAAAAAAAAAAATTACATTTTGGATCCGTGTAGAAAAGCTTTTTTTCCCCGGTCCTTGGGTTCCACCCACTGAGCTGAAAAATCCCATTACTGGCAGCCCTGGCAGCGAGGTGTGCCCACAGCACATCTGCAAATCCCGGGCTGGGGCAGGCAGCCACCCCTGGATTGTCAGGGAATGGAATCCTTTCCCAATTCCCCATCCCAGCCTGGTGCTGGAGGAGTTTTTAAATATTCCTCAGCCAAGGACAGCGTGGGGGCAGCTCAGGAGCAGAGACTTGGGGGTTTCGGAGGAGGCTTAGGCCAACTTTGGCTCTGAGGGGGAGCAACCCCGACTTGGAGCAAAACCAGCTCCACTTTGGCAGAAAACTGGCAGATTTCACCCAACTGCATCCCCTCCGAAGGATGCTGAGGGCAGGAGGGGTTTGCCACTCGATTCTGAGCAGGGTGTGAAGGAGAAATTTCCCATTTCTTGGGAATGCCTTCCAATGTGTCCTTCACATTCCTGCTGCCCTCCCAGCCCCACACGGGCCATGGATGGATGGGCAACACATCTGTCTGTAGCAAGAACAGCATTTGGCTTCCCAAGGGTCGTGGCTGGGAAGAGCTAAGAGCCTTTGGGAAGCGGTTTGGGCTGGAAGGGCTCTCCATGAAGGGGTTGGCAGCAGCTTTCAGCAACAAGGAGGTTCCCTGCTGTTTCCCTGGAATAACGTGAGGCAGCTGTGGGATTGGGGATGCTGTTAAAGAGCCAGGAAGAGCAAGGGTTGAACTTGGTTCTCTCACAGAACAGAAACAAGTGCATTTGTCTTACTCAGGAATTTTTTATCTCTTGATGAGACACCCACCAATGGTCAGGAAGACCAAACTTCTCATGGCTCACCTCTGGAACAGGCTGGAGTCCTCACCCCTGGGGATTTAAAAGCCATGTGGATGTGACACTTGGGGACGTGGTTTAGTGGTGGGCTTGGCAGTGCTGGGGGAATGGTTGGATTTGATCTTAAAGGTCTTTTCCAATCTAGATAATGCTTTGATTCCATGAGGAGCTGGACAGAGCTCCATCTCCAGTGCAGGTCCTGGCTGGAGCAGACCCGTCAGGGTAGCAGAGATGAAAGCTCCTCCCTGCAGGATTAAAGAGCAGTGGGGATATTTATTTCAAGCTGGGGTATTGCCTTCAAATACACACCATCCTCCAGAGTTTGCAGCTCAGGGACATGCAGGGCTTCGAGGATTTAGTAGCCCTCAATGGATTTATCTACCACAGACCTGATCCCTCCTATTCCTGCAAACCTTGCAGCCACCTGGCCCAAGTCCCCTCAGAAACTTCTCCAGTTGCTGCTGCTGGAGCTGAAATTCAGGCCCAGCTTGCAGAGGAGCAGCAAAAGACAAGTGGCCAGGGGGGTCAGGGGGTGGCTCTGCCTTGGCCATCCCAAACCCTCTGCAGAGCCCAAGAGGCCACAGGCCAGTCCTGGCAGCCCAGTCCCCACAGGTGACCCCAGAAATGTAGGTTTCATGCTTCAAATGATGTTGTCTCCTCTGTGCTCTTTCCTCGCAGTTCCTCCAGATGACCCTGTCATTATGGGGGGGCCCATCATCAGCCTGAGGGCAGGAGACCCCCTGAACCTGACCTGCCACGCTGACAACGCCAAGCCAGCAGCCTCCATCATCTGGATGCGGAGGGGAGAGGTCATCAACGGAGCCACCTATTCCAAGGTGAGGCAGGATGGGGGCTGGGACGAGGCCTGCGCTCTTCCCTGGCTTCAGAAAGGGGTGCCAGGCCTGGCACTGCTCTTCCCACAACCCCAAAATGTTTGGGGCAGCGCCCTCAGCTCCGCAGAGCTGAGATGCTCACCCTGCCTCCCTCCATAAAGCCTCCCCAGTGGGGAGGCTGGGGGGAAAACAGTCAGGAGGATGCAAGTGAGAAACCACAAACTGTCCCCAAAATGGGCTCTGCTCTGAATCTGGATTTTTGTACCTTCTCACAGTTTGAAATCTCTTGGCATGGCCACTTTTCCCCCCTAAATCCCACTTGGGTGTGCTGTTAATGTGTACAGCAAAACTGACCTGGCCCTGGCTGCAGCAGAACCTCTGGATCAAAAGTGACATGTGTCCCCTCCTCCAACTGCAATTTTCCATGAAAAATCGTCAGGGTTGTTGGCATTTTTTAATTTAGACAGAAAGCCTTTATTGGGTCATAAAGGAAATCATCAAAGAGCAATCGGGAGCACACTGGGGATGGGCCTCCACATGTTCTCCTGTTTATGGGCTCCCGATGGCTGGTGAGGGTGGAAGATTCACTAACACTTGACATTTTTAACGAAAAAATTTCTAAACAGCAAAATTCGAGACCGAAAATGGGTCAGTCAGCAGCCAGAACTTCAAAGTGGGCACTCAGAGCTGTTCCTCGAGCTCCCGAAGATCTTTAATAAACATTTCACCCTCTGCTGCCACGGTGAAGCCTCCATTCCAGCCTCATTCCAGAAATATCCTGATTTGCTGGGGAGAGCAGAGGAGGCAGAACACCCTCCCTGCCTCCTCCTCCTCCTCCTCCTCCTCCTCCTCCTGGCTGGAGCTGAGCTGCTGCCCTGCAGCAGAGGGGAACCTGCCCCACCTCCCCTCATGCCATGTGAGAGGCAGAGCTAATTAGAGCCAGAGAGAACTGACCTCTCCCTCTCTCAAATGGAGTGGAATTAATTAAAATCCAGGCCTTTGACATGCAGTTGTTCATGGCTTATCCCCCTCGCCCCCAGCCTTCCCCTCTAGGGCTGTCAGGCCCTGGGGAGACAACTTTTGAGCCCTGTCCCTTTCACACCCACAAAGATCCCTTTGCCTGTCCCCCAGAGAAGGGGGAATCCTTTAAAATATTTCCACCCAAACACCCTTCCAAAGCAGAGTTTTCCAGGCTGCAGATCTGTCTCCCACAGCACAAAGATTTCCATGGCATTTTAAGCAGCCTGCAGGTGTGGGCTGGGAGGAGAGCCCTGCTCTGCATGGGGGAGGCATCTTTCCCTCCTCCTGGAGTCAGGAAAACCTCAGTTTCTGAGGCTGAACCTCAGTTTCTCCTGACTTCATGGAGGTTTCCGTGAGGACCTTTCATATTAAAAAAGAAAATCAGCCTTCAGAAAAACTAGCAGGCAGTTTTAGGCAGTTTTTGAGTGGGAAGTTTGGATTTTTGGGGTCTCTGAAACGTTTCCCTTTTGAAGCTCCCTTTAAAACAGTTCCTCAGTTTGCCTCTTTCTGCCTTTTCAAGCAAACTGAAACCCAACCCAGCTTTCTTTTGATCCAGATATTCCAGCCAACCAAAGGGAAGCCGTGTTTGGGTTACTGACTGCCTGAAACCATTCGCACCGAGTGATAATTTCTTTGTTACTCTGAATTTCCAGCCCACCAACTGATCCACATGCAGCCCTCTGCAATCCCAGCCAGGCAGCACAGAACAGCCACAGCTGACTGAAACCCCCCTGTATTGAAGGGGACAGGGAACATTACAAGATCCTGCAGGATTTGGAGGTTCACCTCAGACAGGGAGGGAGTTCTGCACAGATTTAGGGTTCACCACAACAGCAGCACCAAAAGCGGGGCTGTTCCTCAAGGGAAGAGCACACAGGGTGATGATAAAACTGGGACAGGGCAGCATCCTTTGTGTCCAGAGGTGGGAACAGAGCTGGGGAAGGGGCTGGAGCACCAGGAGTGTCTGAGGGAGCTGGGAGAGGGGCTCAGCCTGGAGAAGAGGAGGTTCAGGGGAACCTTCTTGCTGTCCATTCAGGGGAACCAGGAGGGGACAGCCAGATGGAGTCAGGCTCTGCTCCCAGCTAACATGGGACAGGACAAAGGGAAATGGCCTCAAATTGTGTCAGGGGCTGTTTAGATTGGATATTGGGGAAATTTCTTTACCAAAAAGATGTTCAGCCATTGGAACTGGGCTCCCAGTGTGGTGGTGGATTCCCCATCCCTGGTAGTGTTCCAAAAACCTGTGGATATGGTGGAGAGGGATGTGGTTTGATTGGCCAGTGCTGGGTAAATGGATTGACTCAATCTCAGAGGGCTTTTCCAACCCTAATGACTCTGGGATTCTGGGGTGATTGTGGTCACATTTTCTCAGCATCATTCCTTGTCTCATGTGCTTGAGAGGCACAAACCTGTGTGCATGAAGGCTGTGCCACAATGAGCCCAGGGAAAGCATTAGTCTTGGCATCAAAGAATCATTTAGGTCAGAAAAGCACTCCAAAATCAAATCCAACCATTCCCCCAGCACTGCCAAGGCCACCCCTAAACCATGTCCCCAAGTGCCACATGCACACATCTTGCTGACATCTGTTTATCTCCCAATAAAGCCCTGTCTGTCCTACACTGCGAAGAACAAACTTGAAGGATACCAACTTAGAAGGAAAGACTGCCTGGCAGTGTCCAAAATCCACTGCTGAAGAAACAGAGAGAGAGGTCAGAGGCTGGAGAATGTTTAAAAGACTGAAAACCACACAACATCTTGAGAGCTCTGAGGGCTCAGTTTACCAAAGCCAGGGTTACAGGGTGGCATGACCTCCTGTAGGAGCTTGCAGGAGGATTAGGGGTTGGTGAGGAAGCTCTCTCAGGCTCCTGTGCTCCCAAAAGAGGCATGGCAGGGCACCATGATGTCAGATAAATCCAGGGAAGAAGCTCGGTGCCAAGGCTGAGCAGGTAGAGCTGGTTACCACCAGGGTTTGGATCTCTGGCCCCAGGGTCAGTCCATGCTGCTGGCAGCTGGCATCACCTCTTATCCCCACGGGAAGTGCCCAGGCAGCTTTGTGCACTCACCTGGCAGAGAGGATCACAGATCCATTTGCCTCTGGCTCCCTCTTTCCCAGGATGGTGGGAGGCATATCCCACTGGAGCATTCCCCCAGCCTAGGCACAGCAGGGCTGCAGGGAAGCAGATGGGAGTTAAGAGCCCAATTCCCAGGGAAGTGCAGTGAAATTTGTCTTTGTTATTCTCCTAAGGCTTTTGGCAGATTCCAGCCAGAGGAATTCTTCTTTCAGGAAGCTGCTTGTCTGAGAAGCTCGTGTTGAGCCTGGGGGTGGGCACAGGGCCCCTCTCCAGCTCCTCACCCCCATTTCCCCCTCACAGACACTCCTCCGTGATGGCAAGAGGGAGAGCATCATGAGCACCCTGTTCATCGCCCCCTCGGACATTGAGAACGGGGAGAGCATCGTGTGCCGTGCCACCAACAAAGCCATTCCCAGCGGGAAGGAGACTTCTGTCACCATTGACATCCAGCGTGAGTACACAGCCACCTCTGGCTGCTGGGAGATCCTGGCCTCTCTGCCCTCCCCATCGCTGCCCCAGGGCTGCCCACAGCACTCTGACTCCATGCTGGGATTGGGGTTTTCTCTTTACTGGGATTTACTGGTGTATCGACAGAGCAAAGGCACAGCTGGCACATTCCATGTCCCCTGAGCTCCCTGGGGCACGGAGGAATGCCCACACTATGGGGGATCCTGCTTCCCATGTCTCTGTGGATTTGAGCAAAAGCAGCACCAGCTCTGGGTGGCACAACTGTGCCCTGGTCCTGCCCTCGGGGGTCTTTGGAGCAGGGATGGATCCCAGAGGGTTTTGGGTGAGCAATCAACATCTCTGGGCACGGCCAGTAGCAGGGATAAGTCCCATTAGGATTTCTGGTGCTGAATCGTGTGTTTCCAGTTCAGTGATGTGGCTTTTGTGACACCTGATGGGGACAGTGTCCCTCCCATGACACAAAGCCAGAGCCAGTCACCACCCCAGGGGACGGGGCTGTGTTCACAGCTCTACCATTCACCCTTTACTGTAAATCCACAGAGAAAAATCTGCCAGAATTCACATTTCACAGGCCTCTTCCCTCCTCCTCTGCAGTAGCTGTTGTTCTTGGGCTCCTCCTGACCCCTTCCAGCCGGGCTCCATTCACACACCCAGTTCCTGCAGCTGTATTTACCCACGGCTTGCAAAAGCAGGGTGTTCAATATTAGCACGCCAGCTGCTTTCCAGAGACCAATTAAAACTGGCAAACTCAACTGAACAAACTCGAGCGCAGCAGAAAATTCACCATTTAAGACTTCCAGCTTTTGCTGCCGGAAGATTACCAGGCTCTTGGGTCGCTGGCTGCATGTCCTGACAGAACTGGGCAGATAAAATGAGATAATAGCTTGGGTTATTTCACAGCCAGCAAACAGCTACAATAGCTGGAGACACACTCACACAAACAACACGGAGCAGAGACATCATTACACCGGGCAGTACAGTGAGGGCTGGAGACGTGAGCTGAATCCCCACAGCCACATGGAATCTGCTTGGGAAAGAGAAAAAACCTGATGAGGAACACCAATTTCCACTCTGAGCTATTAAATACTCCACGCTGTGAATATAATAACAATAATATTCTACCCAGCTACTAAAAGTATGTTGCTCTTAATGAGGGCTAATGAGCATATCAATTTCCCAAAGCTGGATGGGTGATGGGATAGAAAAACACTAAGATGGATTAACCAAGCTGAGGTGGGATGGATTTTGACCTGGATGCAAAAGCCTACTCTAGCTACATCGAGTCACAGAATCACAGAATTGTTAAGGTTGGAAAAGACCTTTGCAATCTTCAGGTGCAACTATTAACACATCTTTAGCTCATGAGATTTCACTCCCAGCCTTGCAGACAACCGGCTGCACTCACTTTGCAGAGAGCTAAAGGTGCTTTTCCTAAGCAAAAACTATCTGGGCCACTCGTTTTTCCCTAGGGAATTGTTCTGGGAAGTCCTGCTTGGGGGTCTTCTTCCAATATCTAGCAGGGAAGCAGCACCCTGGGGAGAGAAGGGAGTGGTTTCTGCAAGAATAAGGAAAAGCAGGCAGCAGTTGTTGGCTGGGGAGCTCTTCCCAGCCTGGCATGAGCTGCTGCATCCTCCTGGACCCTGCACCCTCCACCTCCAGCAGCAGAGGTTGAATTCACAGCACAGCAAACATCACCCAGCTGCGTGGCTTGAGAGACAGCCTTGCAACATAATCCCAGGGAACCAAAAATAATCCTTCCCAGGAAGCAGCAGCCTGGTAAATCACTTCTACTGCTTTCTTACATTTTCTTTTGCCACTCAAAAGAACATCAGCAGCGCTCCCAGGCAGCAGAGGAACACCAAGGTGGGGGTTATTCCTAGGAAGGGTGTCTGCGAGGTGGGAGAGATTATCCTCAGCTGAATTTGGGCTCCTATCAATCTCGTGCCTGATCATCATAGCAGCAATGAAAGAGCTGAGTCATAAAACCCTCCCCTTCCAAATATGTCAAAAAAAGGGGGGGCTGGTGGAAAGAGCTGGAAAAAACCCCAGTGCAGGGTCTGTAATGGAAACACTGAGCGGCTCCAGCTGGAACATCTGTTCAATGTGATTTCCGTTCCACCAGCCACATCAAAGTCAGCCTCCTGTGAGTTATGCGTCGAACATCACAAGTGGGATTAAAATCATGTTTAATAGTTTGATATGCCATAAACTATTTATACTGCAGGAGCCCAGTGGCTCCATGGAAATGCACACCCGGCGTGCCGGGATGGGGAGGAGCAGGGTTATTGCTTATCCAAAGCCTTTCGCTCCAAGCCTCTGCACACATGTGCAGTTGCTCACTTGTACACCTTTTTTTTGTCGTGGCAAGAAGGGATTTGGCTGCATCTGGATGTTTTTGCAGGAGGTGGGAGGAGGAGAAGCAAAGTGGGGGGTGATGAGGGGCACATCGCCGCGCTGGAGGAAGCTGAGTTTATCCTTGGAGCTTTGCAGTGTTTGATTCCCTTTGTGCTTCCTTCCCTCTGGGGAGTGGAAAGCCTGGGGCTGAAGTGGCTTGGAGCCTGAGCGAAGAGGTTTGGAAGGGCTCATCCACAGGGGAGAGGAGCACGGAGCAGGAGTCACACCTGGCAGGGCAAGGGCCAGCACAGTGCCCGCGGCCCAGGGAGCTCAGCCTGCGGCCATTCCAGCACTGCCGAGTGGCAACAGTGGGAGCTGAGGGGTTTGCCAAGGTGCCACCCGGGCCGTGGGGCTGGCGAGGAGTGGTGCTGGTCCCAGTGTTGGTCCCAGTGCTGGTCCCAGTGCTGGTCCCAGTGCTGGTCCCGGTTCTGGTCCCAGTGCTGGTCTTGGTGCTGGTCCCGGTGCTGGTCCCAGTGTTAGTCCCAGTGCTCATCCCAGTGTTAGTCCCAGTGCTGGTCCTGGTGCTGGTCCCAGTTCTGGTCCCAGTGCTGGTCCCGGTGCTGGTCCCGGTGCTGGTCCCAGTGCTGGTCCCGGTGCTGGTCCCGGTTCTGGTCCTGATGCTGGCCCTGGTGCTGGTCCCGGTGCTGGTCCCGGTGCTGGTCCCGGTTCTGGTCCTGATGCTGGCCCTGGTGCTGGTCCCGGTGCTGGTCCCAGTTCTGGTCCCAGTGCTGGTCCCGGTGCCGGTCCCGGTGCTGGTCCCGGTGCGATGCAGTACCCACACGAGCACTCACACCCTCTCCTCCTGTCGCCTGGGGGCTGGCTCCATCTCGTTCCATCATTCAAATTCATTACGAGAAGCCAGGCAGGAATTACAATTGTAACCGAGCGGAATTACATCCTGATGAGTTACAATTTGTGTCTCTTTTCCCTTTAAAGTGCCCCGAAACACACTGGCACACACTGGCACACACTGGCACACACAAGCCCACGCTATCCACGGCACCCGCAATATTCGAAAGCCCAATCCCATTTCTGAAAGGCAAGATCAAAGACTTTAATTCATTTCCTTTGCTCTTTTTTAATATTTTTTTGTCTTTTTAATTATATTTTTTTATTATTATTTTGAGTGCAGGAGGACTCATTTTAATACAAAGAGGCTCCTCTGTAAATCGTAGGCACAGCTCCTAACCCATCAAACAATGGGGAAGCTACTAAAGAGAAGTGTGATTCATACTTAACAAAGGAAGGTGATTAGCTGTTGTTGTCTAACAATAGGGAAGTGTCAGGATGCCTGGGAATGAATTAGGAGCCCGCTATACATCTCTGGGCTGCTGTGTCAGGGAAGCTCATTTATATTCCCAACTGCACCCATCTTTATTGTCATTTGAATTGCACATTTTAAAATGAAATTAGGGTAAATTGAAAATACCTATAATTTCCCCGTCATAATTTCCCATCAGGAAGGCAGGTGGCTTTGCTCACAACAAAGCCGGGCTCCGGCTGGGTAAATACCGCGGGGCGGAGGAGAAGGAGGCACTGGAGAGCCTCCGGGACTCCGCCTTGGCTTCTCCCCTCCCGCCCAGCCAAGGTCACTGCCGAGGCCACCTCCGAGACTCTGCTTGTGTCCCCAAGGTGCTGACCCTGCCCCTCGCAGGGTTGGGTGCAGTTCCAAGCGATGCCAGAATGATTTTTTGTCTTTTCTTTCACACCCCTCTCACACACTCTTTTATAGTTTGATGTGTTCTCAGTGCTTTTAGCCCCACACTTGTACCTCCCCAAGGCTGAGAACTCAGCTCAGCCCCACGGCACCGTTAAACCAGGAGAGCAAACATCCTGGGAGCCCCAGACACCAAGGGCCTCTCCAGAACACATTTGGGAACCTCAGCCAGGCCCAGCCAGGGGGAAGGTTCCTCACAACGAGGGCTTCACTCCAGCCTCTCCCTGGGGGATCTGTGATAGATGTGCTAATTATCAATTGTAGAATTGTGTGCATTTCGGTGTGTGAGACATTTCAGGGCATTCCACCTGGACCAAGTGCTGCACCCAAAGATCCTGAAACAAATCCTGATGTAAAAGCCCCTTTTCCCCATAAACTGTGTTTTGGTTTTAATTGTAAAACCAGGTAAAGGTGACGCCACACCAGTATGCCCAGTTGGAGCTCACGTCCTCCAGCAAAGGCACTGAGCAGTTGCCCCAAAGCCTCTGCCATGGGACAGCTGGTTCTTCAGGCACCACGAAAACCCTCCACAAGGCCATTTCTTTCTTCTTTTTCCCCTCAAATGAGGTCCCATGCTTAAAACCTAAAGCTGAAGGACTGACACCCTGCCTCAGTCATCTTGAAAAATTAAAACAGCTCTGGATAGTCTTCATCTAAACATTTCACCCATTTCCCACTTGCTTTCATCGGTTCTTTCCTAAATTTTATTTGTGGCTAAAGCATTTAGATGCTTCTCATGTGAAAAGAAGGAGAGAAACTGAGGAGCAGCTGGAAGACTGGAGCAGCCTGTGACACCAGTAAGGCCCTGGCAGAGATGATTAGGCTGATGAAAGAGCAGAAATGCCACTTTAAAGTTAGAGGATAGACAAAAGATCATTGTTATACAGCGAGATATTAAACTGGAGTCTCTCAAAGCAGGCGAGTTTATATCCTTAAATGAGAATCAGAGCCAGCAGTCACATTTTCCAAGTGAAATGTTACATCAAATGGTGTCTGTGGCTCCTCTTCCTGTCTTATTCACTGAAGCCCTTCAAGAGAAGAGCAGTGTTCATGGCATCAGCCTGTCTGACAATCCTTACATGGCTTTAAACTGAAAAATGGCTTCCTGCTGCCAGAGGGCAGGGCAAGATGAGATTTCAGGAAGAAATTCTTCCCTGTGAGAGTGGCAAGGCCCTGGCATGGGTTGTCCAGAGAAGCTGGAAGTGTCCTGTCACAATAGAGTCCAAAAGACAGCAAAAATGTGGCATGAACTTTTTCAGAGAAAAGCCATTTATTAAGAGAAATCCTCTATTTTTATAACCCAGATCGCTAGAGGCAAGACACACAGGACACAGGCACTGGTCCTAGCATGTGCACCTCTCTCACACCATTGGGCAATTACACAGAAACTCGTTAGGATAACAAAAGTAAAAACACCTTCGGTGAGACAGAGAGTTCTCAAAACATTTCCAATTGTTTACAAAAACTTTCTTCAGTTTCCCATGCTCTCGCTGTGAGAAGGTTTGCTTCTCCAACTCTCACAGCTCTGGCTGTGGTAGATTTCCACAACCAGAGCTGAAAGCTGAGAATTTCCCTTTGAGTAACTTGTCAGAGCCCACAGTGTCCAAGGCCAGGCTGGACAGGATTTGGAGCAATCTGGTCTAGTGGGAGGTGGCAGGGGGTGCCCATGGCAGGGGGTGGGACTGGGTGATCTTTAAGGTCCCTTCCAACCCAAACCATGTCTCTGGGTTGCTCAGGGGCCCCTCTCTCTTTGCAGACCCCCCTCTGGTGAACCTGTCCGTGGAGCCGCAGCCGGTGCTGGAGGACAACACTGTGAAGTTCCACTGCTCCGCCAAGGCCAACCCTGCTGTCACCCAGTACAGGTGAGGGGCTGCTCCTGACACCTCAGCCCAGCCCTCTGCTGAGAGTCTGTCGTCTTCCCCCTGCAAAACTTCCCCTCCCGGTGACCCAAAAGAGCTCAGCCCCTCTGGCTGTGGTTCCTGGTGGCCACTCCACCTCCTCTCGTGTTTCTCACTGCTCAGTGCTCACTGTGGCTCATCCCTGTTGCAATTCAGGCCAGGTTCTGGTCCTTTGCAGCATAAGAATGACTCCATCAGAAGGCAAATATCTTCTTTATTTCAGGGACAAGCAAGCAGACAAGGCAAAGGGGTTTCTAAAAGAGATCTAGCTGCTCTCTTTGACTTGGATGCTTCTTTCAGCATGCGTGGTCAGGAGCAGAGAGAGACAAGACCAGCTACAATTGGTTGGTTACAGAGAAACCAGTTAGGATAACAAGAGCAACAAATACCATTGAGTTAGGTATTCTCAAAACATCCCAGACAGTTTACAAAACTTTCTCAAGGTTTCTCGCCCTGACCATGAGAAAGTTGTTGCTTCTCAGAGTCAGGCTGAGTGGAGTAAAATTTTCTTGTGACCAAGCTGTCAGCACCCACACATCCCCACGGTCTCTGCTGTCCCCCAGCTGAGGGATGCAGGGATGAGCCAGCCCCTCATCCCTGCTGTGGCAGGGGCACCCCAGCACCCCACTCTGGCACTCCCTGGTGCCACTCTGCCCCTGATGAAGTTGTTGCACATCGAGGAGCTCTGCCATGTTCTGTGTGCAACAGCTCCTCGGTCAGGGATTCATCGGCGCTTGGAGTGGATTGAGAGGCCTGGCACCGAGCTGGCAGTGCCATCTGTTTGGGGACATCGCAAGCAATGCACTCCGAGTGAAAAGTCTATTATGGGAAAATTCCTCTCCTTTTTTTGCACACTCTTCCATGATTTGAACAAAGCAGCTCTGTCGCCATCTCTGTGTAACCCTTAAGCCACCACCACAAAGCCTCTCTGTGCCCAACACGTGGAGCTGAGCTCAGGAGGGGCCAGAGCAGAGGTGCAGGCCCTGGAGATCTGTGGGGGAACACAGGGGATGGGATCTCCTCGAGTGGGACATTCTCCCTGAGCGGGTGGGGTCATCCCTGCTGGCCGTGGTCTGCAGTGCCCCTGCACTGGCCATGGTGAGCTCGGAGCAGGGCACAGGTGGCTGAGGAGATTTGGAGCAGGAGGAAATGAGTCTCTGGTTGCTGAGAGAGGTCTGGGGTGCAGGTGGTGCATAGGGTCCCTGCCAGCCCTGAGCCTCCCTGGGTCCTCTCCTCTCTCTGGTGACCAGAGACAGGACCTGAGAGAGCAGCTGGAGCCAGGGGAGGGTTAGGTGTTATTTTGAGAAAAGCTTCTTCCCCCAGAGGGTGCTGGGCACTGCCCAGGCTCCCCAGGGAATGGGCATGGCCCTGAGGCTGCCAGAGCTCCAGGAGCATTTGGACAACACTGCCAGGGATGCCCAGGGTGGGGTTGTTGGGGGGTCTGAGCAGGGTCAGGAGCTGGACTGGATGATCCCTGTGGGTCCCTCCCAGCTCAGGATATTCCATGATTCTGTGAGTGCTCACCCAGGGACTGACGAGCAGCACTCTGAGCACAGCCGGGCCCTGCTCACGGTGTCACGTCCAGCTGGTCGCTGCACTGAGCAGAGTCACTGCCCTGGGCCCTCGGCTCTGGGTGTGAGGGCTCCTGCAGCAGAAAACACCCCTCCTCTCACAGTTTTTTTTGTCTAAGGAGACAAAATATGGGTAGGCAAAGCAGGGCAGGCTGTCAGCACACTTTTGGAGAAAAGATCTTTGTGTAAGCAGGTACATCCCTTCCCACCTCATCCGTCAGCCACTCATCCCTCCTGCCTGCAAGGCCTGAGCTCACACATGCTCCCCATCCATCCTGGCTCTGCAGCACCATCCATGGATAATAACAGGGGAGGCACCTCCGGGGACAGGTTACCATGACCTGCCTCCCGTTAGGCTCGTACAGCTTAATTAGTACAATCGAGTTTCCTGGTAGGAGCAATTCCTTCCAGCTGGATGTCGGCACAACAAAGCAGTAATTGTGTTCCTGGTTACATGGAAGAGTTATTAATTCGAGAAGTCAATTAATGTCAAAGATACAAATAGCCCTGGTTTCATATTTACAGCTGGTAGGAAAACAAAGTGCGTGGCAGGCAGGGCGAGGGACCCACGTGGTTCTCACCCCAGGATCAATTCTGGTACAGTCCAAGGCAAAACAACCATCAGGGAACTAGGTCAGGGAACTAGACAGGGGCAAGACCCTGGCAAAACTTCTGCTCCATCAGCCTGACTGTCAATAAAGAGACCTTCCACACCATCCCTGAACCCAGCTGGGCTGATCCCTTGTGCACTGGAGCAGCCTGGAAGGCTCCAGTCCTGGGTTTCCACTTCCTTGGACAGGGACTTTGGACAAGGGTCAATGGCTTCCCAGTGCCAGAGGGCAGGGATGGATGGGAGATTGGGAAGGAATTGTTCCCTGGGAGGGTGGGCAGGCCCTGGCACAGGGTGCCCAGAGCAGCTGTGGCTGCCCCTGGATCCCTGGCAGTGCCCAAGGCCAGGCTGGGCATTGGGGCTGGGAGCAGCCTGGGGCAGTGGGAGGTGTCTTTCCATGGGAGGGGTGGGACTGGGTGGGCTTTAAGGTCCCTTCCAACCCAAACCATTTTGGCATTCTGTGATCCCTCTTGGCTGTTCCACCCTTTGGATCCCTGCCCAAGCCACCCTGGGTTGCTTTTCTCCACCAAGCAGAGGTGCACCCAACACTCTTCTCCCACCTTTGCTGCCCTCTCGGTGGTGCAGGTTTTTGCCATCCCCACTGGCTTCAAGTACCACCCTGTGCCTTCTTCCTTCCTTCTCACCCATCCCAAGGCCACAGGTCTCATCACCCTTCCTGTTCCCTGAGCCTCTGTGTTTCTACTTTGCTGCAAATGGCTTTGGGATTCAACTAAATGCATGTTTTTTCAGGCTATGCTTTGCTATAAAAGGAGTTTTTTGGAGGGGGGAAAAAGAGGCATGACAAATTCAAGCACTTTGTGGCTTTCATTTTTTGAGTTCCCTTAACACATAAACTTCGCAGGAGGCTTTTCCCCTACCACTGTGCCAAGCAAACAGGGCTCAGCAGTGCTTGCTGGGGCTTCCTTCTGCTTAGTGGCTCTGATTGATGGAGGAGGAATTTGTTTCCCTCCGTAAGATCCCAGAGCTCTTCACTGTGTAAAGGTGGCAGATGTTTCAGCACTGAAGCTCGGAGTCCTCTGGAGTGGCACATCTGAGCAAGGAGTCCCCAGCACCTCGACACTGGCAAGGAGAGAAGGATGGGACATGTAAAGCCCCAGGACTGAGAGATTTGGAGGTTTGAGAAGGCAGAACATGAGCTCAGTGCCATCCCCAGGGTCACTCAGGACCCCACCACTGGTGAAAATGAACTTATTCTGCCTTGAAACAAACCAACAGAAAGTGTGATTTTTATTCTCCCCAGGCGAGGACCACTCTGATATATCTCCTGTGTCTTCCCTCATGCTCAGACAGAGATCCCAGACGATATTTATTTTTCAATATTTATTTATTTTTAATCCCCCCCCCAATATGTTTGTCAGTAAATAACTCTGAACACAAAGGAAAAACGTTTAAACAACCTAAATCCCCTTTGATGGACATAAGTCCACAGCCAGCTCCACAGGGCCATCCCTGCTACCAATACACCAGCAAGCTGTCACCTTGCTGGAACTTTTGAGGAGCCATAGGTTTTGCATTGGGTGTGCATCCCAGATTTTCTGCCTGGGAAAAGCACATGAGGTCTAATATCTCATCCACAGATGTTCCCCTGGGAAGTTCTTTGTCAGGATGAAGGCACTAAACCACCCCTGCCAACCCAAGATTTTAAGCCCAGAGCTCTTGTTAGGAGGGCAAGGGAAAAGAAACTAAATTGAACACAATTCCCCAGGAGATAAAAGTCTCCCTCTGCCCCTAGAGAGAACATAGTTTTGATGAAATTGAGTCAGCTGCTTTTCCCTTAGGAAGGTTTTTTCCATGCTTTCTTGTATAGGTGGGTTTTAATGCAAGGAAAACCTGGTTGGAAAGCAGACCTCAGAGCGATCCCCTCCCAGAGCCAGAGTGGAAAGTTACAGCCTGTGCTGTGTCTTCTCTTCTGGAGGCAGAGGGTTAATGGCATTTTCTCAAAACTGACAGGTTTTCTCGAAATCTTTGGCCTCCATGGCATTTTCTAAGTCAGAATCCCTCTTCCTTAAAATCTGCTGGCATCTCATGATGTTGGGAAGCAGGCAGGGCTGGGGCAGGCTGTCCTGTGCTGGAGGCACAGCTCCTCTGCTCCTTTCCTCAGCAGAGGACACTGGAGCTGAAATGCCAGCCCTCCTCCCTCGCTGGCAGCAGCTGTTTCTTGACGAGGAGCAGCTTTTTCCCCAGGGAGGTTTGTTTGGCCACGATGTCACCTGGGCTGTCACTCGCTTTTGGATGGGACAGGCTGGTGTCACCTAAAGCAAGTGGAGGGAGTCAGGCAGAGGTTGGAGAGGTGTCAGCAATCCTGAGCTGGGGGTTCTGGCACAGGGATGAATTAACCCTCTGGCAGCAGGGGTTTGCCCATTTGGATGTTTTCCCTCCTTCCATCTAGAGCGAGCTTTGCACAGACACATCTTACAGCTTCTGTAGGGTCCTAGAGCCCATCTGGCCTGGGTTTATCCCACCTCTGTCAGGGAGCATGTTCCCTTTGGAGCTGAAGAGCAGCTCAGCCCACCAAAAAGCTCCTTAGAGTTGCCAGTGCAGCATCCTCCACTTGGAAAAGGCTCAGGGTGACCTGGGCTCCTCGGCAGCACTTCCATGGATGTGTCCCCATCTGCTTTAACACCATGGACATGGGGCTGGAAGCCCAAAGAGGCTCCCTGGTGTCCCAAGGGTGGCAGGGGACCACGGTAGCCTTTCCTCTCCCCCTGCCTTGAGCCTCTGCCAGCCTCTGCCAGCCTCTGCCAGTCTGTTTCCTGGTGGAGCATCCCCGTGCCAGGCTGGAGCAGCTCCAGCAGACAGCGGCACGTGTGGGCACATCCCACCTCAAAAACCTGCCTCCCACGCACCTCTGCAGCTTCCTGGACAGGTCTGGGATGGGGAGGGGAGAGTTTGGGAATTTACTGGCTTTTTTTGCTGCAAGCAAACGGGCAGGAAAGGGAAAGGGAGAGTAATTAGCTGTCGCCGTTGTTCTGCCACCTGCGATGGCGGCTAAAATTAATGGAAAGCAACAGAAGTCAGGGCTACGTGAACCGACTCCCAACCAGGCCTCCTCTTTGCTCCCTTCAGATCTCTCTATTTGCCAATCTTCCCGTGGCTTTTGATGTCTGTTGTGTGTCTGTGGGGTGTTTTTTTGCTGTTATTATTTATCACTCGCAGTAAGAAAGAGAATCTTTAAAGTGGCAGAAGGAAATGGGAAGGTTTAATATTGCAGGAGGCAGAGTCCCTGAGCCTTTCGGGCTCCTCGGCTGATGATTATTTCTGTGGAGCGATGGGGAGTTGGCGCAGGCAGGGCAGTGATACAAATCTCATTCTGTGCCTCCACGCAGAGCTCTCGCCCCCAGGGCTGGCGGAGACCTTTGCAAATAATGTTATCTTTGGAGGCAGAGGGGGACATGTGGAGCCACCCTCCAGCACCAGCCGCAGCTCTGGGAACCATTGCACTTCCAAAGAAAGGTGTGGGACTGACAGACAGACACACAGACATAGCAGGGAAGAGGGAGACATCCCTCCCAGCTGCTGCAAGGCGTTGGGCATGGCAGCTGTGAGCTCTTCAGAGCTGTGGGATGTGGCAGGAGGTGCAGCAGGAGGAGAGGTCAGGGGTAGCTGGGGGACATTTATTTATTTATTATGCTGCTGCCCCATTTCTTCCCATCCCACGGCCAAAGGGGGATCACATCAGGAGCAATTCAAGCAAGTTCCTTGCTGGGCTGAAATCCAAGGTGCCTCCTGTCCAAATCCTGCAGCAACCAGCTTCATGAGTGGCAGCTGCAGCCCAGGGCTCCCACCCTGGCATCTCCCTGGTGATGCTGTGCTGAGCTCAGAGCTGTCCCACAGCATCCCCCTGTCCTCACCTGCCCGTGCTTCCCCCCAGCCCTGTTTGTTTGTTTGTCTGTTGGCTCAGTGGGCTTGGGCCAGCAGGAAAGCCCTTGCTCAGTAAATACTGTTTCATCTCTGAACAGCAGCTCATCAAATATTAATCCAAACTCAACTGCTTCTTAACGAGGTTTTCTTTAAAGGTGTTGGGGCTCGAACACACCTGGTGGGAGGCAGTGTCCTGGCTTCCCCCTGGCTTTGCCCAGGGAAAACAAAGGGACACCAAGAGGGAGAAGGTCCCTGGTTCAGCCTTCTCCGCAGGGTAGGCATTTCCCACCCAGCGTTAGGAAAACAAGTGGATGAAGAGCCCAAATTCCTTCAGTAAATCTGATGTCTCCAAGGATCATACATGCCCAGATACAGGTTTGGGGTGTTCTGGCTGCTGGCCTTGGGGAAAAAAGTGGCAGATTTTTGTGGTAGATACAGAAAAATCTCACCTGATTGCAAGGAGCTGTGAGAGAGAAAGAGAAAATCACAATGTGCATCAGCTGTGCTTTGGCCTGCCTGCCTTACACTGTGCATCTTGGAGGCACTCCTCCCACAGAGACACATTCCCACAGTTTGTTTGAACAAACCTAGAGGAGAAGTGCAAACTCCACAGAGCTTTGCTGCTCTTTACCCTTCGAGCCTTGTCTGCACCATTTGGGGACCAGCTGGCACCTCACCAGATTTATTCATGAGACGCCTCAGCTCCCACGGGGGAGTCAAGTTCTCCCAGAGCACGTGCCCCATGTCCTGCTGGAAACAGCTTGGAAGTTTGCTCAGACACTTGAACCAGCTCCCTCGTGGCTCAGCATTGCTTTGGTGCCTGGCAAAGAGGCAGTGACTGGGTGGAAAAGCAGCAGAAAACTGGGAGAGCCTTACTGAAGGGATGGGGAATGGAGGAGGGAAGGAGCAGCTGGGAAGCCTTTGCTTGGCTTGGCAGAATCGTTGCACTTTCACTAGCCCAGTGAACGTGGCTGGATGGACCAGCTCATTGCCAGGAGCACATCCATCATCGGTCAGTTGTGGGCTCGACACACAGATCCAGCTTCTCCAAAACAAATCCCGAGGAAAGAACCAAGACACATTCCCTGCCACCCCTGAGTGGTTGGTTGTTGAAGGTCAGCAAGTCGTGGAATCACAGAATCCATTAGGTTGGAGAAACACTCTAAAATCATTGAGTCCAACTGTTGTCCCTGCACTTCCAAGGGCACCACTAACCCATGTCCCCAGTGCCACATCCACACATCTTTTAAATTCCTCCAGGGATGGGAACTCCACCACTGTCCTGGGCAGTCTGTTCCAATGTCTGATCCAAATTTTAGTGAAGAAATGTCTCCTAATATCCAATTTAAACCTCCCGTGAGGAAATTTGAGGCTGTTTCCACCTATCCAACATCACTGATTCACATGGAGAAACCCAGGGATTCCCATCCCTAATTCCTCACTCTCACTTCCAAGGGAAGTTGGGGACCCTCATGCCAGAGGGGTGCCCCAGGGATACATCCTTAGCAGGATAAAAGGGAAAGTGAAATAAAACTGCCTCCCACATCCAGGCAGTGAGGAGAGCTCATAGATGGGTGCTCCCTGTTTCACCTGAGCATGAGGAAGCCACATCTGTAATAGAGTCAAGGAATTCAGGTCTTAGGGGAGGAAGAGTCCCAGGAATTCTTTGCTGCTGCCAGGTGGGATGAGGAGAAGGAGAAATGGCCCCAGACAGTGGGAGCAGGATGTCTCTGCTCCAGCAGATCTCCATTGCTCCTTTGCTTGGTCAGGCAAGCTCCTGGATGCACAGATCCCTGCTCCAGGGTGAAAGGCCAGGGAAAGGCATATTTGGAGTTTAAGGCCTTTTTGTGACACCAGAGCTGTCCGTGCCTCTTCCATTCAGCTGAATATAATCACAGATCCATAGGCTGCAAAGGCCAGAAGGGATTATTGGATCGTGGGAAGCCCATGCAGAGATTCAGGGCAATGATTTCATTGGCAACTTTTGAGGAAGAAGTGGCAAACAATCCATTTAATGGGCAAGCCTGGCACTGCCTCCAGCCAAGCCACAGCAGGGGCTCTTTTCCCTCTCCTGGCACTATAAAACCTGGATATATTTTCATGTGCAATTCCGATGGCTTTGAAAAGTGCCTCCGGGAGTTGGTGTGGTTTTTGTGTTCCTTGCTTTCTTCTTCCCATTCATGGAAGGCCCAGGATAAAAGTGACCAACCCCTTGTGCCCTGCATTCCCAGAGCTTCTGATCATCAGGACCACAACCAGACTGGCCCAGTCTCTGCCAAGGAGGGGGCATCTGCCATATTAACTCTTATTAAATCACAATCACGTCTCTGTTAATATTTAAAAGGGACTGCCAAGGGTTTGCAATGCTGCAGGGCCCCAGTGACCACAGACAAGGTGTGAAGTGTGTGGGTGCACGGGCACATCCCTCCACATCCATTGCACTCAGTGTCCCACTCATGGGAAAATCACCCAAACTTCTCCTCTGGGCACTGCCCAGGGACCCTTTCAAGGCTGGGTTGGATGGGGCTTGGAGCAGCTTGGTCCAGCAGAAGGTGTTGGAGTGAGATGAGCTCCAAGGTCCTTTAGCACCCAAGCTGTTCTGGCACTCTGTGGTCCGGGGCAGCCCCACCAGAGCTTCTGCAGAGTCTCAGGGGTTGCAGGGAGATGAAGTGGGGGGCAGCTCAACAAACACCTAGTCTAGACCACAGGCATCTCAGCATCTTCCCATGGCATGGTCACTTCAGTGTTGCTGCCATTTCTTGGCACGCTTTGCACCTTGTCCCCCCACAACCAGCTCCCTCCTCCAGCCCAGCTTGGGGAAGTTCTCTTTTGTGCCAGTGTGCAGTTTTTGTTGCCTTCCTCCCCCCGCTCCCATCTGCTCCCTCCCTCTCCAGTGGCCGTGCTGCCGTCTGTCCAGGGGCAGGGCGCTGTGTGTCCATATGCTGTCCCTCGGCAGGGCTGTCACCTCTCCTGCTGCCTCCCGCAGCCAAACTCGGCAGGGGAGAGAAGAGAAGCTGGAGTGGGGAAGGGGCCTGCAGGCATTTCGCAGCAGTAACAGAATAAATCTAATTTATAGACATAGCAAAATGCAGCTAAAGCAGGAGTTGAAATAAATGCAAAGCACACCGAGGTCTCAAGTTATCGGCACTGTAACATTTTTCCTGACTATCTCTGTTTTCCTGCCTGGGTTTGTCTTTGTAGCTTCCTCCCAGACAACTGGACCTTTGCTCTGAAGTGAAAATGAAAGCTGGGGGAAGAAAAAAAATAATGGGAAATGAATTCTTCAGATCTCCTTCATGATGCATCAGCCCCATCTGGCAGCTCCCTGTGACAGGGAGCGGAGCGTGGCTGGGTGGCAGGTGGAGAGACAGGCATTAAAAAAGGGAAATAAAGTAAAATAAAAGGCACAACTCTCCTTGCAGCTGGGAAGTGAGCCTGGGCTGCTGGGGGGGCTCTGCCAAGGCACAGAGCTCCAGGTGAGGCTGGGAAGACAGGGTTGGAAAAGCCTTCTTCGCTCATGGAGGTGTGAGGACAGGGAGATTTGTCTTCCCATTCCCTGGCTTGTCAAGGTAATGGGAACAAGCAGGTGGGAGATGTTTGGAGGCAGCCTGAACTAATTAGGAGAGAGTGTAGAGGAGAGAGATTCTGATGGAGGGGGGGAAAGGCAGGGGGAAGGAAACGCTTCGTACTGGTGAGCACTGCCCCTGATGTAGAGATGAGGAAAGGTACCAGAGCAAGGAGTGATGGAGCAGCCAGCCCTAACTTGGGCTGGATGGAGCCTCTCCAACGGAGGGGGCTGCCAGAGGAGCTTGGGTGTTCCAGGAGAGCACACAGGAACATGGGTGCCTCGTGGGGGTATCCATCACCATCCCAGCCAGGCATCCCAGGAGTCAGCAGAGTTTTCCAAACTCTGCTCCAGCCCTTTCCCAGCGTTACAGTGAACCTGTCTCCAAAGCAGCATCTCACTTCCAGCAGGCCTTGGGCTTGTGGTTGTGTTTTCCCAGCCTTGTCAGCCTCCTCTCCTTCAAGACTTGCTCCTGGAGCTGGGAATATGATTCGGAAGGGAGCATCATTGCCTCCTCTGGCCACATCTCCTCTCCCTTTGCAAGAAGTGGCAGCTTTTTGAGCCTAATTTAGCAGTCTTTAATCTGAGTTATTCCAAACCACACTTGCCACTTCCTTCATGCATTCCCGCAGGATGATGGGCTGATTTCACAGAACGAAAAGCCTTAAGCAAATCTTGTCACACAAGAAAATTGATTTTTCAAAACTGACTTTTACAAGATTACTGGTGGTTTTTCTCCCCCTCATCTTTCTTCTGTATCGTTCCCTTCCAGTCTCACGAGGTGGCTCCAGATCTAAGGAAATTAGAGATGCTGTGACTAAATTGAAAATGTAAAAATGGGGAGAAAGAGGGGAAAAAAAGACACCCAGCACCTCCTCTGCTGCTGCCTCTGAAGAATATGGCTGCTGGTGCCTGTGAAGGAGCAGAGCTGCCTCCTTGACCACTTGACTCACGGCCATGACTTCGATGCCATGTCTCAACAGGGTCTGTCCAAGGATTATGCCAACACCTCGCAGGGAACACCCCCTGATGGGCATTCCTTGGTGATCCCAAGGCAGATCACAGCATCTTTTTCGTCCTCTCCCTCAATCTATACATATTATTTTATCTTTTGGAATTAAAAAAAAAAAACAGTTTCCCCCTGCCGCTCAGTTCAGAGACATCTCAATGTGTTTTGTTAAAAAAAAGAAGACAGGGGAAGAGTTGCCTTGAAGTTGTTTCAGACAGCTTAAAATATGCTAAGCTTTTGTGTTTCTGCCACATAAATAATGAATCCTCTTACAGCTTCTGAGTCAGGAAAGACGTTGATTTAAGAGGCCTTCAGCTCTGTTTGAGGCTTTTCTGCTTTCATGCCAGAAAGGGGAGAATGTGACCAGGGACGAGCGAGGTGTGAAGGATGAGGCAGAGTGAGCAAGGAGGATATGGGGTAGGGACAGAGGTGGCACCCACCACTGCCCTGCAGGAGCTTTTCTAAGGGATTTCACTCCTTGATTCCCTCATTGCTCCTTTATTGCAGATTTTGGGGGCTAGAGGTGGGTTTAAGAGGAGGACAAATCTAATCCTGTCACTGTCTCTGGGGCAGGGGAGCCTTTCCTCCCCAAACCCGGGTGACAGTGATACCTGTGCCAAGGATGTGCTGCACACCCTGAGCTTCCTCTCCACATGCCATGGAGTTATCTCAGCACAACTGTTTGCACTACACAGCACACCCCATCCCAGGGAGACCCCAAAGGAATTCTAGGTTCACCCAGCAGGAGATCGGGGACTAACTCTATTCACTTCAGCTCTCAAAGATATCCTTGGCTTTCTGTGCAACTCCAGAAGCTGCTGGCAAATATTAAAGCAAAGAAAAAAGGCAGGATGTTGTCTCTGGATTAGAAGGTTGTTTGTAAAGCATCAGCCAACATTTATTGCTCAGCTCCACTGTTACTGAAGTGGGTAGTGAAGAACTTCATGGTTGTTACTTCTGGAGATGTCTTTTTGGTTTTTTTTCTTTTTAATGCTGTTTCATGGTGTTTTATACAGAAGATGATAGATAATCACAGAGCTCTTTGGGTCAGTGTGTTGCACCAGGACACAGCCACACGGGGTTGTTTTCCTGTGACATGGCTGAGAAGGGCAGAGCTGTGCCAGGGTGTCAAGGGCATTCAGCTCGGGAGAGAAGAGGGACCTGACCATAATTTTGGGCATGGATGGATGACTGGATGGCTGAATGGATATGGATGAACTGATGGATGGCTGAGGGAGCTGGGCTTGTTTCAGCTGGTGAAAAGGAGGCTCAGGAGAGACCTCATTGCTCCCTACAGCTGCCCGAAAGGAGGTCCTAGTGAGGTGGGGGTTGGTTTCTTGTCTCAAGTAACAAGTAGTGGGATGACAACAAACAGCCTCACATTGCACCAACAGAGTTTTATATTGGATGTTAGGAAAATTTTCCTCCCCCAAAACGCTGCACAGGCCTGTCACAGTCTGGAGTCCCCATGGTTGGAGGGATTTAGAAGGTGTGCAGCTGTAGCACTTGGGGACATGGCTTAGTGGTGGCCCTGGCAATGCCAGGGAACGCCTGGACTCAATGATCTTGGAGGTCTTTTCCAAACTGAGCAATTCTGTGATCCCATGGATGAATTTCCTGCTGAAAAGATGAACAGATCTTTTGGTGAACTCGTGACCTTATTCTGCTCCCCTGTGAGCTGCCTGTGTGTTTGCATTAGCACAGAGGGAACACATTGGATATTTATTATTCCTCTTCATGACTTGCCAGATCTCCAAGCTGCTCACATTTCAGCCAGTGGATGCCCAAGTTCCTTACACAGGAATCCCTGCCCTTGGCATCTTCTGTGAGGAGATTCCCACAGAATCAGCGCTCAGCCCATCTCACCCAGGGTGCCACCTCCAGACTCAGCTGCCTCTGCTCATAATCCTAATGTGAACCTGATATCCTGTTGATAATCCTAATGTGAACCATCTGATCTAGACACAGTTGAGCACTGAATAATTAACTGTTCTGGCAGGGCAGGCCAGGGAACCTGCCAGAGAAGGAGCTGTGCCTCACACCAACCTGAGGACGTGCCAGGAGTCAGACAGAGCACAAGGAATGAGGAACAAGCCCGAGAGATGGGATGTGAACAGTGGCTGTAAGAGGGAAGGAGGGGCTTTAGGGGCACTTCTGGGGCTGGAAATTCAGACAGAGCCAGCTCAGGCTGGTGAGCACCACTTTTGGTAGCCCAAAGCATTGCCTGGGCTGTTTGGCAGGTCCAAGTTTGGCCACCATCCTATTATAAGCCTGGCCCGAGGTCTGTCTCCTCTTGCCATGCCAGAGAGAGATCAGACCCTGTCATGCTACAGAGATCAAACCACAAAGCCCATGAAAACATCCCAAACTCAGGACCAGGTCAAAGCCTCAGAGGAGCTTTTGGAGCCAGCCAAGAAAAAAAATCCTTGGAGAAGATTTGACACCCAGCAACTCTCCTTTGCATGAGTTCCATGTGCAGAAAGGCACGAGCCATTCCTGCCTGCTGTGCCAATCATTTCTGCCCTGAAATGTGTGGATTTGGCAGCTCCAGTGATCTGGAACATGAGGTCCCAGCCCAGCACCACTTTCAAGAACCCCAAGCAGCAGATTTCTTATGCTGATGAAGACCTGTGAGTTTCTGTCTCCGCTCACCGCTGTCTTTTTCCTGCCAACCCCAAAGGAATTGCACATCAAGGTGCAAAGTTGCAAAGGCCTCAAGCACAGGTGGAAAATGAGAAGTGGAGCAGAGGGAAAGGCGAGTTTGAGCAGCTTCACAGCACTAAGATTCACTTTGCACTGAGGAGGAGGATAAACACGGCAGAGAATTAGCTCTTCAACATGCCAGCATCCATAAATCTGGCTGAAGACATTCTGCTACGGGGGTGGAGTGGGGTAGGAAGACCCCAGAAAGGACTAATCCTGTTAAACTATTTGAGAAAATACAAACCACGTGATGAAATTGGATTACCCAAAATAATAGTTAAGCTATTAGTCATGTCTATTGTGCAGTGGGGTAAGTCAGGGATGTAGGCAGGAAAAATGAAACACGGCATCACTGCCGAAGGGGTAAAAACTCCCCAAGGAGAGGTGACACCCCCAAGCTCATCCAGGACTGGGGGTGGATTTCCCCAGGATAAGCAGTTTTGGCAGCTGGCTGTCGTAGTCAGAATGGTTTTAAACTTTCTCCACATACATTAAAATCAGGAATTTAATGTTCATAATTTAACTTAGGGGGAAAAAGTACAATTTTCATTTGATTCCATGACTCTGAGGCCAAAGATTCTTAAATCTAAAATCTCATCCTTAGAGGAAAAATGAGTTATTGTGAAAGAAGGTGAATTTGTGAAAGGGGAGGAGCAGAAAAACATCCATAGTGGCAAGAGCAATGCCAAACAGGGATTAATGGGGACAGGGTTGGTGCCCAGCCTGGTCATGTGATGGGGTGGAGGAGGAGAGGGGATTCTAAACCAGGATTAAACCAGCACAACATCTAAAGCTCTGCCCTTTGATTCAATCTGCCACGAAAACAGCTCAATTTGCCGAAGGAATCACCCAGTCCATGAAGTTTGGTGTTTTCCCTTCGAAACAGTAACAGGACCTCTCTGGATTCCTTCCAGGGCAGGGATGAGGGTCCCTCCCAGCCCCTGGTGCAGGGAAGGAGCTGGGGGGACACACTGGGATGGGCTTTGGCCAACCCCTCCCTGCTGCTAAATCCAGAGTCTGTAACCCTTCCTGGTCTCCACACGTGCTCCAGCATGGGGTGCACAAGCACTGGGCAGGTTTTATTCCCCACCATCCCCCAGGCAAGCCCAGCCCGTGGGCCCCAAGGCCTCTCCATGTCTCCAGAGCTCCGTGCAGCACCAGCTGCAGCCCCGGCGTCCATTGATTGTCTGCACGGCTCATCAGCCCTCTCCAACTATTCCCCACGGTTGATCAGTCAAGTCATTGACAAGTTAACAGCTTTGTTTACTTCTCCCTCTCACTCCTGCAGCCAATTTGTTCCGATCTGTGCTAAGGGAAAGGCTGCTTTGATTGGTTTCTCTCCAGAAATGAACCACGGCGGGTGCATGGACTGGTGACATGGCTGTAATTGTGTCACCTGGGAGAGAGAAACCTCACCCCACTTCTTTCAGGTTCCTTGGGAAGCACGGGCCTGACCCCAGGGTGTCCCTGATCATCTCTCCTCCAGTACCCCAGTGCTCTCCTCAGAGCTGAACTCTCATTGAACATCTTCAGGTGTTATTTGGGGAGCTCTAAGTAGCCCCTCATGGATCTTTCCCACCCACGGGACCTGCTGATGGCAAGGAGGAGATGCAAAACCCAGGCACTGCCCTTGGAGACTGCAGCTGATGAGCAATCAGGCTCATCCCAGCCTCCTGGCTTGGCAGGAGTGGCAACACTGGAGCCGAGACAAGATGGAAAATCAAGCCAGGATTTCCCTCTGCAGCGAGGTGTTATTATTATCATCGAAATCCCAGAGCGTTTAAAAACAATCCAACCCCAGTGGTGGCAACTGGTGCATCATGGTGAGCACAATCAGACACCAAACATGTCCTTGTCAGGGGTAAAAGGCTGAAATTTGGGACAAGGTTGCAATCTTTCTCCTTGTTTATTTGTTTTTGAAAAAAAAACATATGGAGAAAAGGAGGCTCAGGGGGGACCTTCTGGTTCTCCACAACTCCCTGACAGGAGGAGTAGCCAGGTGAGGGTCAGGCTCTGTTCCCAGGGAACAAGGGACAGGACAAGATGAAACAGCCTCAAGTTGCCCTAGGGGAGGTTTAGGTTGGATATTAGGGCAAATTTCTTCACATAAAGGGTGGTCAGGCATTGGTACAGGCTGCCCAGGGCAGTGGTGGTGTCACCATCCCTGGAGGTGTTAAAATGTGTGGTTGGGGTGTTTAGGGCCAGGGGTTAGCATAACCTCGGCAGTGCTGGTGATGCCTTAAATGACTCCCTAGAAACAGAGAGCAGGCAGGAATAAAGGAATCAAGGAGGGATTGATTGGAAAGGCCTTCAGAGGTACACTCTGGGCTCCAGAGGCTCCTGCCTCAGTGCATCCCAACATGGACAAGGACAGCTCCCGAGTTCTTCCCACTTGGATCTCAGCATCAATTCCCCAAGCAGAAGCCAGGCAAGGATGGAATTTGCCCAAGCTTGCCCCCCTGTCCCCAAGATTGTGGTTTGCAGTTGTTGGGCCTAGGAGGGTCTGGGTGTCCTTGGAGAGCTGGAGAGGCTTTGTTGTGTGTGTGTGAGCATGAGAGAACAGCACTGAACGAGCTCCAGGGAACTGCAGAGTGGCACTGGGCAGGGCAGGGCTGGGAACATAGAAAAGTTAAAACCTAAAGCATCACCGGGTTAGCAGTTGGAGCAATAATCTCAGAGGTCCTTTCCAACCCAAACAATTCCATGGCTCTATGATCCCACACCCCACTCCCCTTGCTCGAGGGCCAGCCAGGCCTCAGCCACAATTCTCAGGGCTCTTTCTCAGAGCTCTTCCCTCCTCGGTGAAGCCCAGGCTGGAAGGCCCAGCTGTGTAATTCGGATGGTGGAGAGGTTACCCAGGGCCTGCCCGCTGATAAATGACCCCACACTCACAGGGGGAGGCGCAGGCTCCGCGGAGGAACCGCGCGAGGCCCACACGTCTTCATTAGGGAAGGGAGCGGGCGGGAGGAGAGGAATAACCTCATACATCACCATTATGAAAATTTACCCATAATAAAGAAATAATTTGTGCGATGCATCACGGCGGAGCCGTGCGGGGGGCACTGTGACACCGCTCGGGCTGGGAGCCTCACTCCATCATTTCTCCCAAGGCTGTCACCAGCAGGAGACACCGGCACCAGCCATCCATTGTCCCTGTCCCCTTCGGACCTCCAAAGGATGCCAGAATATCACCCTCAAAACACCATCTCCTCCCCGTGGAGGATAGCACAGCTCCGGAGCCTGGGGGCATTTGGGGTGGTGCTCATGGCATCCCACCAGGGACTGCTCTCCCGGGAGGGTGAGAGGAGGGGACTGTCACATCACACACTGGGTGTGAACCGAAGGTACTGCTGGCAATAAAGCAACAAAACCCATTCTCTGAGCAATTTGTAGCAATTAATAGCCATTCCCAGGAATGAAATGTTAATTAATTCATTCCCCGAGCCATGCATTTATTTAAGGTATTTGTGGGTGTTCTTGGTGCTTTTATTAAGCAATTAAAATGCGTCCAAGAAAATATTTATCCATTTTAAGTAATTCTTAGTAAACACGATTTATATGGCAAGCAACCACTTTATTTTGCATTGTTAATTAAAACCGACGACACACTCCACTTCCCCGGGTTATTTGCCACCAGAGCAGCAGCTCTGCCAGGAGCTCTGGTTCAGGGCTGCTGGCAGCTCCAAAATCCTCCCAGGGTGGATTTGTGCACTGCTTGATGGAGCATTTCAGAGTCCAGAGAGCCCCAGCACCCCCGTGTTGCCCCCCAGGACTTCCTGTGCTCCTGGAAGGAGCTGTGGCCTGATGGAGACCTTTGTAAAGATTTTGTAGAGCCCTACAGCTTTCCCAGGGCTGAGAAGTCAAGAGTTTGTTCCCACGCACTGGATGTTGAAGGATTCCAAGCCCTTGTGATGCTTTAGGTTTTAACTTTTATATATTTTCCAACCCTGCCCTGCCCAGTGTCACTCTGCAGTTCCCTGGAGCTCGTTCAGTGCTGTTCTCTCATGCTCACACACACACAACAAAGCCTCTCCAGCTCTCCAAGGACACCCAGACCCTCCTAGGCCCAACAACTGCAAACCACAATCTTGGGGACAGGGGGGCAAGCTTGGGCAAATTCCATCCTTGCCTGGCTCCTGCTTGGGGAATTGATGCTGAGATCCAAGTGGGAAGAACTCGGGAGCTGTCCTTGTCCATGTTGGGATGCACTGAGGCAGGAGCCTCTGGAGCCCAGAGTGTACCTCTGAAGGCCTTTCCAATCAATCCCTCCTTGATTCCTTGATTCCTGTCTGCTCTCTGTTTCTAGGGAGCCATTGAAGGCATCACTTGTAGGGCAGACAGGGGGAGGTGTTTGCTCAGGTGAGCATGGGCAGCGCTCAGGTGGATGAAGTGCATGTTAGCAACGCTCCTGCACAGACTGACAGCCTCTGGGGTTTGCTGTGCTCTCACCGTGAGCATGGGGAAACCTTTGGGGGCTCCACCAGCCTGGAAGCCCAGCCTGAAATGGGATTCATGGAAAAAAGGGATGGAACTGCTGGGTAAAAGCCCTTGTGCAGAAGGAGACACATCCCACCGAGAGCCTGGGAAGAAGCACAGCTGTGTCATCCCAGATTTTGGCAGGTCTCCTTCAGAAACCAGAGCAGAAGAGGAAAAAACACTAAGACATGAAAACCAAAACAAAGCCTTAGCATTGTTTAGGAGCTGACAAATCCCAAACTGTCCTTTCTTATTTCCTTGCGTGTACTCTTAGCTGGGAAGCGATCGATGGAGTTAGAAAAATGCTATTTCCCTGAAGAACGTCTCCTTAGAAAAGTCCCTCCCTCCCTCTTCAGTGTTAAAAGGACTCAGTGCAGGTATTCTATTTTTTACTCATTCTTTAATCACCAGCTTTTCAGTGCTGACTGTAATAACCCCTTTGAAACTTGGATCAAAATATCTCTTTCCTGGTTGAAGTTTGTTTTCTTCCATCACCCGAGCAAATTCAATTTGCAGAAGATACTGAATTGGGAGGCACCTGGAACTCCCTCCAGAGAGGGCAGAGGAAAACAAAAGCGTGTTAGAAATATGGGAAAGGAAACAACAGAATGAAACCCAGCCCACAGGGGAAGAAATGCCCATCTGGGGACACAGACTGAGATGGTGTTAGGCAAAGAGAAAGAAAGAAAATGTGCACATCTCTGCTCTGGAGCCAGCCTGGGAGAGCTGGGCGTGCTCATCTGGACAAGAGAAGGCTCCAGGGAGAGCTCAGAGCCCCTTCCAGGGCCTAAAGAGGCTCCAGGAGAGCTGCAGAGGGACTGGGGACAAGGCATGGAGGGACAGGACACAGGGAATGGCTTCCCAGTGCCAGAGGGCAGGGATGGATGGGAGATTGGGAAGGAATTGTTCCCTGGGAGGGTGGGCAGGCCCTGGCACAGGGTGCCCAGAGCAGCTGTGGCTGCCCCTGGATCCCTGGCAGTGCCCAAGGCCAGGCTGGACACTGGGGCTGGGAGCAGCCTGGGACAGTGGGAGGTGTCCCTGCCATGGGACAAGAGGAGCTTTAAGGTCCCTTCCAACCCAAACCCTTCTGGGATTATGATTCTGCGATCTGCATTGGTCATGGGACATGGGGAGAAGGGGTGAATCTGGAGCTGGGTGCTCCCAAGGTGCCTGTCAGTGGTAGAGGGCAGGAAGTGAAGACACCCCACTGTCACCCTGTGGGGAGCACCTGAGAGGCACAGGGGCACTGAGATAGGTCCCAGGGCATCCCCTCTGCCATGCTACCCTTCAGCCTGGAGAGCCCAAAGGAGTCACAGGAACAGCTGCTACGGGCAGGATCCCCACAGACAGACCCTCACCCCTCTCCTGGCACAGGAGGAGCCCCCCCTGACAGACCCTCACCCCTCTCCTGGCACAGGAGGAGCCCCCCCTGACAGACCCTCACCCCTCTCCTGGCACAGGAGGAGCCCCCCCTGCCCAGCCCTGTCCCTGCAGCTCCTGCAGTGAAGTCTGGCCGAGGGTGAAAATCAGCACAAACAGGGACAGGCGAGTTAGTGGCCAAGTCATTGGGGAGAGACTAAAGCAGGTGAATTCATGCAGTCTGGGAAAGACCCCGGGGGGCACATTTGCAATCCACAAATACCTCCAAGGGAACAGCATAAATGAAAGGAGCCCCTGCTCTCCAGGCTGGCAGGAGCCAGGCCTGGTGCAGCACAGCCACGGAGACAGGAGGAAGAAATCACGGAGAGCTGCAGCAGTGGAGGTGGTGAATGGGGCTGCAGGAGCATCCTCCTGTCCTCTCTGCTCTATTTTACTCAGATCCTGTTTATAAATAATAACTGAATGGTTAATAGGTGAGCAAGGCATGTTTTGGGCTCGTTAAAACCCTGGGTAGGTTGCCTTCTGGCTGTCCACGAGCCTGTCACAGGAAGCTTTACAAGAAGGTTATCAGCTGCCATTATTAAAAACCAATTTGACATTATAAAAGATCCATACTGCTCGTTGAGCCACATTGATTTAGCCATGTTAAGCCTTGGAAAACTGGAGCAAGATCCTTGATCTCTGCTGAAGCACGAAAAATTGCTGTTTGTGACACATCTCCGCTCTCAGGAAATCCAGTTTTGCAGAAACGATGGGTTTTGAACAAATCTATAAAGCACTGTGCCACGCTTGTTGGGGGCGTGGGGCTGCGATGTCAGACAGCTCTTGGAAACTTTGAGGATCTCACCTGAAGTCTGCCCTGCTCAAGCCCTCCAGACACTTCTCCATCTGGTTCCAATTCCCTCCGGGAATATTGGGAGGATGAGCTGCAGGCAGGTGCAAGGACATGACCCAGGGAGCCCACGAGTCACTTTTATCCTCAGGTTGAAGCCTCCTTCTTGTCCTTTGCACAGCAGGAAAGGTGGATTTGTGTGAAATAACCAGGGAAGTGCCTGGCACAGGAGAAGCTCTGGATTGTCCCGAAGGTTTGGTGCGACATCCTGCCCCACTGGCTGCTGAAAGAAATGGCTTCATGTACCTGGTGCCTCCCTTGAGCACCTGAGGAGCAGAAGAAGACCCTCCAGAGGGTGGAAACCATGCTGAGAATCAGCTCACAGCTGGGAATCTCTACAGGGACAAAGCTGTAAAAGGAGCTTAATGGAGCAGAAAAATTCCTGACAAAGAGCGTGGGGCATTTCCACTTTTGCCAGCTGGAGTTTCCCTGTCCCTCCAGCTTTCCACCTTCCTTCCTTCCCTCCTGGCTTTCACCCATCTGCAGTTCCTGAGATGTGAATTCAGCAAACCAAACAGGACCAGCAAACCAAGCAGGAGATGACGAGAACATGTCTCCTCTCCATCCCACAGGCTGTGCAAAGCTTCGGGAATGAGGGACTAGACCTCTGGCAGATCTCCCTGTCCCTCTCCTGCCCCATCTCCAAGGAACCAGCTGCTGGCACAGCACTGGCAGATGCTCTCTGGGCAGCAGCGTTCCTGCGGCACAGAGGCAGCAGGACAAGGCAGATCCATCGGGATCTGAGGGAAGCAGGATGCAGCCTTGCGGGCTGACCCCGAACCAGCCGCTTGGCTTGGGCTGCAATTCCCAATTCCCTCCGGGAGGAGAAAGGCGTCACCAAAGCATCAGTGACCACTCAGCCCCTCGGAGCAGCACCGGGAAGGCTCCGCTTGTGCAGGTTTTCCCACAGGAAACCTCCCTCGTTAACACACAAAGTACAGCCCTAGAAATAAAACCGGCATCTCCTGATTAATTATGGGAGGGGGAGGCCAGGGAGGAGGGAGGCAGGGGAGGGAAGCTGAAGTGGCCAGTCAGCATCTGTTAGAAGTGCGAAGATAAATGGAAGGCGAGGGCAGGTCAGTGCATACAAATCACTTCCATCCACTCGGGAACACCTCTCAGGGCGCTGTGTCATCACGGGGGAGGCTGAGCGGCTCGCTGGCAGGAGGCACTGAGCTTCACAGCAGCGGCTGCTCGGGGCATTGACTCTGGCAGCACTCAGGGTGCTCTCCAGCCTGCCCTGGACCGGCATTCCGCTCTCGCTCCAGCCCCACTGAGGCACGTCAGTGCCTGTGGACCTTCAGCAGGAGCTCCCTGCAGCTCCACTTGTCCTTGGCTGCCTTTGGGGCAGCATTGAAGCCGTGGGGAACCATGGCAGAGTGACAGGAACAAGCAGAGGGAAGCAGGAGAGCCCTGGGAGGACCAGGAGCAGATGCTGCTTGCCTTGAAGGGGGCAGCTTTCCCCAAAACCACCCCACTGACCCCGTGTGGGGAGCAGCCTCCACAGCTCCCTCCTCTCCTCCCAGCTCCCTTGCATCTTTCCCAACCCATCCAGCACAACCAGAAAGGCAGCCCCAAAACCACAAGGCAGAGACTCCTCAGGGAAACCCTCTTCCCTCCAATTTACCTGTCAGTTGTTTGGGGAGGATTATTACATATTTTTTCCCAGGGTTTTTTTTCCCTTCCCCAAAGAGCGGCTGGAGTTTCTCAGCGCCTGACAGCATCTCCCGCCTTTCCCACCCGCTCCCGAGTGGCAGGTTGCCAGATGGTGCCCCATTAGGTCACATTTGCTCATTGTTTGGCAAACAGGGCTTAATTCAAGTGCTGAGTTGACAGCTTGTTCTCCAAGACAATTTGCAAGTTGCAGTGTTGCAAATGCCAGCTTGGCTTTTCGGGGAATGTTATTTCAGCTGCCTTAAAGGGATAAAGTTCTCTTTGACTGGGGAAAAAAAAAAAAGAAAAAAAGGAGGAAAAGGGGCAAAGTGGGGGGCAGCAGAAAACGTTTTTAGTGGTTTTGATGTGGAAGGACCAGCAGTGTTGCTGGCAAGCATTCAGGAAGGGACTGTCATTCACCGTCAAACAGAGACCTTCCATGCCCCATTCCTCCCATCACTGAGGTCCTTCACAATCCTAAAGAATGAGGTGTATTCCCAGCAAAACAGGAACACAGAAATCTGGTTTCTTTTGGAAGGGTTTCAGGAGGGGTATACACACACATCTCTTTGATGGCTGCTCTCCAAAACCTGTGGCTGTAGCCCCTGCATCCCCGGGGAAGGCGATGATGCCAAGAAGAACTTTGTGTCCCTTCTGAAGTCAAGGGCACCCTGGGTGTGCTGCCCCCAGCACTGCCAGCCACACGTGGAGGTGGCAAGGAACACAAAATGGCACCACCACGATGCTCTGTTTTCTTCCACAGGTGGGCAAAAAAAGGCCAAGTTATAAAGGAAGCCTCCGGTGACTTCTACGAAACCATCGTGGACCACACGTTCTTCTTCGAGCCCGTCTCCTGCGAGGTCACCAACGCTCTGGGCAGCACAAACATCAGCAGGACCGTGGATGTCTACTGTGAGTACCTTGTTGCCTCAAGTCTGGCTTCCAGGCTCAGCAGAGCCACTGAAAATCAGCGTGAAGGAGACACAGCTTGGTCTGACCTGCCCAGGGGTGGAAGGACTTGCTGGGTTCTTCTGTAATGCTCCAGTGGTCAGACCTGTGATTCCCTTGCGAGCTCTGGGGTGGTCCCTGAGGAGCTGGTCCTTCTGGAGGTGCAGCAGGCACCTCCCTGAGGCTTTTGTTTATTTAGGGCCCATCAAGACCTACTAGTGTTCTCACTGACCTCTTTGGTTCGAGGGTTTGTGGCTGGCACAGCCTGCCAGTGGCAGTAACTCTGGTTTCCTCTGTGCAGTTGGGCCCAGGATGGCGACAGAACCGCAGTCCCTGCTGGTTGACCTGGGCTCGGACGCAGTGTTCAACTGTGCCTGGACTGGGAACCCCTCTCTCACCATCGTCTGGATGAAGCGAGGCTCGGGCGTGGTAAGAACTGTGTGGGGAGGGGCCGTGTCCAGGGCATGGGTGCTGCAGGACACTCCCCGTGGAGCAGAACACGTGTGCTCTGCGAGCTCCTGGCTGGAGGAATGCTGGCTCCTGCAAACACAAAGGGGTCCTGAGAGTGGGGGAATTTAATTCCCTGATGATGGACAGAAGGGTTGAACCAGAGCATCACTTAACACCTCACTGATGGGGAGCAGGTCTGCAATTCACCTGCATGTGGTTCCTTCTGGGATGGTCCTATGTGGGATGGTCCTCCCTGGGATGGTCCTTCATGGGATGGACCTTCATGGGATGGACCTCCCTGGGATGGTCCTTTCTGGGATGGACCTTCCTGGGATGGCCCTTCCTGGCCCCCAGGCCTGGGATCTCACATCCCTACGTGTTCACCCCAGCACTCCCTGCTGTTGACCGGAGCCTGCTCCAGGGAGGAGCTTGGATCTGTCCCAGCAGACTTCTCCACATCTCTTTTGTCCTGAAAATCATAAGGAGCTTTTCCAATAGTAATCACAGCTCAGTCAGCCCTGGGAGGCAGGAGATGCTCTGATCCCTCTTTACGGAAGGGCTGAGCAAAGCCTTTGGAAGAAGTTGAAGAAGGACTGAGATGTGAAATGCATTCAGAAGCACACACAGGTTTGGGTTTGAAAAGCATCTCTGAGCTTCACCTGGGCAGATCTGTGGATGAGGAAACACTGCCATTCCAGCTCAAGGCTGTAACTGGAGAGCTCGGCCCTCACGGAGGGGCTGAGTCCTCTCCTCCTCTCCCCAGGAACACTGAGGCATTAACCACTGGGTGTTTTTTCCAAACCATAATGACCTTGGTGAAGGCCATTTCCTGGGAAGAAATTGTAGACTTGGGAGAGCTGATGGCTTCAATCATCAAAGGAATCCCAGTGGGTCAGTAATTCCTGGGTGGTTTCCCATCCCGTGGCTGTTTCTCCAGGTTTCACACACAAATGGTTGTTCCACTGTCTCCAGGTGGCTGCAGGGGCCAGGAACAAGGGCTGCCTCACCCTCCTGCTCCAGGCCCAGCCCCCATCGGGGCTTGCCTTTGCTATCCAGCAGTGCCCAGGCACAGCCACCTTCTCCCTTTTTATCTGCCTCCCTCCAGCTGAGTTCTGTCACATTGGAACTTCTCGGAGCAGAGTGAAGGAGATGATTCTGCCCTTCTGCTCTGCCCCATGAAACCCCACCTGCAGTGCTGTGCCCAGCTCTGGGGCCCCCCGCATCAGAGGGACATGAAGCTGTTGGAGTGAGTCCTGAGGAGGCCACAGAGATGCTCCAAGGGCTGGAGCCCCTCTGCTCTGGAGCCAGGCTGGGAGAGCTGGGGGTGCTCACCTGGAGAGGAGAAGGATCCAGGGAGAGCTCAGAGCTCCTTCCAGGGCCTGAAGGGCTCCAGGAGAGCTGGAGAGGGACTGGGGACAAGGCATGGAGGGACAGGACACAGGGAATGGCTTCCCAGTGCCAGGGGGCAGGGCTGGGTGGGAGATTGGGAAGGAATTGTTCCCTGGGAGGGTGGGCAGGCCCTGGCACAGGGTGCCCAGAGCAGCTGTGGCTGCCCCTGGATCCCTGGCAGTGCCCAAGGCCAGGCTGGACATTGGGGCTTGGAACACCTGGGGTAGAGGAAGATCTACCTGCTCATGGCAGAAGACTGGAATTGGATGGTTTTTAAGGTCCCTTCCAAACAATTCCACGATTCTGTGATCTCAGGACAGACCCTCCAGCTGGTGGAACCCAGCAGAGATGGTATGCTGGTCACCTGAGCCACCTCCACCTTCCCAGAGGGATGCTGGCAGAGGATGCTGCTTTGTAAAGCCATCATGACCCAGCCATGCCAGTGGGATGTGGGATCAGGGCTGCTTCTTCCTGAGCCACCTCTCCCACCACTTCTGGGCTTGAAATCCCTGAGCCAATCCCAGCACAACTCTGCTCCTTGTGCAATGTGGAGGTGCAAGTGTGGAGTGTGGTTCTCTCTGAGGTTTTTCTGCCTGTGTCACTGCAGCCACCAAAAGTTTTCTCTTGTATCTTGAACTTTTCCAAAACTGGAGTTTGTAAAAATTCAAATGAATAGGAACAGGATTTCTAATTCTCCCCCCACCAAAAAACCGTGAGGTGTTTCTTTATGCTTTGGTAAACAGCAGTCAGTGATATTTCCATGCCATGCCAGATTTTGGGCTCATCCACTTGGCTTTCCCAAGGATCCTCAGGAGCTGGTGACAAAGCTCTTGTCACTCAGATCATTTGTTTTGCTTGTAATTTCTCATGGCCCACCTGAAAGCCCTCCCTCCTCTCTTTCAGGTCCTGAGTAATGAGAACAAGCTGATCCTGAAGTCAGTCCGCCAGGAAGACGCCGGGAAATACGTGTGCCGAGCCGTGGTGCCGCGGGTGGGCGCGGGGGAGCGGGAGGTGACGCTCACCGTCAACGGTACCTCCTGCTTCCCTTCCACCATCCATTCCCTCCTGCTTCCCTTCCACCATCCATTCCCTCCTGCTTCCCTTCCATCATCCATTCCCTCCTGCTTCCCTTCCATTCCCTCCTGCTTCCCTTCCATTCCCTCCTGCTTCTGTTCTGCCATTCATTCCCTCCTGCTTCTCTTCCACCATTCATTCCTTCCTGCTTCTGTCCCGCCATTCATTCCCTCCTGCTTCCCTTCCATCATTCTTTCCCTCCTGCTTCCCTTCCATCATTCCCTCCTGCCTCCCTTCCACCATTCATTTCCTTCTGCTAACCTTCCATTCCCTCCTGCCTCCCTTCCACCATTCATTCCCTTCCTGCCTTGATCCTGCTGCTCTGAGATCTCCTGTTCCCAAATTATCCCCTCCCCTTCCTTTTGGAGCAAATCCCACCCCCAGTTGGATCAGGAATCCAGGCTATCGGAGTAAAGTGGATTTTGCTTTTTTTCCCTGGAAATGCACAAGTTAAAGCAGAAAAAAAAAAAAAAAGAACATTAGCTCAGCCCTGCACAGTTCCTTATTATCAACAGGGGGTTATTGAGTAGTTGGGAGCTGGCAGCTTTAAATCTTTAATAGATTAATCTTGCAAAACCCTCGCAAGGTCGGAGAGTGCTGTTGTCTCTGTTGTACAGCTGGAGAGCTGGGAATTGAGCCTGGATCCAAGATCAGCAGCCTAATCACTCTCTCCAACCCACATGAGGATACCTGTGAGGATTCCTGTGAGGATACTTGCAAGGATTCCTGCCAGGATTCCCATCAGGATACCTCCATGGCAGCTCAGGGCTCACCCAGCACTGTGTCAGGATGTGCCCTGGGCTCACACTTAGAGCTCTGGAGTTTAATGATGCCCTGGCCAGGACCTCACAGCAGCTGGTAACAAATTTCAGCATAAATATGGCAGGGAAAGAGCCAGGCGAGCTGCAGATGGTGTAAGCAGAGGATGAATTTTGCATTGTCTCTCACCTGCATGACAAACTGGCAGGTTTCACTCTGCACTTGCTGTCACAAGAGAAGAACATAAGCAGGAGGCAGCTCAGGCAGCAACAAGGATTCATTTCAAACACAGACGATGCAGGTGGTGGATGCCCCAATTCCCTGGAAACATTCAAGGACAAGCTGGGCAGGGCTCTGAGCAACCTGATGTAGCTGAAGATGTCCCTGTCATGGCAAGGGCGGTGGTTTAAAGTGACCTTTAAAGGTCACTTCCCACCCAAACCATTCCATGATCCTATAATCCTAGAAAGGGAAGCCAAGGGCAACGCAGCAGAGACTGAGAACCAACCACTCCCACGACTTGGACTCAGCTCCTCGGCACCTTCATCCTCATTCCCCAGCAGCTGCTGGGTTTTAATTACAATCAAATGAGCTCACGGAAAACAAAGCAACAAATTAGCACAAAGAACATGCTCCTTCCCTGACACCTAGCAGGCACAGGGATGCCCTGAGCACAGAGCAGATCTCCCGCAGGCTGGGGGCATTCGGAGCGTGCAGCATGGAAATGATGCTCTCCAGGGCTTTGCAGCTTCTGCCTGTGGAAACTGATGGGCAGCAAATGAAATCCATGCGTGGGGTTCACTGCTCAGCCTTGAGCATCTCCCAGGATCTGCCTGCCTGCACATCCCATCCCATGGGAGGTGCTGCCTGGGGCTTGGTGCACCCCAAAGGTGTCAGAGTTGGGACACGTCACCACTGGTGACACCAAGGGAGAATCCCACACCTCTGGGTCAGGGTGGTCTCCTGGCCCTCCAAGTGAGCAGAACCAAGCCCCTGAGCAGCATCCCCACATCCAGCATGCACCAAGCACTGGGGCTTGGCAGCCTGTCCTGCAGTGGGAGCAGCACTCCAGCTCTGGAGCACAGCACAGTATGTCTAATCCAGCTAATGAATTCTGCTGGAAGCCTGTTCTGATGGAATTCAAGGGGGAAGTTGAATGCCTCATATTTGGAAGTGATTTTAAATCCAGAGGGTGATACAATTGTCTTGGTATTACCAGATGCCTCCCTCTGTGGGCTGGGATTCGTCACAGAAAAATGAGGCATTGAGAAGTTGTGTTCTGGGCTGGCTGCACAGCCCCTGGTCAGGGCACATGGGCTTTGGGGGGCTGATCCATCCCACCGAGCACAGACACCCCAGATGAGAGATCACCTGATCCACTCTGAGATTGCGCTCCCAACAGCCCAAACACTCCCAAAATTGTCCAAAATCATGGCAGGATGATGTTGGGGTGGGCAAGCATCCTCCTGCCCACTCCTCCTGGCCACACCAGACAGGGCTGTGGTTGCAGAGCAGCCCAGTCCCATGCCAGAGCCAAGGCCACCAGCCTGCAAGGGAGCAGATAGGATTCAGAGTCTGGTGAGTGGGAAGGAGGATTATGCAAAGCAGCAGCATTTGGCAGGGCCGGCGCAGCAGAGGCTCGAGGGAAGGGAGGAACTTGGTGCCATCATAAATCAGCAGCAGCTGGATTTACAGACAAAGCCTCTCGATGCTCCTGACTGCACCCAGCCTGGTCGCAGCTCCCACCCCAGCAGGAGAAGCCCCCCAAGGTCACCTTCACGGGTGGATCACCAGCACTCCCATCTGTCTCTGCATCTCCAGGGACTGCTGAGCAGGGACCACCACCCCTGCCCACCTTGCTCTGCAAGAGAAGGTTTGTTGGAAGGTCTGGACGACTCATGCAGGATGTAATTTGCCCAGGATTCACCCCAACAAGGAAGGCAGGCATGCCCGAGAGCTGGGAGCAGGGCAGGGGCTGACCTGCCACCCCAATTAGGAGCACATCATCTGTCAGGAGGTGACAGAAACAACCTGCTCTGGTGGGAGGTGTCTCTGCCCACGGCAGGGGATCTGGAATGAGATGGGTTTTAAAGTCTTTCCCAACCCATTCTGTGATGGTCCTTTGCAATACCAGGCAGAACCAGCCAGCCCAGGACTTCTGCAGGAAGTAAGGAGTTAAACAGAACTCTCCTGCCAAACCACTTTGAGTGCTTGGGAGAAAGGTTCAGATGGACTCGAGCAGACTGGAGATGCCAAGGCCATCCTTTCATTCCTGAAGGCTCCCACCTCAGACTTCTCCTTTGTGTGAGCCGCCAGGACCGCACAAATAAATTGGCACTGAGGTGCTAAAAATAACCTCCACCAATAGCTCCATCATTTATATCCATAGCAACATTGCTCAGAGCCTTTTCCCTGCCTGTGGGCTGTCTCACACTCGGTGCTGAATGCCAAGCTGGAGATTGGCAGCTTTCATAAGGAGCCAGAGGCTGGTGGAGAATCAAATGCCGGCCCTGAATGCGAAGAGGCTGCAACTTCATGCTATTATTTCTGGGCATGTTCATCTCAAAAATAGTCTTTAGTCATCCACTATTATCATGATGATAAGCCTTCGACTCTGAACTCCTGAAGCAATAATAAAAGCCAAAGCCATTGGCATTTGTGCCATTTAAAATCCACTCGCCTTGGGGAAAATGATCCTTTTAATGATTATTAAGCCATTTTTCTCCAGCGTCACCCAGTCTTGGAGCACTTCCAGAATTTTTAAGTAACACACAACCATCAAAATGGAAAGGAGATGGTTCTTTTTATTACTGCTTAGGCCTGGCCTGCAGATCCCATCACTGCTCTTGCCCTCACTGGCTTTGGGACCATCAGGTGAGCAGGAGCATCACTGGCCACAGGAGGCTCAACAGGCAAAGCAAGGAGTCACCTCCACCGAGACCCTTCAGCAAGCTGAGCTTTCAGCGATGGATAAACGAGAACTCACACCTTGGGATCATGCCTAGAACAACATCTTGAGCATTTAGAGGGAAAAACATGATGAAATGTCTTTTTTTTTTGTGGCTTTCTTCGATCAAAAAGGGCACAACAGTTTCCACTACCCTATTCCCATGCCCATTACAGCAAAGCAAGTCCTGACCTTCATGCCCAGCTCCTGCTATTCCTGATGTTGATGGCAGCTCCCTTCCAGCAGTAATTTCCTGAGCTGCCAGCACCGTGGTCACTGGTCAGTGAATTGTGCTTCAATGAGCTTGTTTTCCATCCATCTCCCCTTGGAACAGTGTGAGGAAGCAGGGGCAGGGCTGTGCCTCAGTGGGAGGTGTGTGGGGAGTGTGCAAGTTTGGTGCAGGAAGTTACTGGGATAGTTCCAAAAGGAAAAAATGCACGAGAGTGAAGGATTTAGCATTTTCGTACATTTTTGAGCAGTCTGGAAATTTATGAATGAGTGATTTGAATGAGAATCAGGCAGGAATACCCAGGAAAATCTTTCTCCCCACTTTACCCCAAATCCCTGGGAGTTTTTTTGAAGGAACACATCAGGTGCAGGGCAGGGGGGTGGGGAAAATGGGAAAAAAATCCACCAGGCTGTATTTACTGATAAACCCAGTGACGTACTCCGAACCAGATGTGACAACCCCGAGTGAACACCCGAAACTCCAGAGCTGGAGCAGGGGGAGTTCTGCCAGCCCCTGCCTGCCCTCTCTCCCTGCCCTGCAGCCCAGTTGCTGCTGTTTTCTTTTCTGCCAGCAGCAAGCCACTCATGGAAATGCAAATCTGCTTTAATTAAGGAGGTTAATAAACAGCAATTAGGATCTCATCTCTTATGCTGCTCCCCTGGGGTGATCAGGGCTGTTGAAGAGTGAGGGACATGCTGATCCCACCAGGCCAGGCTGTCCTCTCCCACCCCTTTTCTCCTACCACAGGATGTTCATCAAGGCAGGACAAGGACATTTCCCATCCCTAGCTGGCTCAGCTGCTGCTTGGCTCAGGAAGAGCCTTTCCCACCCTTTCTCACCCAGGCTGGGCTCCTTTCATGATCCAAATGCTGCAGGAGAGCCCAGCTGATGGGTGTCAAGGTTTTCCAGCAGAAACTTCTCCACCACATCTTCCTTAATGCCCTGGAGAGCAACTAATTTAATGCTTGCTTAATGAATCTGCGAGGCCACAGAGGAGGAACACCAGGTGGGATGGGACCTGCTTTGCTTCTGCAGCAAAGAGCCCTTCTCAGGGGCCAGGCTCACCGAGGAGATGGGGGCAGGATCATTTACACCAGGGATGGGGGTACAGAGATTGGGGGCACCCTGGTACTTTGTGGGGGCTTTGCAGAAGCCCCGCAGAGCCCAAAGCCTCCACTCAATGCTCTCCATCACAGGAGGTGATGGGGCTGTTGCTCCATCCCTGCCCCTCAGAGATGGACCCCAATGTCCATCCAGGGCCCCACTAACACTCCCCATCCCCACCAGTCCCATGGGGTGCCAGCAGCCTCTCCTGTCTCCACAGGGCCCCCCATTATCTCCAGCACCCAGACCCAGCACGCCCTGCACGGCCAGAAGGGGCAGATCAAGTGCTTCATCCGCAGCACTCCGCCACCAGACCGAATTGTGAGTAGCACCCCGGGGCACGGCGGGTGCCTGGAACACCTCGGGGTGCCCCGGGCTCACCCCTCTCTCGCTTGGCAGGCTTGGTCCTGGAAGGAGAATGTCTTGGAATCTGGGACCTCCGGGCGCTACACGGTGGAGACGGTGAGCACAGACGAGGGAGTCATCTCCACACTGACCATCAGCAACATTGTCCGGGCTGATTTCCAAACCATCTACAACTGCACCGCCTGGAACAGCTTCGGCTCCGACACGGAGATCATCAGGCTCAAGGAGCAAGGTGGGCACTGCTGGGGAGCTGCTGGGGGCTGGTGGGCAGCGGGAATTAGCGCCTGGCGGGGCTGTGAGAGTGGGGAGATGCTGTGAGAGGCAGGAGGTGCTCGGGAGAGCTCTCGGGATGCCAAGGAGGAAATTAGGAAGGATGGTGACGAGGCTCCAGCTGTGCTAGCTGTAGGATTGCTTCCTTAGGGCACATGATCTTGGCAAAGGGGCAGGAGCAGGGACAAGCCCTGTAAAGTCTCTGCTTGATAAGGTATTCCTGATTTTACCTGTGCTGCTAGAGCTGGAGGGCATGGGCTGATCCTGCAGCCCTTAGTCCCTGTGCCACAGTACAAGGTGATGTCACTGCCCCAGGCTGGAGGATCATTTCCAGCCTTGGAGAAACAGGAGTGGCTGCTCCCAGCAGACCCCACTGCTCCACGGTGATGGGAGCGAGTGGGAGGAAGGCGTTTGGGCTGGTGGCAACCCTCCATGCCAGCCACCAGCCACAGTGCCAGCATGTCTTACAGGGCTGGGCTCGCACACCCAGCAATTCCCAGGGGATGGCCAGGGAAACGCCACTCCCGGGGCTCTCCATAGCAAGGGAGGGAGACAGCTTGTGTGAGGAATGCTTAGCTCCTGGAGGAACTCCAGTTCTCCTCTATTTTATTAAATGCCAGGGCAGGCAGGTGGATTGTTCTCATTAAGCCGTGATTTATAGGCGAGGCTGGCGTCCAGATTAAATCAGAGCTAAATGAACCCCTTAAAATTAGCCTTGGGCTTCTTCCAACGCAAACAGAGCCAGTGGTTTTTCCAGGTCGGCTGCCAGTCAGCGGGAGCGCTCGGCGGCGAGCCCGGGTCCCGGCGGAGGGTGGCCGGGAGGCCGAGCCGGCTCCGAGCTCGGATCCCTGCTAGGCCACGCCAGGGGACAGCCCTGCCCGGGCCAGGGGGACACCGCAGGGTGGCAGAGGCCGTGCCCTTCATGGGGCCAGCCCCGGAGCAGAGCGGAGCAGAGGGCTGAGCGCTCAGGAAGGCTGCGGTGGGCGCGTGGGCTGTGCAAGGCTGTGGACACTTGCTTTATTTTCAAACAGGTACGGAAATGAAATCAGGAGCTGGTATTCAAGCAGGTACGGAAATCATGAGCTGACGGTGAATGTGGATTGTCCCCAGCCATTACCACACCTGAGGGCCTGGCGTCCTCCTCCCGGCCTGGCAGCTTTCCGTAGGGCAGGCAGGACAGGAAGGGGCATAGGGAAGCTGCAGGGCAGTGACAGGGGCAGGACTGGGGTGCTGGAGTGGTCTGGTGTCCCCTGTGCCACTGAGCCACTCTGGACACCAGCGCTTTCCGTGCCTCAGCTCCCCAGTCGCTGGGAGGGGGATGCTGTAACTCAGCCATGTTTAAAATGTAGCAGAAGTCCCATAAAGCGCTGCTTTGGGACAAAAACAAAGAGGGATAAGTACATGTTTCCAGGGTCATTTGCAGACTTCAGCTTGGTTCAGCATCGTGGGAGAATGCTGGCCAGCATCCACTGGCACCAGAGCAGGTCTGGATGGATCTTGGGGCAGGTGCTGCAGGATGCGCTGCCCTTGTGCTTCCTCACACTGTGGCCCAGAGCAGGATTCCCGGGGGAGCCAGCAATCTGCCCCTCCTCAGCTCACCCATCCCTACAGGACAGTTTCCATCCCCACCATTCCTGTCACTGCCGCTTTATCCCAGCCCAGGAGAGCCCTGGACTCTTTCCCCACCCCATTCCCTGCATGATTCTCCATCATCTTCATCCCCATCACCACCTGCTTCTCTCTGAGCTCTGTGCTGCAGATCCCGCTCCCCCAAAGCTGAGAGCCAGCAAGCCCTCCCAGGGCCTCCAGGCTCCTGTCTCTCCACCCCCTTGCTCCATATTCCCCTGGGGAGGCCAAAAAAATCCCATGAGGAGCTACCACTGTTGGCAGGAGCAGTGCCTAGCAGGTGGCCTCAGAAAACCCTGGTTTCTTCTTGCCATGGCTCAGCTGCTGTGTTGTAGGATACTGATTTTAGGGTGATTTTAAGATTTTAGGTCCTTGGGGCAGCTGGACCCTGCTGCAGCAGCTCTCCCCTGAGCTCCAGCTCAAGGCAGCAGATCACTGAGGGGATTTGCCTTTTCACCACCTGGGCACTCAGAGGTTTGGTGATGGATTGATTCTGTGCCACGTAAGTCATGTCACCAGTGGCCCAGCTTGAGTGACATGTGGGACATCAAGGGACCAGCAGGCCTGAGCAGGAAATCCATGAGCAAGCCACAAAGTGAGAAACATCAGTTCTTTTTCGACCAACTGTGAGCAGAGCCTAAACTCGATCAGCACCACATTTTTGTCACCCTGCAGTTCCCAAATTAGGGCTCAGGACCCAGGAGCCCCACAGCCATGGCTTAAGGGTACCATGAAGTGGCTTTAGAACTCCCCTGTCCCACCTGGGATTAGTTGACAAGACACCCTTTGCTGATTACACAGGGGATGCTGGTGGCATGACAGCTGCCCCCAGTCCCACCAGTAAGTTGTGTGGCCCTTGGGAAGAACAAAAGGCACAGGTGGAATCTGTGGTCTCAGGTCCAGGATGAAATTCGTGCCCAACCCCAGGTCCACAGCAGTGGGCAATGGGAAATGGTTCCTGTGTCACCCAATCAAGTGATAGTCCCTGGGCTTTGCTTCTCAGCTGGGTCACCCCCTGTGTCCCCAGGGTCCAGCAGCATCCATGTCCCCCATGTCCTCAGACCTCTCTGTACAGACCTCCTCTGTATGCAGAGGATAAACCTCTCTGCATACATTTTTCCATAAATTCATCCCATTCACTTCCAAGGCAAGGGCTCCAAGGAGAAAACACCTTCCAGGGAGGTGTCCAGGAAAGTTGTGAGGATGCACTCACCCAGCTTACCTGGTCATCCTGGACAGGGTTATCCCTCTTTGGCTCACAGGATCCTACAGGGGGCTTAGAAAGAGAAGGAACGGGGACCTAGAGATACTGCAGCTTTAGGGGACAGGGGTTTTGGGATGTAACTTATCATCCCAGCCAAGGAAGGCCACTTGTGGTACCCACAGCCGTGGTGTCCTGCAGTGGAAGTGCTGCCCTTCACTGCCCTTCCTTAATCCAACCCAACCCTCACTGTAACGTCAGAGTGTGCCTGGAGGAACTGGAGAGCCCGAGCAGGGAGATAACAAGGCTTTGGGACACCAAATCTGACCCTCTCACCAGAAATGTGATTTCCCATCCTGCTCTCCCCACACCTCGCCAGCTGCTGTGTAGATAAATCAGCTTTGCTGGCTGAGCCACAGCCCAAAATCCCCACCAGGAACTCAGTGAGAGAGTTCTTCATGTGAGGATGCATCCCCTGCTCTGCCTCCCACAGACCCTGCCCGCACACCCCACCCTGCAGTGCTCAGCCCTGGCGTGGGCCACCCCTCCTGTCCCAGTGTTTGTAGCACCCTCAGGAATCAGGGAAGGGTGACAGTCGCTAAGCCACAGGAGAAGGCAGGAGAGTGGGATATGAAATAGGCAGGGGCTGTGAGTGATGACTTGGGCTAAGTCATCCATCAGCCTGCTCGGATGCCATTTCTCTTTCTTAATAATATTACCACACCGTTTTCTTCTGCACTTCATCCTTTAGAGAAGCTCACTCATTAACCCACAGGGCACTAACGAGAGCAGTTGCCAGTCTGCTCCTCTGGCTCCCCCTCCTCTCCTCCCAGGGTAAACTGAGGCACAGAACGAGCAGGGTTGTACAACCCACAGTGTCCCAGGGCAGCCTGCGCCGACATCACCACACAGGGATGGGGGAGCAGGGAAGGAGGCCCCAAAACCCTCCCCGGGCTCACCACTGAGCCTCTTGCCAGTAACCAGGGGTGGGTCCCTGGGGGAAAAGCCCCCTCTGTGACCTTCATCCCCCTTCATGCTTCCTCTCCTTCCTCTTGCAGAGTCGGTGCCGATGGCGGTGATCATCGGAGTGGCCGTGGGGGCTGGTGTGGCATTCCTGGTGCTGATGGCCACCATCGTCGCCTTCTGCTGCGCCCGCTCCCAGAGGAGTAAGTGTCACCCCGGGCCACCTGCATCCCCTTGGGAGGGCTGGGGGGAGGACTCTGGGGAGAGGTGAATGGAGTGGAGCGGGGAGAAATCGGAGCCTGAATTTACTGACGCAACTTAATAAATTAAATTTACTTCTCAGCACAAGCTGCTTCTCGTGTTGGTGTACCAACAAACAGCAGCCCAGTGGGAAAAGGGAAGGGTTTACGGAAAACACGCCAGGGTAGCTGCTGATCCCTGTTAGCAGCACAGGAGGTGTGTGCAGGGAACCTCTTAATCCTTCCCTTGGAGAAACCCTGATGTCCAAGAGGGAGAAGCATCCTTGCTGTGCCACATCGGTGCTTAAAAACCCTCCACAGTTCTGCTTCTGTTTTAATTCCAATTTTCCTGACGTGCATATTCCTAGCAGGAATGACAGCCAGCAGAGAGGGGTTTTTCATGGGACTCGTGTGTTTTGGAGTCTGGCTGCAGTGGGAATACAAGTTAAAGTGACATTAGAAACACAGGTAGAGGAGGAGGAGGGGGAAACAGCATGCCTTTGTCTGCTCTCATTAAAAAGACACCGGGAAATTAAAGGAGGATTGTTGGCTCCATGAAAAGGCACCAAACCAGGAGGGAGAAGAGTGTGATTGTCTAGAGAATTCCAAGCCTTTGGGGAGAGGAGGAGATCCTTGGCGCTGCTCCCGGCTCGCGAGACGCGTGGTGCGGATTCCGGGATGCCAAACGCTCCACGTGCGTGCCAGAAATCCCAGTTGTTGTTCTTTTAATTCTCCCCCCCTTGATGGTTTACAAAGCCATCAAAGACACCAGGCTGCTCCTGGATTGTGTGCAGCCACACACGGCCCCCCACTGCAGAAATGTGTTTAATTTTCAGTGTGATAATGATGCCTCTCCCTGTTTTATCCCATCTTTTTTGAACTCTCACAGCCTCCATTAGCAAGAATTAACAAATTAAATGGGTAAAGTCATTCGTCTTGCATTTTGGGGAAGGATTGCTGATGGACAGGACCCAAGACCAGGCCAGTTTGATATCGTGGAGGTCATTTGGCAGCAAGGGACAAGGCAAGCACCTGAAGGAAGCAGGGCCAAGCCACGCTCCCATGTCCATGGGCTGTTTTTTCCCTGTGCCACATCCTTCAGAGAAACAGAGAGCATGTGGTTCATTATTTCCCTCTCGTTTGATGGAAGCAGATGGTGCAGGGCTCTTCACAGGACACAGGATTTCACAGCAATGCCATGACAACAGATCCCAGACACTGTGAAAACGCCAGGATTTAGACCCTCACAAGCTGGAGGCATGCAAGGATGGGCTGCTCTTCAAGGGGAAAGCCAGGAGGGGACAAGGCCATCCCAGCCAAATGCCTTGTGTGATTTATCCCATTGGTAAATCAGGAAGAAGAGGCATTTTCCTCACCAGGGCTGGGAAGAGGGCACTGAGCAGTGTTTCAAGTCCCTTTCCTCCACTGTGCTTCCAGTGCTGTCCTGGTTAGAATGGGTTTTTGAGACTCTGATACAGCACAGGCTGCTGGGTCTGGGCATCTTCCCTGCTCTGCTGCTCCCCTGCCACGGTGATTCCCTGGGGAGAGGTCAGCAGCGTCCCCAGACCAGGGCAGGGGTCCCTGGGCTCCCTACAAGGCTTCTTTGCCATTCCCTTTGGGTTCAGAGTGAGCAAGAGGTCACCCAAGAGATGAGCAAAGATCCCTGCCCTGATCTCCCTTCCCTCCCCAAAACCTAATGGGAAGGGAAGGGCTGGACCCATCTGGGGACAGCTGCAAATCCAGGGTGCAGGTGGGATTCCCCAGCCTGAGATCCACACCTGGGGTGCTGGTGACACTGAGGTCCCTCAGTTCCCCTTCATCTCACTCCAAAAGCCACTGGGAGCTCCCAAAGTCTCTCCTTGGGTTTGGGGGGAACTGGGAGCAGCTGAAGCAGACCCCAGTGACACTCAGGGTGCAGAACCCTGCAGGGAAGGACTTGGATGTGCTAAGTGGATGGGCTGTTAGCCCAGTTTGGAGGTGCTGATGCCAACTGAATGCTATGGCTGTTGTTTCTGGTGGCAGGAGGGCAGGAACACTAGGCTGAAAGGTGAGGAAAGGAATTTCATCACTGTTAGTGGTGTGTGATGTGCAGAGTTGTTACAGAGATCAGCTCAGCAATGATGGGATCGACAGAGCGCTCGGATATCAGGAGAAGGACTCATTTCCTGCAGGGATGACTGCAGATTCCTCTCCCAAGACAAACACTGGAGCGTTGTGGCATCATTTACAACAACCTGGTGCAGGCTGTGGTGTGGAGGGGACACGGTGACCCAGCAGCCACTCTGGAGAAGGAATCTCCTGACCCAGCTACTGACCACAACTAACAGCACTGGGGGAGGCAACTCCTGACCATATTTTGGGAAAATGCAGCAAAAANCAGGTGCAGACACACCGAGCCTAGAGGCTCTGGAAAAGAAAAAAAAATTTACTGCACATCTGTTATTGTATCTTCAGTGACTTAACGGCCCAGAGTTATTTAAGGGGGAACACTCCTGGGAGAGGAGCTGCAAGACACTGATTAGCTTTTGCTTGTGATTAAAGACACAGGCTCCAGCACCAGGAACGGGGTCCCAGCAGGACAACATTAAAAAAAGCTGTAGTAACTTCCCAGTGAAAGCCTTTGCCTTGTGCCCTGAGACTTTCAGAGGTCTGGGGGCTGCGGGTATCGAGGACAGGGGATGCTGGGAGAGATGAATTTGAGGATGGAGCTTCGAGCTGGTGTCGGTTACATCATTCAGTTTGGTTTAGAGATAAAACTCCCAGGGGTTCCAGCCTTTTCTGGTCTGATCCCTGCAATCCTGGCTTGGCTGCATCCATCAGCTGGAGGTAGATCTGACAAACCGGCGGTTCAAGGCAGTTTTTGGGTCTGGGAGGGCTGGCACAGCCACCCTGGGAGGTGAGAGCCAGATCCGTGGCTGGGGGCCGGCTTCAAAGCTGCTGAGGTCTCGCTGCTCAGATTTGCCTCCATCTCTGCTTTTCATCTCGGCTTTGCGCCGCCGTTCTGCTCCCGCTGCTCCACGGCTGTGGTTTAATTCTGCTAAAACGACTTGTTCAAAGCACGCCTGACACCTTCAGGGAAGGCAGGGAGTCTCTCCAGGCGTGTTTCTCTCTTCTCTCATTGTCGTCTCCAGGCTGCTTGGAGATGATAAAACCATCCCTGGCTACGTCTGTGCTCATTGCTTGGCCTTTTCTGTGTGTTGTCTGCAGAGCAGACTGCGGGGGGCTTTTCTCAGGGGTTCCCAGCCCCTGGGCAGAGCTGCTCCGTCCCTCAGGAGCAGCATTTCCTATGGATCAGCAGGCTGGACAGTGATCCCACTCCCTGTGGGAGCAGTTCTGCTGCAGCCCAGCTCCTGGTAACAGCACCGTGAGCGTGGCAGAGGTCAACCGAGCTCCCAAAGGAATTCCTGTAGGAGTCTGAGCTGTCCATTCCTCATGGCAATGCAGATGTTTCTCCTCCAGCTCTCCAGTGGGTTTGCCGAGACGGATTTATTTTCCCTGGTGCTGCCAGACATCCTCAGTCAGGTCCCCGCAGAAGCTCCACCACTGCCTGGGACTAACCCCCTTCTCCATCTCCATCTTTTCCCAGATCTCAAGGGTGTGGTTTCTGCCAAGAACGACATCCGCGTGGAGATCGTGCACAAGGAGCCAGCCTCGGGCAGGGAAGCGGAGGAGCACCCGACCATCAAGCAGCTGATGGTAAGGAATTCCTTCCCCTCCCCGAGCGATTGCTCAAGGGCACAAGTGTGATGGTAACGAGCCTGGGCACGCGTCACTTAGCCCCGCAATAACCACTCGAGGCAAAGATGCTCGTCCAAAAATCCTCTTCTCGAGATCCACATCCTCTTACCGTAAAAATTCCTCGAGCGAAACTTGGTAAATGAGGTGGAAGAGCTGCGAGGGGTTTATTGTCCTGGCCCAGCTGCCCGCCGGGCTAATTGCAAAGCAAATTTGCCACCTCACACCTGGAAAGCTGTGGAGGGCAGGGAGACACGCAAGGGGCGAGCAGGAGGAGATAAGGAGCTCATGAACCAGCCCAGACACTCCTGTGGGTGTGTGCACGGGGCCGGATGCGCACCCGGAACGCCAGGCTGCCCTGGGGTCTGTGACAGCCGGGAGGTGTCACCTTCCCGAGGGCACCGCCTTCACCCCAGGGCACCGACACACACGGGCAGGGCGAGAGGTGGATGGCTGAGATCCCGGGAAACCCACCCTGCGCCCGTGGAGTGGTGCAGGCTCGCCCGCAGCCCCTCTGGCCACGGCGGTCACTGTTGTCTCTGGCTCAGCCCCGGTTTGGCTTGGCTTTCACTTGCTGGGGGCAAACAGAAGCTGAAACATAGCAAAGAAAGGCGAGTGGCTGTAAAAAGGGAGAGGAAAGAGCGGATGGGAAAGGGAGAAGGGATTGGAGAAGCCAGTGGGTGCTTTCTAGGCTGCTGGGTGGGATTTTCCTCCTCTAGCTCTCCATTTTTTTGGGCAGTACTTGTATGTCCTGCCTGCAAAAGCTGTTCCATGAATGCCTGATGGGAAGGCAAGGCTGAGAATCGTAAGGTGGGTGGAATTGCTTGCTGGAATTGTCAGGATTGCCAGAGCATTTAGACAGCCAGGGAGCCTCCAAACAATGAGGGAGGAGGAGGTGGAGATCTGGCAACTTATCCCAGCGCTGCTGAGGTTTCTGTGCAAGACCCTTTGTTCCCAGAAGGGCTTTGCCCTGAGATACCTGCAAGTCCACGGTGGGATTTGCAAGGCTGGAAGGACAGAGGAGGCTGGGGTTGGGTTTGGAACAATCTGCTGGGAATGAAGGGGAATGAGAAGCTTCCTCTCCATGGGACCCTGTACATCATCTGTGTGATCAGCAGTGCCGAGCCCAGATCTGGCTCCCACGGGGGCATCTGGGATCATCCCAAGCCCCACTCCAGACTGTAACCACCAAGCTGGAAGCACACACAAAGCCTCAGCAGAAGAAAACATTTACCACTGGGAGTGAACAAGGAAGAGAGGATGGTCATGGGACAGGATCTTGGAAGCCATCCTGGGGACTTTCTCAGGTTGTTTGCAGGAGCCAGAGGGTGATTTCACACCAGTGTGTGCCTTGGTGTGGCCGAGAGCAGAGCTGTGCCGGGCATGTTGCAATGAGGATCCTGGCAGGGTGGAAATGGTGCAGAAGAAAATGACAACATTTGTTTGAGAGCTGGGCAAAAATGCCTTGCAGGGAGAGGTTGTGGAGCTCCTGGGGTTGTCGGCCAGACTGTGAGAGGTGAGAGGTGGTTTGGTCATGGCACAAAGGAACTGTTTAAGTGCAAACAGGGAAAAAGCTGATCACTTTTGGATATGACACAACAGAGACTCACAGCCTGGCTGGACTGGAAGAGGGTGATGTTTCCCATCACCTGGACAAATCCAGACATTTTTGCTGAAAATACAGCAGTTGGAAATGACATCGTTGGATCAGCACCGTTCAGGAGCTGGAAGAGACGGTCCATGATCTCTGTCCCTGACGTATGGAGTGTTTGGCACCAGCTGGGACATCTTACCTCCAGGGAAAAGGCATCAAAGCTCCCTCCCCTGCCTGGAAGGGAGCCTCCCCACCCTCACCTGCCCTCTGCTAGCACGTTCCCAGGAAATACTCCCCAATTCCTTCTCTCCTCAGAGTCTGCAGGGAACCCCTCTCTCCCTCATCCACCTCCTTGCTGGTCCAACAGCTGTTGTGGGCACCCTCCTTTGGCCATCAGACACCCAGCCTTGGATGCCAAACAGATTCCTGATAAAATCTTCCAACTTTGTCAATGAAGTGAAGGATCAAGTTAAAAACTTCCTCTTGCTGATGAGCAGCAATGAGATCTCTCTGGCAGGAGGAGGGCAGTGCCCAGCACCTCCCTGTCCTAACCCCGGGATTTTCCAGCTCTTCCTCCTCCCAGCACCAGCATTATTCCCTCTGCTCCCCATTTGCCTTCTGTGAGATCTCCATCCTGTGAGATGATCTCCTCGCCCTCAGCAGTGTCCATCACACCTCGCAGTTCAATAGCAGCTGTGGCTCTGGTTGCCATGCCGGGGGCTCGGGATCATTAACGCGGATGTTAACGAGGAGCAGCCACGCTGGAAAACAGCTCCTCCCTGCTCTCCATCCTAACCCCGAGTCCAGCACAGCCCGACCTGCTCCTGCTGAATTTCAGGATCCTCAGCACCGTGGATGTGCCTTTGCTCCTCGGTTTCCCACCGTGTCCCGCTCTGCCGGAGCGTTCCTGGCCACAGAATGACTCTCCGTCCCCCCCAAATCTGTTTTGTCATTCTCCAGCCATCTGTGACCTCGGCAGCTCACCGTGCTTTTCACAAGTCATTATTCATGCATCTCTAAATTCATTAACACCTTAGGATACGCGTCACGCTGGTTGATTTGCATATGTTCACATTGCCTCAGCGCCTTGCCCACCCCCTGCTCCGAGAGCTGTTCTGCCAGGCACTGCCCACGGGCAGGGAAAAGGCTGCCAGCTCTAGGGCTAGAGGCAAAAGAGCCTGGTGAAAAGTCTGATCCTGGGGAAAATAAACTGCAACGGCTGCATTTTCCTTTCTAAGGGATGCATTCCATGGGCACAGCAGCTCTGGGCTGTGAGGAGAGAGATGAAGAGCATCGTCAGCTCCGGCATGCCACTGCCTCCTCCCTCACCGTGGCTGGGTTTATTCCTGGCTGATGCCTCCCCACCTGTGAAACGGGGCTGATAATCCCAAAGGAGCCATTCCCACCGCCATGAGCAGTCAGAGACGACCCCAAAATGACAGGCAGGCAGAGGCATCCCAGAGATCTCCATCTCTGGATCATCCCTTCCATCGGAGGGGATCCAGTGAGGCCAGGCAGATCCAGGCATCACCTTTGGTTCATATTTGGAGTTGGAACAGTCAAAATAATCCATTCAGTGATAGGTTTATCTTTTCCCATCTCCTCAAAGCCATCTCTCTGCTCCGAGGGCTGTTCCCAGTTGGCTCATGGCCTTCCCAGGTGACCAGCACCAGACACCTTTCCCAGACAGGCGCTCAGCTCACATCCCCGTGGAAGAGAGAAAGTCAACGAAGAAGAATTTCCATTCTGAGCAAGGTTCATTCCGGCCTGCAGCCCAGTGGACACAGCGTCCCTTTCCCTGCCTTCCTCCCGTGCCCGCAGGCTGGGACATGACCCACGTGCCCCGTGGCCACTGCCACCACCACCCTGGGAAGCACCAGCAACCCCGAGCGGGCAGAGCCCGGCCTGAATTGGAGCCAGGCTGCATCTCCACAACATCGAGCCTCGCCCGGGAGGCCCCGGGGAACTTCCTTCCCACACAGCCGACCCCTCCCAGCACCACCAACCCATCCAAAAGCAACATTCTGGGAAGAGGTGGGACAAGAATGGGGAAGCTGCGGCTTCTCCTGTGGTAGGCGGCCACACCCAGCCCGGGGGGAGCTCACATCACTGGGCGAGCGAGGCCAGAGGCGGTGCCTGAAGGTGATAAAGCCTCATCCAGCTGGGAATTCCCAGAGGGGTTCTTTATTCATGGGTTTGTTCCCTCCCCGGGAGCAGAGGAAGTCGCTGTTCGAGAATCGGCGTCAACATCCCTCACCCTGGTAACGTCTGGCCCGCACGAGTGCTGCCGGGTGGCATCCAATTACCCAACCAGCCGGAAATATTGTAATTAAACCTGGAGCGAGGTGGGGGGCGGGGGGGGGGGCGCTTGGAGCCCGCCAGGTCTGGAGGATACTCAGGGACCTGAAGCAGCGTTTTAGAAAACATATTGTGTCCACTAATGAGAGCCAAGAATTTAATATCCTGTCAGATTCTCCACCTCATTTGGTGGCGTGAAATGTGGGAGAGCTCCACATTTCCAGAGCGGGGCGGGAGGCACGGCACTGCCTGCTGCTTCCATCCGGTGTTTCCCTGCGCCGAGTGACCCCGAGAAGTCACTTGGCTCTGCAGGGATGCGCTCCCTGCGCGGCGGGAGCCAGCACGGCAAAGCCGAGCCTTTTCCAGTGGGGGAACCCGAGGCAGCGGCAGTCAGGGATGCAGGGATGAAGTTTGTCACATCCCTCAGCCACGCTGATCCAGGAGGGACCGGCGGGCTTTGGGATGGGCAGGACTTTTACACCCCACCTGCGCCGCACCACTGTTCTGGGGATGGTGAAGGCTGCTGGGGCCTGGCAGTGCCAAGCAGGATTAAGTCCTGGCATGAGGTTGCCAGGATCGGAACGGCGCTGGCGGGAGGGGAATGTTGGGCACGAGGCTCTAACAGGTGGCAGGTGCATCCCCAGCTATCTGCACGGCCGAGGCCCGGAGCATATTGGTTCTGTCACCCGGCTGGAGAAAGCCATGGCTCTGGAAAAAAGTCCAGGAATGGCATTGGGGCATCCCATGCCAGGGCACTCAGACATCTCTGGTCTTTTTTTCCATATATTTCCTTCTCCCCCTTCGTAATCGTCATTAATATTGGTGATGGAGTGAATTTGAGTTAATTTCCCTCCCTTTCCGGTGATGACAAACGAGGATCCCATCGCCCACTAATTAACGGTGTAAAACTTTAATAAAGGTGACGTTAATGACCGGCTGTAATGGGGGATTTGGAGGTTCAGTGATGTGATGGCTCTTTATGGACCCCACGTGGGGACTCCCTGCAGTCCCCAAATCCACGGGGTGCAGCCGAATTCAGAGCGAACTGCCAGCCCCAGGGACAGCCACGGGGCTCGAGGAGCATCCCAATGATCGTTCCCACCATCACTTCAAGAGGCAACGTGAAATGGTTTAAAACACCCCATCAAACTCGACATTAATTCCAGGGAGGTTTGGTGGCAGCCGGACTGTCCCCTTGGTTCCCACCTCCCTTCTCCCCTCTCCATGTCTGGGTTTGTCCTGCCCACCTGGGTCATCCACGCCAACAAAAAGCCAAATCCAAGGAGAAATGGTTTTTCCTTTTCTTTCTGAGCTAGGACCTGTTAAACCCTTTCGATAGGACCAACACCCCCAGTCTCTGCCTTTCAGAGATGCTTTAGAGGATCGAGGGGGTCGCTGGGGCTGGCAGAGCAAAAAAAACCCTCCACGTCCCCTTTTAGCTGCACTCGTTTAATCCTCGGCGACACTTGTATTTATCCTGATAAATCAATGGCTGATCCAGGCTTTCTTTTCCCTAGGAAAACTCAGGTACTTTAATTTATTGCCTTTAACAGACACATCAAAGGCTTTCGGGAGATGAACAGCAAGTGCCGCGGGGTGAATTTCCACAGCCACTTACCATCTTAAAGAGGAGAGAATTTGGGCAATAAAAGAGGATTTCGGGGGCTGATGTGGGGCTGTGATCCCAGAGAAGCCGGGCTGGAGGCGTCCGGTGAATACGGGAGAAGCTAAAAAAAGGCGACTGAGAAATTGGTTGATAATTATTCTGCTTCCTGCACAGCCCCGCGTGCTGAAGGAAGGGTAATTAAAGCCGAGGTGTAATTAATGTGCACCTTGCCCCTCCTCCCCGCCTCCCCCCGATCACAGCCAGCCTTCAAAGGAAAACTAATGAGGCGGCCAAGTTCAGCTGAAGAGGAAAGGATGAAAACAAGTGGGGGAAAATAAAAAAAGGAGAATTTGGGGGTGTTGCTTTGGGCAGGTGGGTGCAGCTCCAACCCTCACCACGGTAAATAATTCGTCTTCTGCATCAGCCCGGCCTTTTCTGTCCTAAACAGGGAAAAACAATCTGTAACCCAGGGAATCGCGTGGCCTTTGGGCATCTGCCGGGCTCCACCGCCCTCGGACACGGCTGGGGCACCTGGGCAAGTCCTTGAATCCGGCTGGTGGCAACTTCCCCGTGTCGTAGGGCTGATGAGGGATGTGGGGCTCGCCCCACATGGCCTGGGGACTATGGGGACAGCCGGGGAACAGGAGGGGCCTGGGATGCTGACCCCTGTCTGCACCCTTTCCTAGATGGACCGGGGAGAGTTCCAGCAGGATTCGGTGCTGAAGCAGCTCGAGGTGCTCAAGGAGGAGGAGAAGGAGTTTCAAAACCTGAAGGTGAGATGGATCCTGGAGCCTGCCTCTGTTCCCAGCCCCACGAAGAGATGTGGTCAGAAGCCCCCTGGTCACTCCTGGCAGAGGGGCTGCACCCCGGGGGTGCTGAGAACCCCTCCCCGTGCCCACCACCGGGCAGAACCAGCTCATCCCTCACCCACCATTGCTGCTGTCCATCTTTAGGCCATGTCCCCAGTGCTGGCCTGTCCCAGAGGGCTGTCCCTGTGCAGGGACAGAGGCTCTGGTATGCTGGCACTGTTTTCTGGCCCCAGCAGCTTTTGGGGGATGACACAAAGGGGTAGTGCCAGGACAGTGGGGTGCAAGGGGCACTTGTGTCCCGACCTGGAGGGGGCTGAACAGAGTGGAATGCTTTGGTGGCACAAGAGGACATTGTTGGACAGTTTGTGGTTGAGGGTGTCCTCCAAAGGGGGTCTATGAAAAGAGGGAAGGGTCTGGAGGGGCCATGCAAGGAGCAGCTGAGGTGACTTGGTTTGTTCAGCCTGGAGGAGACCGAGGGGAGACTCATCAGGGTCTGCAGCTTCTTCCCGAGGGACAGCTTCGATCTCTGCTCTGTGACAAGGGTCAGGACCCAGGGAATGCCTGGAGCTGTGTCAGTGATGGGTCAGGTTGGAGATCAGGAAAGGTTCTCCCCCCAGAGGGTGCTGGGCACTGCCCAGGCTCCCCAGGGAATGGGCACGGCCCCGAGGCTGCCAGAGCTCCAGGAGCGTTTGGACAGCACTGCCAGGGATGCCCAGGGTGGGGTTGTTGGGGTGTCTGTGCAGGGCCAGGGGCTTGACTGGATGATCCTGGTGGGTCCCTCCCAGCTCAGGATATTCCATGATTCTGATAAGTCTCCAATGTCCCAGGTAGATGGGCAGGGTGGGCACCCCAAATGCCACGGCACCCAGGGAGGCCACCACCAACCTGCCCTGCTTCTCCCACTCCCCAGGACCCCACCAACGGCTACTACAGCGTGAACACCTTCAAGGAGCACCACTCCACCCCCACCATCTCGCTGTCGGGCTGCCCGGCTGACCTGCGGCCGGCCGGCAAGCAGCGGGTGCCCACGGGCATGTCCTTCACCAACATCTACAGCACCCTGAGCGGGCAGAGCCGCCTCTACGACTACAGCCAGCGCTTCGTGCTGGGCATGGGCAGCAGCTCCATCGAGCTGTGCGAGCGCGAGTTCCAGCGCGGCTCCATGAGCGACAGCAGCTCCTTCCTCGACACCCAGTGCGACAGCAGCATCAGCAGCAGCGGCAAGCAGGACGGCTACGTGCAGTTCGACAAGGCCAGCAAGGCCTCCGCCTCCTCCTCCCACCACTCCCAGTCGTCTTCCCAAAACTCAGACCCCAGCCGGCCCCTGCAGAGGCGGATGCAGACGCACGTTTGAGCCCCTCCGGGCACGCTCGGGACCCTCCGCGTGGGCGCCGTGGCTCCGTGCTCGGACAGTCGCGCCCGCCGGCAGCGGCGGTGGGGAGAGGCCGGATCCAGCCCCCTCCAGAGCGGG